>VDFB02058242.1:771811992-771875433 GCA_007258455.2 Sequoia sempervirens
ATAACAAAGTAGCAGACATGCTCTCTAGACCTCCTATGATGAATGCTTTGATAATCCTTTAGAATAGTTCTATGGTTCATGAAAGTTTTCAGGAACAATATGATAATGATGAGAACTTTAAGGATATCTATGCTGCTTTAATGAATGGTAAACATGTAGAAGAGAAAGACTATTATGTGCAAGACAAACTGTTATATCACTTGGGTAAATTGTGTGTTCCAAAAGATGAACAAGCACAGGTGATTAGAGAAGCACATACCTCATTGATTGCAGGACACTTTGGGGTAAACAAAACATTGACTCAGCTGCAAAAGTATTGTTATTGGCCTCAAATGCAAGAAACTGTAACTAAATATATTAGAGGTTGTGTTATGTGTGCAACTAGTAAGCCTAGTAACAGTGAAATTGGGTTTGTGGCTAATAATTCCCACCAGACCTTTCTCGCCCATGGTGCGTGTCAATGGACTTTGTTGGGGGTTACCATGTCTAGGAAGGGACATGATTATTTGTATGTAGTAGTTGATCGATTCAGCAAAATGTGTATCTTAATGCCATGTAAAAAGCAAGTCACTGCTGAACTGACAGCTCATTTGTACTTTCAATTTGTATGGGTTCATTTTGGGTTACCTACTTCTATTGTATCGGATCGAGATTCTCGATTCTTGGGGGAATTTTGGTCAACTTTGTGGCGACTCATGGACACCAAACTGAAGAAGAGTACAGCCTTCCATCCGGGTGGTAATCGACGGCAAATAGGGAGTAAGCAAAACAAGCATTGTGCATCTTCACTGCAGGTTATCAAGTAAAGAAGCATCCTAAGTTGTGGGATGAGTTCATTATGTGCGCGATGCCTACAACCATGCCATTACCCCTTTCTACTAAGAGGTCTCCTTTTGAGACATGCTTTGGTTATGTGCCCAAGACACCGATGGATTTTGTTTTTGGCAAAGATGATGTTGAAGATGGACGCCATGATTCAGAGAAGGCTTTGAAGTTCATCCAGAAAGTCCAAGCAATTCATCAGGCAGTGGAAGCACGGTTGGAACAGAGCTAAGCAAAATACAAGGTTCGCCATGACAAGCATCGCACTGATCATCATTTTCAGGTTGGAGACAGAGTTTGGTTACATATCAGCAAGGAAAGGATGCAAGGTGAAGGTAAAAATCTTAAGCCAATTAGATATGGTCCTTTTGAGATCCTTGAGAAGATTGGTACTAATGCCTTCCGCCTCAATCTTCCTCCATACATGCATATTTACTCGGTTGTCAATGTTGAGAATTTGAAACTGTATGAGCCTCCAATGATCCTAGATGAAGTCAATGACATATCTCGTGTTCCACTGCTTGATGACCTTCACCCTCGCAGTACATGTCGAGTTGCCGAAGATGTGTTATTCCCTCGACTCGAAATGTCGAACTTCACGAAGAGGAAATGTTGAGTACCTCAGAGTGGGCCTGAAGGGAATGCATCCAAGCAAAGCAAGATGGATGGAGATTGGTAAAGTGAGGGAACTTTACCCTCACTTACTTTCCAAGTAATCAAGCTTTCGGAGGTCCTAAAGCTCTCTAGTGGGGAGGCCTGATCCGGGGGATAATTTTTTAGTGAAAATTGAAGTGTTCCCAATGCTCTAGATTTCAGCTTCATCAGAAAAAGAACGACGTCCTGGTTCCAACGCAACTTGAACGGGTCGAAAAGGACTCCGTTTGTGCAAGTTACGGCCAGTCAAACTTCTAGTCAAACTGGCTTCAGGGGCATCCAATAGGTGGAAAAAATAATCATCTCAGAAATTGACGGAATCAGTGTCATCGCGAAGAGCTTGTTGAGACGATTCTGACGGTGTTCGTTTCGTCGAAATCCGACGTCGTATGCTCGAGTTACAGGCAGTCAAACTTCAGTCAACTAAAGGGTACAGAGGATGACATCATCATGCTGACATGGCAGTCCGTACTGTACGGACACATTGGCGAATTCAATCCGACATGTGGCAGGTGAGTCATCGGTACGGAACCAATCGGATGCTGACACGTGGCAGTCCGTACAATTAGTCAACATTGACGTGGCAGTCCAGTCAGCTTGACACGTCATCAGTACCAGCGAATGGGAGCTCGACACGTCATCCGTTTTGTCAGCGTACGATTTGTACAGTCAGCGCCTTGTCAGCGCACACGTCGGATGTTTTGGCGAATTGGAAATTGACACGTGTCTTTTGATCGGTGGCTTGGTTCATTCAACGGAATGGCAAAAATAGTAGCCGGATTTGAACCCGTGATGTCCGCCGAAATAGCCGGGCGGTTCTACCATTGCGCCCGCGGTGGAAGCTCTTAACATAGATGGACAAGGATTGATTTTGTTGTTTAATTCGTTGGATTTTTGTTTTAAAATGGCCGGTCGGGGATTTGAACCCCCGACCACGCGGGATGTAAAACATATACCCACCGATAGACTGCTAACCTCTTCCGAGATAATATGGTGGTTGGTTGGATTTTGTCACATTATAATAAGCTGAATTTTAACAAAATGGCAAATTAAGCCATAACTAACAAGATTTATGCTAACCTCCTGAAACAAGAAGATGTCAGAGGATAAAATAGACCTGATACGAGCTGATCAGTGAGATTATGCAATTAATTGGGTGGTTAGGCCTAATTAGGCAAGTCTTTTGTATAAAAGGAGGGGTATAGTCCTTGTTTTGACAAGTCCAGGTGGAGATAGCGAAAGAATGCTCGAGAGTTCTTGAAGACGTTTTTGCATATCAAAGTACTGTCATGCTGCTGAATGCTTGAAGGAGACAGTCTTGAAGCCATTGTAATTGAATTTGGAGCTAATCGGATCGGTCCTCCATTGGAGAGGGACCCGGAGACGTAGTCCTTAGGGACTAACTCCAAGTATCAACTTTGGTTTCGTCTCTCTATTCTTCTCTCTTTTCTTTCTCAGTTTATCTTGGCATTTATTTAATTATTTTATGTTCATTATTTCATTTGAGCATTTAATTTGTAATCATTTAAGTTAAGCGTTGTAATAATTGATCTTTTAACGTTAAGCATTCTGTAAGCAATTAGTCCTAGATCCTAAATAGATCAAAGGGAAGGCATAAATACTTTTTTTGAACTACATAGGGTATGCCTTGACCTAAGAGCAAGGTTGGAAGCATTTTAAATGGTTGAAGTTTTTAATTCAAGAAGAAGCAACTGTGTTTTTATGAGAATTTCCTAATTTTTGCATTGTAGTGTTGCTTGATGGGTTGATCATAGCACTAAAATCTATGTAGGATGTAGTGAAATTAATCTTAAAGCTTTGTGTGTCATTAGATAGTTTTATTTTTCAATTTAAAGCTTACTTTGTAAATAGTTTTGTTTCCATACTGTATCTGGTCTGAACCAGATAGTTTTGTGAAAATGGAGTATTAGTTCACTTTCCCAATGTACAAATTGTACGTACCTTTGGGAACAATGAATAGACTCCATGTATGTATATATGGTAGGATTTAGGGTTTGTGTGAGTGCAGGAGCTATTGGAAAAGTCTTGCCCTAGGTGAGCCAGGGAAGTGCCCCACTAGGAAGACTTTAGTGCAGAGCACTTAACTTGCAGGGGTGACAAATTATTGACAAATTTCCTTTTGGAGAAGGCAAGTATGATTCTTTCCAAGACCTAGTAAGCAAGAAGAAGCTCCATCAATTTGTCTGGTGAGGAAAGAACTTAACAATTTGTGGAGAGGTCAGGAAATGGCTTAAAACCCTAAGTAATGCTCATTTTTCAAGTTGAGCCTTTATATAGAGAGCTGAGACCCAAGACCCCATAAATATTTGAGAGGTGGGCATATGAATAAAGAATCCAGAGAAAATATTGGTTGTTCTTTGGAAATATTTGGAGAACTAACCTGATTTCTCGGAGAAGGAGACCTAATTGGGGCTCTTAGGGCTAGTAGCCTTTTTAGGCCTAATTGAGGGTTTGGTGAAAGCGACCAAGGAATGGAGTCAGATGGACCTTCAAGAACCATAGTAGGATGGATTGAATTCTTTTGAAGTACCTCCACACCCATACAAAGTTAGATTCAATAAACTGGAGGTTTGTAGCCGTTAGGGTAGATTAATGGCTAAGGTTAGAGTTGCAAGTTGCACCAAGTTTGGACTTGGTAGGAGAAATTTATGTTGATAGTTGAGGTTGGCAAGGCAAGACCAGGGAATTCTAAGGAAAGGTCTTATAGGTTGTAGTGGTGGAGTGAAACACTTTAGAGGTCTTCCAAACAAGACCTAGAGCATGAATTAGTGATTGATTCATCCAACCTCGCTATGAGTAGGACCCACTCCCCACTACCGATCCCATGTCCCAACTTCTTCAATGAGCGGTGAAGATCAACTGGGTGGAATGATCCTCACCATTCCTCATTGGCTCACTGAATGAAGGTGAATGATGATTAAATCTAGTGAGATCAATGAGATCTTGACACTTGTCCCTCACTCACTCTGATGATGGAGCCCACATGTAGCAACGGGGTCATCCAACATGGATAGGAATGATTGGTTGAAAATAGTTCAGTGAAGCACCACTACAAATCAAAGGAGGTCAAACACAAGCTAGCCGATCGATCATCCATCAAGATAGAAGATTGATGGATCACAATCAAAGCTGGCAAGTGACACCTAATGGGAATTAAAAGGTGTTGGTACATCTACCAATGGGATTATAGAGTTATGCATGTGTGATAAAAACTAAATGTGAATTCCATTGTTGCACCTGATAAATATAGCGGAGGTGGTTGTTATTTGCATCATTATCACTCAACAGTTAAATGTTTTCTGGTATCAAGAGAGGATGATGAGTGAACCAGTGAGAAGGTCAGTTCATTTGAATTCACAAGGGTCTAGCCCTGGCTCACACGATGTTGCTCCTACTATGGAAGTGGGTACTTCTTCTAAGCACAAATTGGCGCCAAGTAGATGCAATCACCGATTGCAATTCTAGAGTAGTGCCACTGAACAAGTGCACGATAAAGGAAAACATCTAGTGCAATCTCTAAATGTTTCAAAGTGGAAAGTGAGGTATGGGCATGGCTCCTACAAAACTGAACACTCTCTTATCAACCTTACGAGCACCTCCTTTGGCAACGACAATTCAGAGATTGATTCTTCTTATGCTTGGTACTTGGCACTACTGAATGAGGGCTTCCCTCAGATGAGGACGTGATCTCTATGTTGTCATTGGTAGTTAAAACCCGAAGTGGTCCTAATGGGAGCACATCTAGAAAAGAAAAGAAGGAAGAGGAAGTTGAGGTTTCTTCTCTTCCTCTTACAACAATAAGAAGTGGTCGGGTATACCGTGGTCATGACTTTGGTCATGATGGTGTGACTGGTAAATGAATTTTCTACATTTGAAATATTCTTTTTGTTGGTGTTTATGAATTTCGCTATGGTGGTCTTTTGTTTTTCTTTTGTGGCAAAATTTTTGATGATTCGATATCGATCGTCCACCTTCGTGGAATTTTGGTTGCCTGGTTCGTGAAGCTCGGATGATGACAAGGGGAGTTTTGGTGGTACTTTTCATCATAGTCCTCGATGGTTGTTATATTTTAGGCTCTCTTGTTATACTAGCTTTTGCAATTTCAGCATGTGGTTTTTTTGAAATTCAAATCAAATTCTATTGAAATTTTGATGAAATTGATGCAGAGGGTCAGGTACTTTGAAAGAAACACAAAGATTTCAAGGATTAAAGCTTGCAATCTCAAACTATCTCCCAGGCACCCTAATGGAGACAAGGCTTAATGATGCACTAATCACTTGTATGCTCTCTTTATGGACCCAAACCCTTGGAACACCCTTAAGAGACTTAAGAAAACTTGTTTTGAATGATTTCAAAGCCCAACCCTCTGACTTAGACACAAAACCAATTTTTCACCCTAACTAGGCTACTAGCCCAACTAGGCCTCCTGCGGTGATTTTTTGACTTTGCACTCAAATTTTGCAAATGAACCTCCAATCTAATGATGGTTTCAGATGTATATTGTGATGAAAAACATCATGTCAACTCCTTGGAATCAATTGTTTCATACAACCTCACTTCAAACCCCGTTGTTTCCTTAAAATTGGGCCTAATTAGCCCTATTTTACAAAGCAACCCCTCTTTAAATTTGTCCCCTAACCATGAAACTTTCAGAAGTCTCCTAAAATGACTCAAAACCAAGGAATCCAAATTTTTAGCCCTCTATGACACATCTATCACGCTCCAACACAAACCCCTCCTCAGCTTGCCTCAAAAACTAGGGCTTCTTGAAAACTAACCCTCCAATCACTTCCAGAATTTTCTCATTGACTCTACACCATTAGGACAACATATTTAGTTGATCCAAACTCAAAAACATGCCCCTCATTAAGGCATATTTTCTGCTGCTACACCCTAGCCTCCATCTTCAAGCACTTTTCCCTTTGACAACTTGGTGTACACCTTGATATTCTTCCTTCCTGCACATTAGTTGGTTAAATATGTATGATAAATGTTAGGAATGATCCATTTAATAGGTCACAGCAGCATTCTACATTGAAATGGATCAATCATCCATGAAAATCACCAAAATTAGTGAAAAATCTGCACTTTTTTTAGGACAATCAACAATATAATGCAAAGAACTGATTATAAACGTGTATCAGATCATTAAAGAGGTTAATTTAAAGTAAATACAGGTTCTTGAACCATCCAATTTATTAGAAATTCAAAAGGAATCAATATATCATCAAAAAGACTCAAGAAAATGCAAGAAAACTATATTTTTTCACTATTTTCTGTAGCAATCCGTACAGTACCTCTCCAAACGCCCAACCTCCGTAAAAATGACCATTTTGGGGTTATAGAACCATCCCCCAACTGATCCAACTGATTGGAATTGATTACAATGCATAATTACCTCTAAAACACCTAAAACTCCTTTTCCCGCCTAAACTAAAATTTAAAAATTTGAAATTACAAACTAGAGATTTATTAAAATCTATCACCTAAAAACCATTGGATATTCACTATACAATTTTATTTGACCTATTTAAGCATAATATCATTAATAAAAACCCCTAGAACCTAATTTTCCCTTACATTGCATTTTTAATCCAAATTCCTTATCAGGAACCTTGAAACTTTTAACACCCTCATTACACTTTTCATCTCAAATGCCATTATAGGCTTTAATACACCATAATTTATGTTTTGATTTGTTTGGAAGACCCTCCTGACCCCTGCACTCTCCTGGTTCTTGAACAACTCTTTGAAAGCCTTGGGTGCTCCTGCACCAGAAATGATAATTTTACATTGCAACTACATTTGGGTCTGAAGCTTGTTGCTCCTTGATGGTATAAATGGAATTCAAGACTTGACTGTAGGGGAGAGAGAGAGCGATCAAAGAAGAAGGAGAAAAAGAATAAAAGAAAAGGATAGATAATAGAGAATTATTAGATTAGGTCTAGGCTAGTCCATGTACTATTATAATGGTAGGAATGGAGTAGCATGCCTATTTTGAGTTGTTTTGGACAAATATATACATATTATCTTAAATTTTTGTGCAAACTTGATCCATGAATATAAATGAAAGTTTATCTATGATGCATTTTCTCTCCTTATGTGGGTTTCAGTAAATCTTGGATGGAATTGTCAATAAAATTTTCATTCTTCTTTGAGCTTCAATTCAAATGTATATCTCTATTTTGTGCCTTGATTCAAGTAATCAATTAAATGCTCAAATAGAGTTATCTATTTACAATTATCTGCTTGGGATATGATAAGAATTTGTGCATCACGTAGTTTGAGTCTCATAATGCAAAGCTGTTATGCAGATAGTCTTTTCCATTAGGATTTGAGATCATTTATGTATTACTAGTATTGTGTGTATGACTCCATAGCCCAATTCAATAAGGCACTAATCTGTTTCCTTTAGAGATTTGGCTAATGGGTTAATCAAATTATTCTAGGTTGGATGACCTACAGTTAGAATTTGAATTTATTTTAAAATTTCAAAAATGTTTATACAAATCTTACATGCAGTTGTCATACATGAGAGCATTTACTGAAATGGTAGTGAGTTACTTAGAAACTAGCCAATTTCATAGTAATCTTTGTATATTTACCTTTCAGTTAAAATGATTTGTGAAAGATATGTGTTCCATCAAGTACAATTTGAGTGAACACGAATAGGAATACCCTCATTGGCCCCGCAAAGCCTAAAGTGTAGAAAATCTTAGTTTGTCACTGGATCTTGTCAGTTGGCCAGTCATTTTTAGAAGTTTTTAGGAAATGTAAATTCCATAGAAGTTCCTTTAGGTGTGCATTGGAAAAACAACCAACAAAATGGTGACTCTACTAGGGATGCACTCAGAGGTCTGGTTGTAGATTGTCTTATCAAAGAGTCATTCCAATCTCGAGAAAGTTCTCATTGAAGAATTTAGAAACAAAGTCATATCATTTGCAAAGACTCATAAAATTTTCTATTCATAAGTTGGTAGATCTAGATGTCTCTATTTAGATAATTGAAAAACCCTTGAACCTAGAGAAGACTTATTGTAGAAAAGATTAGAGGATGAGAGTGTGACTCCACTATTGAAGAAAACCCAGAATGAGATTTTAGTCTTAAAGGAATTTCACGTTTTTGAAATTCATTCCTCTATAAAGGAGATGGTGACTTTGTCCAAAGAACTAGTTAAATTGTGAAGAAGCTTTTAAATATTTGCATAATTTGTAATCAAGAAGAAGATTAATAGTTGATACTAGATTTCTAGGTATTCTTATCACTTTCAAATAAGTGTTACTTTGTTTGAAGGAAGCTTGTGAGAAATAAAATCAAGGCTTAGGAGCATAGATGATTCCCTACTAGATGGATTTGCATTAAGATAGGGAATAGTAATAACTCTTTTCATACTTCTTGTCCACAAATTTGTGATTATCCATGAAGTATGTCATTCCATTGAGCATTTCCTTTTGAAGAATTTCTCTATAAAGAATCAAGCTAAAAGTATGCAAAGTGAAGAAGCCATGTCATCCCCTCAAAGTGATTTTTTCAGTAAAAGGTATATGCCATTAGTTTTCAATGGTATAGAAGGTTTCCCTAACCTAATTCCTAAGGATGTTAGGAATAATTTTCCCAAATTCATAGGGAAGGCTTTAAATCAACCTCTAAGCATCTACAAATGTTCATGGATGCTATGGGGGATTTTGAGGTGAATTATGAAGGTGTTGTCATGAAAATTTTTGTTCAAACTTTGAACGATGATTCCAGAGATTGGTATTCATATTTTCCAACAAGTTCCATAGCCTCATGGAGTCAATTTATGACAGTTTTTATGGACCAATTTGGTGAAAGGATAAATCCAAGTGTGGTAAGGAAATCCTTTATGGAGATCCATATAAATGAATGGGAATTGGTCCCTACTTTCAATTTGATTTGCAAAAGCAATCAGAGAAATCTTAGAAGATATAAGGCCAAACGATACAAAATGTTTGGTGGTATACTTAGGAGCATTTAATAAGAAGATGAGCTTTTTATTAAGAGATAAGGAACCCACAACTTTACATCATTCCTATCACATTCCTATTGACATTGAGAACAATTTGAGATACTCAATAATGAGAGGAACTGCAATTTCTAGTAGTAGTTTTAACACTACCCCCAATTTTTGAACCAAGTAGATCAAAGGTTAAAAGGATTTCTCATGAAATGGACCTTATAGATGTTGTATGTACTTTATTCCCAAGAAATGTAGAATACAAACATGTAGAGGCTTCACATCATCCAAATAGAGGAAATATGATATAATCCTCTCTATCAAGAAATTACATGAGATAAGGAGACATGCAAATGAGTCACCATATGACTTATTTTCAAGATTCTTGGATATACTGATGGAGGTACCTGGGAGTTTTAGACCCAATGATCAAATGTGCATTGATTTGTTCTATGAAGTATATATTTCAAGATCTAGTCAATGGTCTGAGGATCTAAAAGCTTGTAGCCTATACCAAGTAGTAGATTGGATCAATATTATGGAAAGAATGGAACATGGTCATGTTCCTTCATCTGGTACTCCTTAGGGTAGTAGTTGTGATGTAGAAAATGGTCAAGACCTAAGGTCATCAAGCTAAGGAGAAGCATCAGAACAAAAATAAGTGATTGTTGAATGTTGTCATTTGACTGACGATCTAGAAATAGATGCAGACAGTAATGATGAAGATGAAGACATAAAATATGAGAATAAAGAAGTGAATCCTAATTATCTTCCTTGGCATGTCATAAATTATGAGCAAACACAAGAAATGCAAGATACAACTTCTCAAATTGATACAGATAGCAGTCATCAAGCTTATGTTAATCAAGGGAATGTACTTGATTCCAATGCCATGGTACACATGAGAAGTCAAACTAATGAAACTAAACTTGAGGAATCTACCATTGAATATGACTCTTCATATGAAGTGGAGATGGAATTCCTTGCTTCTAATAGGGGATATGTTAATAGCCTTCCAAATGTGTGTTTCCTAGGCATTGAGCAGTTCTCATCATGTGAAGCATGTTCTGATTGCGGATCAATTTTTGCAGATATAAATGATGAGTATAATTGTGAAATTGCTTCTTTATGTTCTTCAAATGATTGTATTGATTTTGAGTACACTAGTTCTTTGAATTGCTTGTATCTTGATTTTAAATATGATGAGATACATCCAATTACTGCATGGAAAAATATTTTATTTGATGAAGATGTTTGGGATGATGAAATTACAAATGAAAGTCCTTATTGGGGTAGGATTAATCCTCTTTTTGATGATATTACTAACAAAGATTAGGAAAATTCTATGAAGGATGATCAAAATAATGTTGAGGTGGGTAGTCTTATCAATAAAGATGCTATTGATTTGCCCAGTGCTAAACTATATAAAAGGTGTGGAGATATAAATACCAATGGGGAAACTCTTAAGTATGATATCAGTTCTAGATGTAATGAGAGAACTCGTAGAGATGAATATGCTCACATTGATTTCCCTGTGGAGAAGAGTAACATATTTGAAGGAACAGTTGGAAAGTCAGATATTCATGATCTACAGGATGGTTGTAGAAATACTCTCACAACATTGCCTTATGTTGAGAAGATGGAATTACATTGTGACTCTATTGAGTATGTTGATATTTCAGTACCCTCTCATTTAAGTGAAAATAAATCCAGAGACATTGGTGATTATGAGGATCATATGGGACAATATGGAGCTACAATGGAGTTTTTTGCAGATACTCCATATCTAATGGATTTAATTGTGGAACTTCTCTCACCTCAAGGGGTTAACATTTATGGAGGGAAAGTTGATAATAGACCTGGTTATGCTTTCTTTCTTGAATGTAGTGAGGAATGCTCTAGTCAAATCTAGATTACCTATGAGGCCTTCAAATTTGATGAAAAAATTCCTAAGGATCATGTACTTCATAGTGATGTGGAATATGAAAGTTTCACTTTCTTGATTTAGTCAGAGGAACCTCTAATTGAAAGGGACAAAGTTGGTATTGTTCAATGTAATACTAATAATCTGGTGTTACGTATGGCTCATATGCATTTATTAGAGGGAAAATAGGCTAAATTTTTTGACAAGGGGAAATTTGTTTGTAAAATTCTAGAGCTTGAAGGCTCTGCCTTGTAAAATTATTTTCTGTACATTTTGTGAGTATTGTAAATACATTGGTCTAGTGTGTTTTCTTTCTATTGGGTCTACTTCCTAGTCTGGGTAAGTCCTTTGGTTTTTTATCTTGTGCCCCGATCTACTTCAACTGGAGATTCTTTTCTCACCATACCCACCAAGGGTATGCATCCCTGAGCATGAGTAGTTGATGGAGCTTGTGAAATTCTCAAGAATTTTAGCTCAATTTTTGTGAGCCTTGCCTTTCATTTTAAACCATTTTCCACAAGTAAGTAGGGTTTTTAATCAATACGATGTGCCAATGTTATATTTTCATGTTGACCTATTCATTTAGTCATCAATTTCTTAAGTGATCCTTTGAGCCATCCAACATGTTTGCTTACTAGCCCCATTTTCCTAGGCAATCAGTCATCCTTTTCCCATCATGTCAAATATTTTATAAATATGGGTTTTGAATTTTAACCTGGTGTCTTAAGGATTAAGTCATTAACCCTGTAATCATGTCACCACTAGTTGGGTCAAGTCTTGTCCATTTAATGCTAACATCATGTATTATGTAGTTTTCAAGATTTAAAGATCAAGGATCATATTTGAATTGTACCCCACCAACCTGTGAGAGTTAAGTGCACACCAAATAAATGAAACGAGGTTAGCGAGAATCAAAAACATGTCCCAGGTATAGTGCAAGACCCACTTCCCACTACCGATCCCATGTCCTAGCTTCTTCAATGAGTGATCAAGATCAACTGGGCAGAATGATCCTCACTGTTCCCTACTGGCTTGCTGAATGAAGGTGAACAATGATTAAATCCAATGAGATTAGTGAGATCTCTACACATATCCCTCACTCACTCAGACAATGGATCCCACACATAGCAATAGTGTCATCCTACATGGATATGAATGATTGGTTGAAAATAGTTTGGTGAAACAGTACTAGAAATCAAAGGAGGTCAAACACAAGCTAGCTGATCAATCATCCATCAAGACAAAATATCAACACATCACATTCAAAGCTAGAAAGTGACACCTGATGGTCATTTCTACTCTGCACGAGTAGCTTGTATTAATGGCTAACACTCTACAGAGCAATCAAGTTGATCTCAACTTGTGTGGATATGAAAATGTAGATAATCATAAAGAATAATCAACAAGTTTCCATGCAAATGGGAATTAAATGGTTCTGGTACATCTACGAATGGGATGCCAGAGTTATGTATGTGTGATAAACACTAAATGTGAATGCCATTGTTTCACCTGTTAAATACATCAAAGGTGGTTGTTATTTGCATCATTATCACTTAGCAGTTAAACATTTTTTGGTATTAAGAGAGGAGGATGAGCAAACTAGTGAGAAGGTTAGTTCATTTGAATTCACAAGGGTCTAGCCCTAGCTTGCAAGATGTTGCTTCTACTATGGAAGTGGGTACTTCTAAGCACAAATTGGCACCAAGTAGATGTAGTCACCAATTGCAATTCCAGGGTGGTGTTTCCAAAGAAGTGGGAAACAAAGGAAAACATCTAGTGCAATCTCTGACTAGGTCCAAGAAGAAAGTGAGGTATGGGCATGGCTCCTACAGATGCTAGAACTCTCCCATCAACCTTACAAGCACCTCCTCTGGCAACGATGATTTAGAGATTGATTCTGCTGAATGAGGGCTTGTCCTCAAATGAGGAGGTGATCTTTGTGTTTCCGCTGGCATTCAAAACCCCAAGTGGGCATACTGGGAGCGAATCTGGAAAAGAAAAGAAGGAAGAGGAAGCTGAGGTTTCTTCTCTTCCTCTTGCAGCAACAAGAAGTGGTCGGGTATAGCGTGGTCATGACTTTGGTCTTGATGGTGTGAGTGGTAAATGAATTTGTTGCATTTGAAATATTCTTTTTGCTAGTGTCTATGAATTTCACTGTCGTGGTCCTTTTTTTGCATTCATGTCAAATTTTTTAATGATTCAACATCGGTTGTGCGCCTTCGTGGAATTTTGGTTACCTAGTTCGTGAAGCTCAAATAGCAATAAGGGAATTTTTTGTGGTACTTTGCATTCTCTTCCCCAGTGGTGGTTATATTTTAGGCTCTCTCTTGTTATACTGGCTTTTTCAATTTTAGCATGTGGGTTTTCTAAAATTCAAATCTAATTCTACTAAAATTTTGATGAAATGATAATTTTACATTGTAACTACACTCGGGTCTAAAGCTTGTTGCTCCCTATTGGTATAAAGGGAATTCAAGACTTGAATGCAGGGGAGAGAGATAGGGATTAGAGAAGAAGGAGAAAAAGAAGAAAAGAAAATGATAGATAATAGAGAAGTATCAAATTAGGTCTAGGCTAGTCCATGTACTGTTATAATGAGAGGAATGGAGTAGCATGCCTATTTTGAGTTGTTTTGGATGAATATATACATATTATCTTAAATTGTTGTGCAGACTTGATCCATGAATATAAATGAAAGTTTATCTATGATGCATTTTCTCTCCTTATGTGGGTTTCAGTAAATCTTGGATGTAATTGTCAATAACATTTTAATTCTTCTTTGAACTTCAATTCAAATGTATATCTCTATTTTGTGCCTTTATTCAAGTAATCAATTAAATACTCAAATAGAGTTATATATTTACAATTATCTACTTTGGATATGATAAGTTGTGCATCACGGAGTTTGAGTCTCATAATGCAAAGTTGTTATATGGAATATTTTCCATTAGGAATTGAGATCATTTTTGTATTACTAGTATTGTGTGTATGACTCCATAGCCCAATTCAATAAGGCACTAATCTATTTCCTTAGAGATTTGGCTAATGGGTTAATCAAATTATTCTAGGGTGGATGACCTACATTCATAATTTGAATTTATTTTAAAATTTCCAAAATATTTACACAAATATTGCATGCAGTTGTCATACATGAGGGCATTTACTGAAACGGTAGCGAGTTACTTAGAAACTAGAAAATTTCATTGTAATCTTTTCATATTTACCTTTCAGTTAAAATTATTTGTGAAAGAGATGTGTTCCATCAAGTATAATTTGAGTGAACACCAATAGGAATACCCTCCTTGGCCCCACAAAGCCTAAAGTGTAGATCTTAGTCTATCACTGGATCTTGTCAGTTGGCCAGTCATTTTTAGGAGTTTTGAGTATAGGAAATAGAAATTCCTTAGAAGTTCCTTTCGGTGCACTAGAAAAACAACCAACAGTTATTGGGATGTATAAATTTGAAATGGTTGAGCGAGAAGCCCATCTAGTGCCATGACTTTTCCCCATAGCCACCTTTGTGCTTGCGAGTGCATACCAACTAGTGTTTGTATCTCCTCTTTGGGCTTTCTCACCCCACACACAATTAGAATTTTTATGGCCCCAGAGTGAGTATACTTGGTCCTTCTCACCCACCAGACTGTCATGAGTTCTATTGCCCCAGAGTGAGTATACATTCTCAATTAGCCTAGATCTAATCCATGACTAGTTGGATAGATGATCAAAGCTTCATCTGATTCTCAACACTTGCATGTTCCTCTGTCCTTATGTTTAGTTTTCAATGGGATCTTCATCCTAGGGGCTTGATCATCCCTCTTGATAACGTAAGTGCATTTGAACCCTCCTTTCGATGTTCATGGCTACTTTAGTGTGAGTTTGAAGCAAGTTCATCCTCTCACTAAAGTGGGGGCTAAATGTTCCATATAAAAATGGTCCCTTGTCATTTTAATGGCCTTTTAGGTCTTGTTTCATGTTGTTTGGTCTATTTTTCTTTGATTTTATATTGTAATGTGGCTTGAACATGCATACTTATATACTAAAATTCAAATAATGATGTCTTATGAAAGTGTTGTGAAGTGTTGTAAAACATTTCTACACTCTTCTAGACCCTATTCATTGAAATTCACCTAAAAATCACCTTTTCATCACTAATCAAGTCCTATTTTGAAGTGTTGTAAAGTCTTGTAACAAGATTTCACACTTTTGTAGGCATAACTTCACTATTTACCCCTTTCTTATGCTTTATTTGACCCTTTTATGCCCTTATAAACTTTAATTAAGTTTATTTTTGAATGTAAGCCCAACAAACATCATTAAATACAAGATAATTCCCAACACCCATTTTCAGGTCCTAGGTGGGACCCATTCACCATGGGTGGCTAATGAGTCCCCCTTGGCTCCAAATTCAAAATATTTTAAATTTCCTTTTAGGTTTTTATTCAAAATCATTTGATGTTGGATTGTGATGAGGTATTAATGGGTTACTAAGGCACAAAAATGTATAAATAAGTTTTTTTATATCCATTCTAACCCCCATTCATCAAGTTCACTCATTCACCTATTCATTCAAGTATTCAAGC
Organism: Sequoia sempervirens; assembly: GCA_007258455.2. Taxonomy (NCBI): domain Eukaryota; kingdom Viridiplantae; phylum Streptophyta; class Pinopsida; order Cupressales; family Cupressaceae; genus Sequoia; species Sequoia sempervirens. The sequence goes on from VDFB02058242.1 coordinate 771,827,970, forward strand.
ATCTTACAACATCAAATCAAGAACTATTCAATCATTGTGGAGAATACATTGATACAACTTCAAATTTTCATCACTAAGGGTTAGGTAAGTTTATAGCATTTGCATGTTATTTTTTATCATTCTCTTGCATTTCCTTATTTTATTAAGGGTTTGATTACCAAAGTGGGGTTTGACCAAGGAAAACCTCTATTTTCTAACCCTCAACTATTTTTCCTCTCTTGCATGTGTGTTTTCAAACCTAGGTATGCATATTTAACAAGTATTTAGGTGATTGAAGATTGGTCAATAGGTCAACTAGGTGCTTCAAGTCAAATCTATCATATTTCAAGCTTGGAGAAGGTTTTCTATTTGTTTCCTATAGAATTGACTTCGACAACCCGACAAGAAAACATTTCTAGATCTAGTGTTGTAGAGTTGTCTCCTAATTTCTCAGAATTTTGGGAGAGAATAGATTTTCTACCAGTGGCAAATGAGTCCCACATTAAGACTAAAAATCTAGGTTTTGTTAGATTCTAGATCCCGACAGTCAGAAACTTGATTCCTGACAGATTTCACCAATAGTAGGACTAATTTTCCACCTTGGGCGAATGAGTCCCATTGTTGATTTTCAATAATCTCAAATAGCATTCATGACATTCTAGATTCCTCAAATCTTTCCTAGGTGCACTCTGATTCAACCTTTCTCTTTTTTTTTTATATTTATTTATCTTTTAGTTCATTGTTTGCATATCAAAGTGTGTTTTCCAATATAGTTTAAATCTTAGTTTTACATTCATAATCATTTATATAGATCACGTACTTGCATTTAGTTCACTTCATTTAGCTTAGATAACATCATACATAACATAATTTGAATGAACCCCTTAGCATTTTTGGCCCTACCTCTCTCCTTTTAGGTGAAAAAACCTAGAAGAGCTAGAGAAGTGCATTGGTGCCAAAAATCTATGATTCAAGGATATGGTGGGCCAACTATTGTAGAGAAATTCAACCCCAATACCTAAGAGGTTAAAGAATACTGCTAGGCTAATAGATGATACCGAATCAAGGAGACTCCAAATAGAAATTGTGCACACTTCATTGTAGAGGGATGTTTCTTAGGTAGCTACAAGTGACTTTGAAGTGAACAGAGTAGACCACAGTCCTCCTACTAGGGCTGGAGATGTTCATATTTTTAGGTATCTATGGCCTAAATGGTTGAGAGATCAAAGAAGGATAAAGAAAGTAAAAATGAGTTGAAAGAACAAGTTCAAAACTAAACTGAATGTCTAAAGTTTATTTTTGAGATTGTTCCTTAGCCTCTTTCTCAGGTTGATTCTTTTGTACAATCATTCACTATGGTTGGAAAGGAGGCCTTGACTAAAATTCAAATTTTTTGAAGCCTAAGAAGTGTTGTAGATGATTGGATTGAATCTTTGATCAAGAAGGGAAGCCTCAAGTGTCATTACCAAATCTATAAGATGAGTCCAAGAGACCAATGCTTTGAGAACCACTTAGGGGAAGAGATAACTATGACCGAAAAGGAGGAGAGGCTATGGAATAATTACCAAGTTGAATTAAAGTTAATTTTAAACTTGGACATGGAAAATTTGGTTGCAAACCAAGTTATACCTAATGCTTTAGACACATGTTACTAGTTATGGATTAAAGGGGTGAAGTGGAAGTTATAGATTGGTAAAAAAAGTTTGCAAAAGCTTAAGGAAATCATTGATGAATACATTGGCATTTCAGATGAAGCACTGAGTACCTTGGTGGCTCTTGGCTTACTCCAAGATAAAGGTGAAATGAGGAATGACATGGACACCAAAATCCTAATAGAAAATTTCTAGAAAAGGGTCAAGGAGATGCTTGATTCACCCTCACTGTATATTGAATACTTGCAAAAACTCAGTGAACTACACCTGGTCTCATCTCAGGAAATTGACCTCATTAAGTTCTATGAACATCATATGGAAATGGCTAAGGACAACCATCTGACATGGAAGGTGAGGATGAAAAATTTAATTATTCCCCATCATAAAGACTTGATACACATCCTCAAAGCTTTCTAGTTGTGGCCAAAGAAACCTTTGGTAACCTCAGAAGATGGAAATGAAGTGACACCATCATGATGGCCTAACTTCTCTTTCTTTCTTTTATGTGTCTTTTTTTTTAATTGGCAAGGGACATGAAGAGGTAGTTGTTCATCTACCTATTTAATGTATCTATTTTCATATGCTCTCTCTCTAGACATTTTTTAGAAGAGTCCTCAATACTGGTTATTAATGAAATTACTATTTTGTTGGTGTGTAATCTGGTTGTGAAGTAATCTGAGTTCTAGAATCTTTTTGTTTGGGAATATCTTAATGCATATCTTATCTTTGTGTAAGTAATGCAGTTCTTCATAATTGATTTAATTTCTCAATATTATTTGGCATACATTTTATTTCTAGTAATTAATTAATCTTTATGCTGATACATCTTATTTGTTGTATCTTGCACCTAATATTTGGGAATTTTTCTAATATTGGGTATACCTTTCCTACTTTTTGGTTGAAAGCATACATGGTATTTAGTTTTAATATTTTAATTCACTAAAAATTATGTGAGGGAGTTGTACCTTGATAAAATTTAGAGAATATTTATCTTTGTCTAAAGGTCAATATTCAGAGTTGTTTGGTTAATTTTGGAACCTTTTGAGCATTGTATTGTGATTTATCAAGGTGCCCAATCTATTAGCCAAGAGATTTTTGGTGACTCCACTAGGGAAATTGAATTGTAAAGTTCTGGTTGTCTTGTCTAGGCATATTTTAGGGGTAATTTAATTAACCTTTGATTTTCATAGATTTACAAGAGGGGAAAGAAGTAGGGGAATTTTTGATCCTATTTTTGAAACCCTACAAAGAAGTGATTTCTCTTATATTATTCCCTCTAGGTGTAGGGTTGGGGCTAGAAGTATACCCACCTCATCTACTAGAACACCTACTAATCATTCTATCTCCCAAGCACTTGTTTTACACAGGACTATTTTATAAATTTTGATTAATTTCCCCCTTAATATGGCTCATCAACAACCTAAATAGCCCATTCCTTGGGGTGATTCTATTGGTCCTTTGTAGTTAGGAAATAATTTGAATGATTTACCCAAGGGGTCTCATAATAATTTTCCTAAATTCTAGGGAGATAGGAAAATTTCACCAGAAGAACACATTGATGCCTTTTTTTCCACATGTGTTGTGCTTGCAGTACAAGAGGAAGATGTACCCATCAGATTGTTCATAGAATATTTAACTGATACAGTAGCACAATGGTTTTATTAGCTACCTCATAGATGTATCACAAATTGGGCCACTATGCACAACAAGTTTGAAGCCAGGTTTAAAACTGTAGATGATGACCTAACACTAATAGCATAAGTCACTCATATGAAGAATGAAGCAAATGATCCTATGAGAGACTTTGTGGCTAAGTTTAACAAAATAATAAACCAAATTATGGTTGCCAAAAGACCTTCTATAGAAATGCAAAAATGTTTCTTTATTAATGCACATCCTAACATTAGTCTTCTCTTAAAGAGGCAACCATTGAACACTCTTGAGGCTACACAAGCATTGGTCGTTGAGTTAGAAGATGATTTTATTTCAGTTGGAAAATGGAAGAAAGAATTTCATATGAACAAAGCACTCCCTACTACTTCTTCTGATCCTATGATTTAGAGATTTGCTAATGACATAATTTCCCTCAAAAGGAAGATGTTGAAAGATAATCAGCTCTATCAAGATATTCCTAGGAAGACCAATTTTTAGCCAGGGAATAAAACACTACCCTTACCTCCAGCTCAATAGCGGTTGGTGATTGAAGCTCCTCCCATAGAAAATAAAAAGAATATGTGTATCTTTCACCTCACATCTAATCATGATGGTACTAACTGCCCTGAAATGAATAGGTTTATGCAACTAACTACTACTAAAGAATTCATTGAAGAAGTCATGGAGGAAGGCACTTCATCTAGTCAATATGGTGACTCTAAAAATGGATACTTAGAATATGAACACAATGATGATAGAGGAGGATATGTGTACATTACTTTGGATGATACTACCTATGTTTCCATCACTCAAAGCTAGCACACAACCAAAAAGGTACTCCTAGTTCCCCTAAAGTTTTACTCACAAAAGCTAGTCTAATTTCAAATGGTGAAAATGTTTCACAAAGTGTTGTCAATAGCTCCCATAAAAATCCTATTATATCATCCCCTAAGGGTCAAAATACGGTTTTTGATATTGTGAAATTTTGTAAAGCTACTAAAATCTAGATCTCTCGAGCTGAATATTTAAAGATGAACCCTAAGGAGCTTGATAAGTTGATTGAATTTGTTAGGCCAAGACATTCAAAATTAGATGCAGGTCTGGATGAAGCAATAATTAAATCTTAGGACTTAGCCACTAATACTGCATCTTTTAGTAAAATTTCCTCTCAATCAACCTATGATGCAAAACCATACTTGTTCTATGTATCATTATTTTTAAATGGGTTCAGAGTTAACAATTGCATCATTGACACAAGTGCTTTTGATAATGTCATACCTACATAGATTGCTAAAGCTTTAGGGTTAGAAATGACCAAGACCTTTGGAAAGTGTTATTCAATGGATTCCCAGTAGGTTCCTTTACTTGGATAGATTAAAGATGCTCAAGTTGCATTGGCTACTTATTCAAACAAACAACTCAAGCTCACCATACTAGTCATGGATATAACTACTAGTTATGGTATGCTTATGAGTAGGAGTTTTTGTAAAGACTTTCGGGGAGACATACAATTAGATTGGTTGTATGACACTATACCTATTGGTAAAGAGAAAGTACACCTCAAACCTGAGTCAAAGGCCAAAATAACGATGCTCAAGTCTAAAGATCCCAAAGCACAAATCTTGTATGAAGAAAATGAGTTTGGGAACTATATGCTCTTCTTTGGAGAAGAAAAGGAAGATGATGTACATATTCTAGATTCAAAACCTAAGCTTTGGATGATGGAATTTGATGGAAGTTTTTCTCAGGCTGGGTCAGGAGCAAGGGTCATTCTCATTTCCCCTTCTAGTGAGTGATTCCCTTTTGCTTATAAGCTAGAATTTGAAAATGTAAATAATACTATTGAATATGAAGCCCTTTTGTTAGGGTTAATTGAAGCTAATGGTATGGGAATAAAGATGCTTAAAGTTTTGGGATATGTTGAACTAATTTTTAAGCAAGTGTGTAATGTTTTCACTATTAAGAATGAAAGGTTAAAGCATTACTAAAACTAAGTTTGGGACACCATTGAAAATGGTGCAACAGCACCCAAGCCCTTCAAGGAACACTTCAAGGGTCAGGAGTGTGCAGCGGTCAGGAGGACCTTTCCATCATATCAAAGCATCAATTATGACATTTTGAAGCCTATAATGGCATTTGGAAAGGATGAATGTAATAAGAGAGTCAATTGTCCTAAGGGTCCTGATAAGGACCCTAGGACCAAAATGAAATGTATTTGGACCAATAGTGTCCCAGGGGGGTCTAGATAGGTTTATATTGTTTTAATTATGTAAAATTAGGTGAATAATAAAGATGTGATAGCTTTGGAGGGTTTTTAGTTAATAAATTTCAAGTTTGGAAATTCAAATTTTTGAATTCCAATTTGGGCAGGTAAATGAGTTTTATGAGTTTTAGCACTAATAATGTAAACTAATCAATCCAAAATGGTTTGAGAAGTTGGGGAGGGGTTATAAAAATCTCCAGAAGTCATTTGTATGGAGGTTGACTAATTTTGACGGTGACTATACGAATTGTTATATGAAATAGTGAAAAAACACAGTTTTCTTGCATTTTTATTGAGTCTTTTGATTATCTTTTGATTTTCTATTATAGATATGTTATATTGGATGAATTAGAGACCTTTATTTACATTAATTTAACCTTTTGAATGCCCTATTAGATGTTAGAAATCTGTTTCTTGCATTATATTCTTGACTGTCCTCAAGGAGGTGCAAATTTTCATTGATTTTGAGATTTTTTTTGGATGATTGATCCATTTCAAGGTAGAATGATGTTGTAACCTTTTAAATGGATCACTTATAACATGTATAATACAAACCTAACAAACTAATCTGCAGGAAAGAGGAATATTAAGGTGTACACCAAGATTTGACAGTGCAAAGTGTTTGAAGATGGAGGCTAGAGTATAGCAGTGGAAGATCTGCCTTAATGAGGGATGTGTTTTTGAGTCAAGATAGAATAAATATGTTTTCCTAATGGTGTAGGGTCAATGAACAAGTTCTGGGAGTGTGTGGAAGGCCAAGATCCAAGAAGCCCTAGTTTTGAGGCAATTTATGGAGGGTTTTGTGTTTGAGCATGTTAAGTGTGTCATAGAAGACTAAGAACTTGAAAATTTTTGGTTTTGAGACATTTTAAGAGATTTTTGAAATTTTTATGGTCAGGGGATAAGTTTAGAGAGGGGTTTCTTTGAAAAAGAGGGCTAATTAGGCTTAGTTTTTGAGGAGACAATAGGTTTTGGAAGGAATTGTCTGAAGCAAGTGACATCAGGGTTTGGATATGTTTTTTTTCATCATAAAACATAACTTAATCAACCATTAGATTGGAGGTTCCTTTGGAAATTTTGAGAGCCAAGTCAAAAATCCTTCGCTAGAGGCCTAATTGGGCTAGAAGGCTACTTAAGGTGCAAAAAGTGAGTTTTGTTTGAGATAGAGGTTTGGGGCTTTGTAAACATTCAAGACAAGTTTGCTTAAGTCTCTTAAGGGTGTTCCAATGGTTTGGGTCCATAAAGAGAGCATACAAGTTATAAGTGCATCATTGAGGCTTGTCTCCATTAGGGTGCCCGGGTTAGAAATTACATCACCTTAATCCTTGAAATCTTTGTGTTCCTTCAAAGTCCCTTACCCTCTACATCAGAGTGGTATCAGAGTAGTGAGTAGGTCCTTTAGGGATTGAAGAATCAGCAATGGCACCTAAAAATCGATTGGCAAGAGAGTTGGAGGAGTTAAGGGAAATCTTGGAAAGCGAAAGGAAAGAAAGAAGAGAACAAGAAGCAGGAAGAGAGCAGGCCAGAGCAAGGGAAGAAAGGAAATGGAGAAGGGAGAGAGTGACTATGCAAGCAAGGATAAATAACCTTGAGAGAAGTAGGAGGAGAGAAGAACAAGAAGACCAAGAAGACAATGATGAAGAAGAGGAGCATGTGAGGGTAAATCAAGAACAACCAGCAGACGAGATAGAAGACCCTGAGGAAAGGAGGTTAGTAAGGTTTTTGAAAGAAGTACAAGGTCATGGAGGAAAGAGTCACATAGATTTTCCTATCTATCAAGGAAGGATGGATAGTGAGGAGGTGTTAGGATGGCTTGATGCCTTAGAGAACTATTTTGAGTTTGAAAATATGGATGAAGAGAGGAAGGTTAAGTTTGCCAAAACCAAGTTGAGAGGTATGAAATTGACATGGTGGAATAGTTTTCAAAATGATAGGATGGCTAGGGGATTGGAAAAAGTTTCTACATGGGCAAGGATGAAGAGTTTGGTCAAGGAACAATTCCTACCATCTAATTACACAATTCATGTGAAGAGGATGGGGCAAAATTTAAGACAAAAGGACATGGACGTGATGTCCTATACTAAGCAATTTCACAAGCTTGGTATCAAAGGAGGTTATGAGGAAGAGGATGAGAAAGTAGCCAGGTATATCAATGGCTTGAGGTATAATCTACAAGATGAGATTGGTTTGCAATTTCCAAGGACATTAGGAGAATTTTTTCAATTAGCCATTAGAGCAGAAGAAAAGGTGAAGAGGAAGCAAGAAAGATCAAGCAATGGTGGAAGAGGAGGTAGTTCAAACAAAGGTAGAAGTAATAGAGAGAAAGGACAAGGTAGCAATGATAAGAGCAGCAATGACAAAGGCAAAGAGGTGTTTTCTGATCAAAGAGGTGGATACACTCCTAGAGGAGGAGGCAGATTTGGACAAGGTAGATGCCCTTTCATAGGTAGGTGTTTCAATTGCAATGAACCAGGGCATCCTTCCTTCAAGTGTCCTAAATGGGAACAATCTGATAGGGGTAGAGAAAGGAGAGCTAACTTGGTACAAGAAGAAGAAGACAAGAAGGAGGAACCAAAAAAATTTATGGCAGGCCCTATGATTGATGGTGAGTTCCTTATGGTCAAGCAAGGAGAAATAATTCATCAAGAGCCAACGGTAACTATCTTTAAGACAAATTGTCTTAGTCATGGTAAGATATGCAGATTACTCATAGATTCAGGGTCACATAGAAATTTAGTTTCAACTGATATGGTATCCAAGTTGCGAATTGAAACTTTTGATCACCCTTCTCCCTACAAGGCCACTTGGGTAACTCAAATGCAACATGTAGAGATTGGTAAGAGAGATTTTGTGGATTTTTCAATTGGATCTTATCATGACAAGGTGCTTTGTGATGTCATTCCAATGACTTGTGGTCATATCATCTTGGGGAGACCATGGTAGTATGCTAGGAGGACAGTGCATGATGGATTTCATAATACATATTTGGTACATAGAGATGCTATTAGGTATAAGTTGGTTCCTTTTCCTTTGGATCAGTCTAATGAGAACTTTGTAATCTATTTTGAGAAGAGTTTGCAGGTGAAAGTGCAGGGTAGGACAGGGGAAGATATTGGTTGGAAGAGGAGTGATGAGTTGCAGCAAGGTTGTGAAGCACACAGTCCTAGAAATCAGAATTTGTGGGAATTAGATAAAGTCAAGGCTAGAGGCATTGAATGCCCTATATTTGAGCATGCTAGTGATGGTTTCTTTTCACAAATAAATCAGTGGAATGAAGGCAACATCAGGGCACAAGAACATATTGTTATCAAACATCAAAGAGGACAAACAAATCACTATTTTGGTTCTCACATGATGAATGAAATGAGGGCAGGTTGGTAGAGTAAGAAGAAGGTAACTTTAGGTGGTTTCTTGGTTTTTGATTAGAAGGTGCATAGATACAAGAACAAGGAGCAGTGTGGTGGTAATAAGTGGGATACTTCTTTGGGCAAGAATTCTTTCTTTCTTGGGGAGAATGGTGCAAGAGCACCCAAGTCCTTCAAGGAAAACTTCAAGGGTCAGGAATGTGCAAGGGTTAGGAGGACCTTTCCATCATATCAAAGCATCAATTATGACATTTTGAAGCCTATAATGGCATTTGGAAAGGATGAATGTAATAAGAGACTCAACTGTCCTAAGGGTCCTGATAAGGACCCTAGGACCAAAATGAAATGTATTTGGACCAATAGTGTCCTAGGGGAGTCTAGATAGGTTTATATTATTTTAATTATGTCAAATTAGGTGAATAATAAAGATTTGATAGCTTGGACGATTTTTAGTTAATAAATTTCAAGTTTGGAAATTCAAATTTTTGAATTCCAATTTGGGCGGGTAAATGAGTTTTATGAGTTTTAGCACTAATAATGTAAACTAATCAATCCAAAACGGTTTGAGAAGTTGGGGAGGGGTTATACAAAGCTCCATAAGTCATTTGTATGGAGGTTGATTGATTTTGAAGGTGACTGTACAGACTGTTATAGGAAATAGTGAAAAAACACAATTTTCTTGCATTTTTCTTGAGTCTTTTGATGATCTTTTGATTTTCTATTGAAGATAAGTTCTATTGGATGAATTATAGACTTGTATTTACATTCATTTAACCTTTTGAATTCCCTGTTATATGTTAGAAATCTGTTTCTTGCATTATATTCCTAACTGTCCTCAAGGAGGTGCAAATTTTCATTGATTTTGAGGGTTTTTATGGATGATTGATCCATTTCAAGGTAGAATGACGCTGTAACATTTTAAATGGATCACTTCTAACATGTATAATACAAACCTAACAAACTAATGTGCAGGAAAGAGGAATATTAAGGTGTACACCAAGATTTGACAGTGCAAAGTGTTTGAAGATGGAGGCTAGAGTATAGCAGTGGAAGATTTGCCTTAATGAGGGATGTGTTTTTGAGTTGCGATAGACTAAATATGTTGTCCTAATGGTTTATGGTCAATGAACAAGTTATGGGAGTGTGTGGAAGGCCAAGATCCAAGAAGCCCTAGTTTTGAGGTAATTAATGGAGGGTTTTGTGTTTGAGCATGTTAAGGGTGTCATAGAAGACTAAGAACTTGAAAATCTTTGGTTTTGAGACATTTTAAGAGACTGTTGAAAGTTTCATGGTTAGGGGATAAGTTTAGAGAGGGGTTACTTTGAAAAAGAAGGCTAATTAGGCCTAGTTTTTGAGGAGACAAAAGGTTTTGGAAGGAATTATCTGAAGCAAGTGATATCAGGGTTTGGATATGTTGTTTTTCATCATAAAACACAACTTAATAAACCATTAGATTGGAGGTTCCTAGAGGCCTAATTGGGCTAGAAGGCTACTTAAGGTGAAAAAAGTGAGTTTTGTTTGAGACAGAGGTTTGGGGCTTTGTAAATGTTCAAGAAAAGTTTTCTTAAGTCTCTTAAGGGTGTTCCAAGGGTTTGGGTCCATAAAGAGAGCATACAAGTTATAAGTGTATCATTGAGGCTTGTATCCATTAGGGTACTTGGAAGAGGGTTAGAAATTGCATCACCTTAATCCTTGAAATCTTTGTGTTCCTTCAAAGTCCCTTACCCTCTACATCAGAAAATTTTGATGCCTTCTTGGTAGAAGCCATTCCCAGGGAGCTTAACACAAAGGTTGACTTGTTAGAAATTTCTACCTCTCTACTCCTCCCTCATCTAGAATTCAAAAACAAGTCCTGTATGATTGAATTGGTTTATCGACCTAGTGTACTTGACAATGTCAATCACTAGCAGGTCTTTGAAGATGACAAAAAAATTCATGCTTTCTTAGAAAATTTTGGGGATTTTGCTCAAATCTTCTTTGAGGGAAGCGATAATCAATGTAAAGAATTCTGCCTTGATAGCATGGTCAGCCACCAAGATGAGGTTATTCAATTAAAAGGAAATAAAATACCTAAGGGATTGGTTTCTCTTGAGGACTTGTTTGATCACCATGATCATTCTGTAAGGAAGAAAATGAGAAATTTTGTTGGGCATTCCAATGAGTTCAAAGTAGTGAATATTGGGGACTCTAACTCTCCTAAAATGGTCTATATTGGGAAATGTTGCTCTCTAGAAGAGAAGGAGAAATTAATAGCCTTGTTAATTAAATATAAAGAGGTCTTTGCTTGGTGCTATGATGATCTAAAGAATTTCATGGATGGAAAGTTTTAGCATCACATACCACTTAAAGAGGGGAAGGTTGATTTTAGAAAAAAAATAGAGGAATTTTAATCCCATGGTAACTGATGCAAGTTTTAAAGAGATTGAAAAAATATTGAAGGCATGGATTATATATCCTATACATCATTCTACTTGGGTAGTAAAAATTGTACCTATTTGCAAGAAGAATGGGGAGATTTGGATATGTGTTGACTTCAAAAATCTTAATCAAACATCATTAAAGGATAATTACCCCCTACATAACATGGACCATATCTTGCAAACAATTGTTGGCTCAGAGATGATGTCTATATTAGATGGCTTTTCGGGTTATAATCAAATCAGTGTGGTAGGAGAGGACCAACACAATGGGATTCACTACGCCTTGTGTAAATTTTTCCTATAATCGAATGCCATTTGGACTTATTAATGCAAGAGAAAAATTTCAGAGAGCTATGGATCTATCTTTTGGTGACCTCCAAAACAAGATCATAGTCATTTGCCTTGATGATTTGACAATGTTCTCTAAGAAAGGAGCAAACCATTTGCAAGATCTAGAATGATATTTACAAAGATGCAAAGAACATGGTATCTCTCTAAATCCCAAGAAGTCTATTTTTGCTATCACTAAGGGAAAAAATTTAGGTCACATCGTATCAAAAGAAGGCATTAGAATAGATCCTAATAGAGTGAAATATATACTACAACTAGGCCTTCCTTCAAGTCAAACTAGTGTGAAGTCCCTTTTCGGCCAGCTGAATTTCTTGAGGAAATCCATTCAGGATTTTTTTGAAATTACTAAACATATTGTGGACATGATGAAAGAAAAACCTAGTTTTATATGGAATGAAGCTAGGAAGCACACCTTTGAAAATATAAGGAGGCAATTGTCTGAGCTCCTATCCTAGTCAATTCAGACTTCAAGAGGGACTTCATTATTTATTGTTATGCCTCTGAACATACTACATCTATCTTGTTGTTACAAGAGAATGAAGATAGAGTTCAAGCGACCATTTCCTTCATGATCAAGCCATTAAAGAAACATGAGCTTAATTTTTTCCCAATTTAAAAACATGTGTTTGTAGTGGTCAGGGCAGTTAAGTAGTTCCACTTCTATATCCTACATTCACACTTGGTGGTATATGTGTCAGACCCAACTGTTAAGAGCATATTGATTGCAATAAGAGAGGTAGATGGATAGCAAAGGTGGTGAAATATGACTTAGACTTGAAGCCTACAAAATTAGTTAGAGGAAGAGGAATTTGTAAATTGATGGTAGAAAATACCAAGGAAGAAGAAAAAGATGAAGACTTACAATTGGCTTTGACCGTCAGTCTACAAGATAAATGGTTTTATGATATTTCCTACTTCCTCACATATGGACAATGCCCAAAACACCTCTCAGGTAAGTAGAAAATGAACTTAAAACTAAAAGCAGCTAAGTACGTTATTTGGAGTGACACCTTATACAAATGTGGTATAGATGGGACTTTCTTAAAATGTGTGGATAAAGCTCAACAAGAATGGTTACTAAATATTTTCCACAATGATGCTTGCAAAGGTCACTTCTCTTCCACCATGACGACCTTCAAAATTATATGGCATGGATACTACTAGCCTCGAATGTTTAAAGATTCATATCATTGGGTGGCTAAATGTGAAAAATACAAATTGTTTGTAGGGAGACCTCAATTAGCAACCCTACCACTCAAGCCTGTGGTTATCAATGGACCATCCAACAATGGGGGCTTGATTTTATTGGCCCAATCAGCCCACATTCTAGTGGAGGTCATACCCACATCATTATAGCCACTAATTACTTCACTAAATGGGTGGAAGTGATTCTAGTCAAGAGAACCACTTCTGAAGTTATCTGTGATTTTATCAAAGAAAATATTTTAGTCAGGTTTGGGGTCCCACACAAAGTTACTTACAATGATACTAGTTTCTCCTCTAATGAGATTCCGCTTTTCTACTATGATTATGGAATCTCCCTTTCCCATTTAGCTAACTATTACCCTCAAGAGAATGGTCAGGAAAAGTCTAGCAACAAAAAATTGATAAGTATCATCAAGAAGATAGTCGATGAAAAATAGGACTAGCACAAAAGGCTATATGAATCCCTATGGGAAGATTGAATAGCTCCAAAAAGGGCTATTAGGACAACCCACTTTGAACTGGTATATGGAGTGGAAAGTGTGCTTCCTCTTTCATTATAGTTGTTAGTTTGTAAATTTCAAACTGCTATTGAGGAAGTTGAATTCAACAATGCCTTGGAGAGGAGGATTCTATATTTGACCAAGATACAAGAACATCAAGAAGAGATGGTTGATAAGATAACCATACATGAAGGAAAGGTTAAAAATATTTTTTATAGAAAAGCTAGACCAAGGAAGTTTATGGTTGGAGATCTAGTTTTACTTTGGGACAAGTACAAAGAACCTAAAGGTGCCCATAAGAAGTTTGATTCACTCAAAATTGGTCCTTTTTAAATTATTCAGGAGTATGGGCCTAATACTTTTCATCTTGCATATCCTAATGATACCCCATTGCCTATTTCTTATAATGGTGATCTAGAGGATTTTTTGTCAATTTTGAAATTCTCCATTTTTCTCCAATTTTGACATCATCAGAAAGCGCTCAGGACCTTGACTCCAATGTGACTCAAACAGAGTCAATTGGAGTCCCAAAGCTCAAGATATATATGGTAAAACCTCTTGTCAACTCTCAGATCTAGGCCAAGAAAAAAAGGGAAAAAAATCAAAGTCACTAAAACTGGTCAAAGTCAGCACCATTGTGTAATGCTCATTGTCACAATTCTAGCGGAGTTCATTTCACGATAAAAAAAGTTCATATGGTGAAGTTATGGAAGGTTAAAGATTGGGTCAACCTGATGATGTCAGCTCCCAGTCAACCCAATGGCCAATCAGCCCTTGACATATGGAAATACCTCATCCCTCCAAGTGGAAAAAATTATTTTGAAAAAAATTAAAAATCAAATTAAAAAAAAATATATATATATATAATATATATTTTAAATAAAAAATAAAGTATATATTTTTTAAAAAATAAGATGGGCCCCACCCATCCATGAGGGGTGGCCCACATTAAGTGGGGTGCCACCCATGGTATGGGGGGTGACCCACCTTAATGGGGAATGCATCCCCCACTTAAAGGAGGAGATAAAGAGGATGGGAGTATGGTGGGTCCACTACCCCCCATTCTCTCTAAAACTTAATTAATTTTTTCCATAAAATGCCTTAAAATAAGGCTATTTCATAAATATTAAAACCATGGAAATTTTATACCCCTCTATTCGGGAATATTAGGAATATTATTCCTAAATTAAGGAGCCTATTCAAACTACATCCCAAAATTAATAGGGAATAAATCCCTTTGTAACCATTCAAATGAAAAAAGAAATTATCTTGAGGGGATATTATCCTTTTGGGAATCATAATAAGGGGATATTATTGGAATTTTCTCTATGTAAGGGAGATTGGGTAGTTAATTGGTTTTACACCAACTTTGGCAAAAAATGTAATATAAAAAGGGGTAGAATGGGGGTGTGAAGGCAAGTGATTTTGGAAGAATTTTGCAAGTGTGAGAGATGTTCTCCTTGGAGGAATTATTGTATTTTTGTGCTTTTGGAGAAGCTTGTTTCCACACACTTTGGAAGTGCATTTGTAAATTTCTTTGTAAACCAAGGGGAGGTTTTGTCAAAAAATGTAAATGAATTTCTGGAGGAATAATTGGATTGATCCACTCATTGCAGAGGGGTTCAAATACATAGTCATTCTAAATGATGAACTCTGTTATCAATATCCGTTTGCACTCTCTTTATCTCTCATTTTGTTCTTTCTTTAATTACTTTATAATTTCATTTGTTTGTTTAATTATAATTAAGCACTTTTAGTTTGTAATTGTTAACATAAGCATTCAAAGCAAATGTCATAGGTCCTTAAATCAGATCAAATTGGTATCAGAGCTAGGTTTTGACTAGTATTATAGATTTGAATGCTTACACACTTGAAGCTTCAACAAGGAAAAGGAAAACTTGAAGAATACAATCCAAAGATCAGAAAATGAAGGACTTTTCCAACAATGGATGAAACTGAAGCTAGGAAAAGCACCGAGCAAGAGCTTGATGATAATTCTTCCTAACGATTCTTCCTTAAATGAAGGCTATGGTGGAAGAGTTGTATGTGGAAAATAAGAAGCATGAAAAGGGAGATTCGTCGAAGCAAGAAAAGAAGGAAGATCGAAAGTATAAAGGAGGAAAAGATCTAGAAGCTCCATCTCCTCCATCTTCCCCTTCTTCTCCATCTTCCCTTCTTCCTCTTCTACTACTGTTATTCCTTTCAAAAGAAAGTCTAAGCCTATTATTAAACTTGATGTAAAATTTGAGTTGCCTAGGTATTGTGGTGAGTTAAATGCCGAAAAGTTAGATGATTGGATCTAGCAGGTAGAATTCTATTGTAGCATTCAAGGCCTAATAGAAGATGCTTCTATGATGCAATTAATCATTCTCTGGTTGGGAGGTATAACTCTCACCTGGTGGGAGAGTAGGACTCAGGAGGAAATTGCTCACCATGGTAAGGTCCATATGACTTGGATGGAATTTATTGTTGCCCTTAAAAAATAGTTTTATCCTTTATGTTATATGCAACAATTAACCATGAATTGGAAAACCTTTAGGCAAGGTAAGGGTCAGTCAGTCCAATATTACACTCATGAGTTTAGAAAATGGCCTATTGCTTTAAATGTTCCATTGTATACTCAGGATACATTACTCAAGTACAAAGGTGGTTTTCATTCTTACCTAAGATGTACTATTCTAATGTTGAGTCCTAATAATTTGGATGAAGTGTCAGTCCAAGCCACTCATTTAGAGTCAAGGGGTAAGAACACTTTTAGTGATAATAACTCAAAGAAACCATCTAAGTCTGAGGGGAAACCTAAGGGTAAAGATAAAGGAAAAGGAAAAAAGATAGCCATGGTAAAGAAAGAGGGTGAAAAACCCACCTGTTCTCATTGTAAGAAAGAAGGACATGAAGATTCTAAGTGTTGGAAACTACATCCAGAACTTAGGCCAAAGAGGTAAGGTGGAAACAAAGGGAAGCAGAAGACAACTACTGTAACACAACAAGATCTTGGATCTGATTCTAGGGATGAGACAAAGATAACTACAACCAGAATTCAAGGTAAAAACAAAGATATATCTCTTGCATCTAAATCAAGTATTTGTGCAAGTACGAGTAAGCAACCTAAAGTAGATAAGTAGAGGAATGAACTTTTTCATATCTATGTGATAACTAAACACACTAAGGTTGATACTTTATTTGACATGGGTTCACAAGTTAATCTCATATCTGAAGAAGTTGTTAAAAAGTTAAATTTGACTACAACTCCTCATCCGAAGCCATAACCATTGGCATGGGTTTGTAACGATGCACAATTACAAGTCACGAAACAATGTAAGCTTATTTTTGCAATCACTGCAAACTTTAAAGATGAGATTGTAGTAGATGTGTACCTTTAGATATTTTCAAACTTGTGTTAGGAATTCCATATTTGTATGACCGTAAAGCTATCTTCTTTAGAGAGGAAAACAAGTATCACCTATTTAAGGATGGGATTGAATATATTGTACGTGCACACAAAGTCAAAACTAGTCTTGCATTAGTTAATGTTGGTCAAATGAAAAGATTAGTGAACTCCAGTAAAAAATTTGTGTTAATGCTTGTTAAGGCCAAAGAAGATGAAACATTTGAGGTATTTAAAGGAAGTGATCCTAAAAATAACGCTAAATTGGTCAAATTTGTATCTGCTAATGATGACTTGTTTTAGGAAACAAAAGGATTTCCTCCTAAAAGAGATATTCAACATGAAATTCAATTGTAGCAGGATGCGCCACTACCTAATATTGGCATTCACCATTTGTCTATCATGCAAAATGAAGAAATCAAAAAGAAATTTTAGGAGCTTGTCGATAGAGGAGTGATTCATCCAAGAACATCACCTTGTGGTTCTTTGATCATTTTGGTTCCAAAGAAAGATGGAACATGGAGGATGTGCATCAACTTTAGAGCACTGAATAAAATCACCATCAAAAATAGGTATCCGCTTCCTAGAATTGATGACTTTCTTGATCAGCTTAAGTAAGCAATTTATTTCTCTAAATTAGATTTGTGAAGTGGTTATCATTAGATTAGAAATGCAGAGGATGATATTTGGAAAACTACTTTCAAGACAAAACATGGACTTTATGAATGGATGGTTATGCCTTTCAGGCTTACCAATGCACTTGCCACATTCATGCGAGTCATGAATGACATCTTTCATCCTTACATTAATGATTTTGTTATTGTATATCTTGATGATATCCTAGTTTTTAGCAAGCCTTGGGAAGACCATGTAAGTCATGTTAAAAAAGTTTTTGATGTACTAAGAAAAGAAAGACTCTATGTAAAGATGTCTAAATGTGAGTTTGCAAAGACATCTCTTGTGTACGTAGGTTATATCGTAGGGAATGGTCAATTGAAAGTCGACCTTGCAAAGGTTGAGGCAATTGTAAACTAGCCTAAGCCAAGTATTGTAACTGAAGTTAGGAGTTTTTTGGGTGTTGTCCAGTACTGGAGGAAGTTTATTACAAACTTCTCCTTCATCACATCACTGTTGCATGCATTAACAAGTACAAAGATAAATTTTCAGTTGGGAGGACCACAATAGAAGGCCTTTGACACACTAAAGGAAAAGTTAAGCACCACACTAGTCCTGGCTCTACCAGATTTTCACCAACCATTCGAGATCGAAACAGATGTGAGTGAATTCGCCATGGGAGCAGTATTGACACAAGGAGGTAAGCCGATTTGTTACCACTCTAAAACAATTTCTGGTGCAATAAGTAATTATCCAACTTACGATGAACTTTATGCTTTAGTACAAAGTGTTAAGAAATAGAAACATTATATAATGGGAAAGGAAACAATAATCCATACCGATCATCAGCCATTACAATATCTACATTCAAAAACTAAGCTACAACAAAGTAGGCATTTTTGGTGGATGGGATTTTTACAATAGTTTCACTTAGTCATTAAGTATAAGAAAGGATCCCATAACAAAGTAGTAAATATTCTTTCTAGACCTTCAGTTTCTGATGCTTCGATAATCCTTAAAAATAGTTCTATGATGCATGCAAGTTTTGAAGAAAAATATGCTACTGATGAAAATTTTAAGGATATCTATGCAGCTCTAATCCAAGGCAAACAAGTAGAAGAAAAGGATTACTATGTGCATGATAAACTCTTGTATCACTTAGGAAAATTGTGGATTCCAAAGAATGAACAAGCACATGTAATCAAAGAGGCACACACATTGATAATTGTAGGACATTTTTGGGTTAGTAAAACTTTGGCATAGCTACAAAAATATTGCTACTGGCCTCGAATTTAGGAAATTATAACAAAATATATTAAGGGATGTGTGATGTGTGCAACTAGAAAACCAAGTAATAGGAAAATGGGGTTGTACACACCTTTACCTATACCATCCTGACAATGGGAAAGTGTATCTATGGATTTTTTCGGGGGGTTACCTATGTCTAGGAAAGGGCATGACTATTTGTATGTAGTAGTTGATAGGTTCAACAATATGTGTATTCTTATGCCATGTAAAAAGCAAGTCACTGTTGAACTGACAACTCATATGTTTTTTTTAGTTTGTATGGGTTCACTTTGGGTTACCCACTTCCATTGTATCAGATCAAGAGTCTTGATTCCTTGGGGAGTTTTGGTCAGTCTTATGGGGACTTATGGATACTAAACTGAAGAAGAGTACAACCTTCCATCTATAGACCAATGGAAAAATAGAGGTATTCAACAAGACAATTGTGCATCTACTCAAAGGATATTGAAATAAGCATCCTAAGTTGTGGGATGAAATTCTTCATTATGTGCAGCATGCCTATAACCATGCTTCCCATTCTTCTACAAAGAGGTCTCCTTTTAAGACTTTCTTCGATTACTTGCCAAAGACACCAATGAATTTTTCTTTTGGAACAAATTATGTTGAAGATGGACACCTTGATGCAGAAAGGGCTTTAAAGTTCATCCAAAAGGTCCAAGAAATTCATCAGGCCATAGAAGCACAATTGGAAAAGAGTCACGCAAACTAAAAGGATCGTCATGACAAGCATCATGACGATCATAATTTCCAAGTTGGAGACAGAGTTTGGTTACAAATAAGCAAGGAAAGAATGCAAGGTGAAGAAAGGAAGCTCAAGCCAATTAGATATGGTCCATTTGAAATTCTAGAAAAGATTGGCACAAATGCCTTCTGCCTTAATCTTCCTCCATACATGTAGATTTACTTGGTAGTCAATGTTGAGAACTTGAAGTTGTACGAACCTCCAATGATACTAGATGAGGAGGCTGAAGTGCAAGTTCCATCAGTTGATGACCTTTCACCAGAGTACATGTCAAAGTTGCCTGAAGATGTCATCCTCGATAGGAACACCAAAACTTCACGAAGAGGAGCAGTTGAATACCTCTAAGTGGGGCTAAAAGGGATGCATCCAAGCAAGGAAAAGTGGATGGAGATTGGTAAAGTGAGGGAACTTTACCCTCACTTACTTTCTGAGTGACCATCTTTCAAAGGTCCAAAAGCTCTCTAGTGGGGAGGACTGATCCGAAGGATTTTTTGTCAATTTTGAAATCCTCCATTTTTCTCTAGTTTTGACATCATCAGAAAGTGCTCAGAACCTTGAATCCAACACAACTCGAATAGAGTCAATCAAAGTCCCAAAGCTCAAGATATATATGGTCAAACCTCTTGTCAACTATAAAAACCAGACCAAAAAAAAGGGCAAAAAAATAAAATTCATTAAAATTGGTCAAAGTTAGAACCATTGTGTAGTGTTCATTGTTACGATTTTGACGAAGTTCGTTTCACAAAAAATAGAGTCTGTATGGTGAAGTTATGGAAGGTCAAAGATTGGATTAACTCGATGATGTCAGCATCCAGTTAGCCCAATGGCCAATCAGCCCTTAATATATGGCAATACCTCATCCCTCCATGTGGCAAAAATTATTTTGACAAAAATTAAAAATCAAATTAAATATATATATATATATAAATATATATTTTAAATAAAAAATAAAGTATATATTTTTAAAAAAATAAGATGGGTCATGACCCACATTAAGTGGTGTGCCACCCATGGTATGGGGGGTGACCCACCTTAATGGGGAACACATCCCCCACTTAAAGGAGGAGATAAAGAGGAGGGGAGTGTGGTGGGACCACCACCCCCCATTCTCTCTAAAACTTAATTAATTTTTGCCATAAAATGCCTTAAAATAAAGGCTATTTCATAAATTTTAAAACCATGGAAATTTTATACCCCTCTATTCAGGAATATTAGGAATATTATTCCTAAATTAAGGAGCCTATTCAAACTACATCCCCAAATTAATAGGGAATAAATCCCTTCATAACCATTCAAATGGAAAAATAAATTATCTTGAGGGGATATTATCCTTCCACGAATCATAAGAAGGGGATATTATTATAATTTTCTCTATGTAAGGGAGATTGGATAGTTAATTTGTTTTTCCTCAATTTTAGAAAAAAATGTAATATAAAAAGGGGTAGAATGGGGGTGTGAAGGAAAGTGATTTTGGAAGAATTTTGCAAGTGTGAGATTTTGTTTTCCTTGGAGGAATTATTGTATTTCCATGCTTTTGGAGAAGTTTGTTTCCGCGCACTTTGGAAATGCATTTGTAAATTTCTTTGTAAACCAAGGGGAGGTTCTGCCAATGAATGTAACTAAATTTTTGGAGGAATAATTGGATCAATCCACTCATTGGAGAGGGGCCTGAAGACGTAGTTGTTCTAAATGATGAACTCCATTATCAATCTTCATTTGCACTCTCTTTATCTCTCATTTTGTTCTTTCTTTAATTACTTTGTAATTTTGTTTGTGTGTTTAATTATAATTAAGCACTTTTGGTTTGTGATTGTTAATGTAAGCATTTGAAGAAAATGGCATAGATCCTTAAATAAGATCAAATGGGAAAGATTTGAAGCTCTATCAATTGTGATGGCCTTGCAACCCCCTTTCTATACATAGTTAGTTTAGAGGTTTGGTTTTAGTTTTGGTTGTTTTCTTGCTACTAAAGAGAGAGATTGTTTTACCTTAGTTGACTCCATTTCCCAATGATAAGGAACTGATCATACTATTTGGGTCTGGGTTCATTGCTTCAATCTGGTCAATCTTCTTCCCCAGTTAGAGCAACTATTACCACCATATTTTTTCCATGCTTCCTTTAAATCATTCACCAATCCATAAATGACTCATAGTCTTATGTAGATGGTATTTTATGCTATAGTTCAAACATAGGTAGTGTTTTATAAAGTTTTCCAAATTCCTTCATTTGCCACTTATGCCTATTTTACATCACTTTTCCACTTTTAAACTGGGCGGTGTTTTATGTGTTTCATCAAACTTTCGTTTGCTGCTTGTGTGATGATTTTTTGTTTGGGAAGTGTTTCACCATGATGTTCAAACTCAGGTGCACATTTGTGAAGTTCACTAAACTCCCCACTTCACCACTTATAGACATTTGTTTTCAATTTTTTGAAAGAAAGTTATATTGGAAGTGGTGACGTGATAGCTACCACGTATTATGAGGTGAGTTAAGGCATTAAATGTTCATCTAATTCCATGTTTTTCCATGAAATCAAGCTTTAAGAAGTTAAAGTGCTAGAAAAACATTCTTATTGTAACAAAATTCTCTGAAGGTGAGCTAGAGGAGATGTGAAGTTCAAGCTGTAGGGTCCTCGATTAAGGTATTTTTAGATTTCACTCATTCGGTTTGTTTTCTAGATTATTTCTTTCTGTATTATAGAAAAAATCTATTGTCATAAGCTATTATTTCTTATCCATGGCAAGGGTTAAATATGCAGGTTATGAATTGTTGGATGTTATGGATATGGTTGCTGATATGTGGTTGTCATTGATGTCAACACTATTAGCATTTGGTGTACTAGAGGCTATATATGTCAAGGATATTGAGAAAATTATAAAAGGAAGTGTTCTAGGTTCCCTGTGGAACTGTGCAGGTCATGAAGGTGATTTTTTCTATACATTGGATATTAGCTAGTGTGGATTAAAGGGTTTATTTTTGAATGTTTCTAGGTTGTCTACTGGAAGTTTCAGAGGTTCGCGTGAAGTTTTGAGTATATTGTGGTCTAACAATGTTTTTTGTGGTCTATGTCAGTGTTCCTAAATTAAGATTGTGTGATTTTGTTAATCCTAGTTGTTGTGGATGCTTCTCTATTATTTTTTGGTGTTCTTGGATGTCTCTAGATCATTCTCTATCTTTGTGGTACATCCACATTACTCAAAGATCTTGTGGTTGAAGATCTTTTTGTGCATGTTCAATTTTTCATGTTCTTGGCCGACATGTTGTGGATCTTCGTGGTGAAATTAATTAAAGTATTTTTTTGTTGGAAATATTAATTTGGGTCTCCACTATGTTGTGGCTGACCTTGGGTGGGCTTGCATTAGAAATTTATTTGTAAATTTGGGCCAACATTGAAAATATATTTTATTTTTCTGGCTAACTAAGTTGTGATGAAATCCCATGTAGTGGATATATAAGAGTGATAGGTTGAGAGAAGTTAGTGTGTGCATAGTGTGAATGTATGCTAGAGAAAGTGTAAATGTATGAATAGTGTTTCTATCATTTGATTACTGAGCAGAGAGTGAAGAAGATTGAGGAAAGTGTGAAGAAGGTTTTCTGAGCTTAATTGGAACTATAACTAGGCTTGTGTAGAAGTTATTCTTTCAGTCCATACTCTATGGATCTAATCCATATTTTTGTATTGTTGGACAGTGAGTCCTTGTTTGTATTTGAGCAATGAGATCTAGGCAATGTGCCTAAATGCATGTGCATTCCTCTTATTATTTCTATTTATACTTTTAATAGAGTATAATATTGTGGACTAACATCCATCGTGGTTTTTCCCCTAATAGGGTTTCCAAGTAAAAAAAATTGGTGTTATTTTTCTCTCTAATGTGTTAATTGCTTGTGGTTAATTTCATATTCATAAGATCTAAGATTAAAGTTAAGATAAGTTAGAAAAGTTTGAGTTTTTGTGACAACTGATTCACCCCCCTCTCAGTTTTCTATCCTTATTTTTCCAACAATTTGTATCAGAGTAGGTTCCTATGAAGAATTCTAAAAGCTTGAGGTGATCTGAGATGGAAACAACATTCAAGAAGGATAGTCCAAGATTTTATGGCACTAACTATTCAATGTGGAAAGTTAGAATGCAATGTCACTTAAATTGTATTGGTGAAGATTTCTTGAAGATTACAAAAGATCCATGTACTCTTCCTTAGAATGGTCCCTCAATTCCTGATAAGATCAAAGATGTTGAAAAGAATGTTAGGGCTATTAAATCTTTGGTCAGTGCTCTGAAAGATTCAAAGATGGCTAATGTGTTGGGTCTAGAGACAACTCATGAGATTTGGATGAAAATGGAAACCTTGTATGAAGGAGATGCATAGGTGAAGATGGTTAAGCTACAAAGCTTGAAAGGCAAGTATAAGAATTTGAAGATGGATGAAGATGAAAATATCACTTCTTTTATGCAGAGTAAATGAAATAGTGATGGGTATTAAAGGTGTCAGTGGTTCTATGGATGAGGATGAAATTGTTGCTAAAGTGCTCAGATCCTTTCCTCCCTCCTAAAAAAATGAAGGTTCATGCTATTGAAGAGTTCAAATCAGTAAACAAGATAACAAGAGACACATTTATCAAGAAGCTTGCTGCTTTTGAAATAAATGAATTTAATGAATCTACACCAAAGACTATATCTGCATTCAAAGCCAATATATCCAGAAGTAACTAACAAAGATATAATTTTGGAGAGAGTTCCAAAAAGATATCCAAGTATGATGAAGAATTGAAATAGCTTGAAGATAAAGAAAGAGAGGTAGAAGAACTGGAAGCACTGATTGCAAGACAAGAAGGTAGAGGAAAAGGTAAGTATGAAGATGTATTGCCTATTAAATTTTTTTCATGTAGTAAAATAGGTCATTTTGCATCAAGATTTCCTAAAAGAGTTCCTCGATCTAAGCCTAAAAATTCTAGATTCCAAAAGAGATGCTACTTTTCTAAAGAAGCAGTGACTGATGATGAGTCTAATAAAGATAATGGAAAAGAAGATGAATGGGCTTTCATTGCTACCATTGAAGATAATCTTGTGGGTACTGAATCTACTAAAGATGAGAAAGATCTTGCAGCCCAAGTTGAAGAAAAATATGAGTGGGTTATTGATAGTGGATATTCACATCATATGATCGATGATAAAAGAAAATTTGTGAGTCTAGAGAAGTATGATGGTGGGGTTGTAAGATTTGGAGATAACAATGCTATTGTGATTCATGGTAGAGGATGTATTTGCCTTGGTAGTAAGGATAACACTGATGATGTCCTCTATATTGAAGGCCTAAAGAACAACTTGTTGAGTGTTGGATAGATGGTTCACAAGGGATATGATCTTCATTTCAAAGATGGAAGATGCAAGATATGTGGAAGTTCTAGGAATATGATTGCAATAGGCAAATAGATAAAGGGTAATATTTTTCATCTGAATACTACTAATGCAAGTTGTTTAATTTCTCAAATAGATGAAAGCTAGTTGTGGCATAGGAGGTTGTGTCATGTAAACTTTGACAACATTATCAAGATAAGTTCTACTCAAGCAGTAATAGATCTTCCTAAGTTAGTGAAGCCTACTAATATAATCTGCAAGGAATGTCAGATGGGTAAACAAACTAGAGTCTCTTTCCAAAGAAAATAATTTCATTCAAACAATTTGTTGGAGCTACTACATACTGACCTTTGTGGTCCCTCCAGAGTCAAAATTATTCATGGAGAAAGGCATTTCATGTTGGTTATTGATGATTAATCTAGAATGATTTGGGTTTCCTTTTTAAGAGAAAAATGTGAAGCATTGTAGAAGTTCAATAGTTTCAAGGCCATGGAAAAAAAGGAGAAAGGTCTAAAAATCAAGTTCCTGGATCTGAAAGAGGTGGTGAGTTTATTTCCAAGGAGTTCAATTCTTATTGTGAAGAGCATGGTATTAAAAGACAATTATCTGCTCCCTAAACCCCTCAATAGAATAGAGTTGTGGAGAGAAAGAATAGAACAATTTTGGATGCTGCTAGAACAATGATGTTGAAAGGAAATGTGTTGCAGATGTATTGGAGTGAAGTGGTAAGCACTACTTTGTATACTTTGAACTGGATAAATGTTAATGGTAATTATAGTAAGATGCCTTATGAGTTATGGTTTGGTCACAATCCTACAATTAAGTACTTCAAGATATTTGGAAGCAAGTGTTATATCAGAATAGATGATGATATAGGAAAAATTGATGGAAGAAGTGATGAAGGAATCTTCCTAGGTTACTGCACTAAAATAAAGGCCTACCAGTGCTATAAAAAAAGATTGAGAAAGATGGTTGAGAGTGAAAATGTCAAAGTTGATGAGAATTTTTTCAAATCGTCCAAACATTGTAGTTATGATTCAGATGAGGACATTACAAGCCAAGGAAAGAATACTCAGACATAGAATCTTCTTCAGATTATTCCATATGTTCTGATGAAGCAACCTCAATTTGTTCTGGTAAATCAAGTCAATCAAGAGACATAGACAATTGCAAGTGTAGAAGAAGATCAAAAGAGTCAGAAGTTCAAGAATGTCCCAAAACTCCAAGGTATGTAAATCTGAATCATTGTAAAAACCATATTATAGGAGACAAGAGTAAAGGAGTGCAAACTAGAAAAATAATTCCAAAAGAATATTGTTTGATTTCCAAGATTGAACCTAAAAATTTCACTAAAGCCTGTCAAGATGAACATTGGTTGGAAGCTATGAAGGAAGAGCTGACATAGATTGAAAAGAATGAAAAGTGGATACTAGTTCTGAGGCCTAAAGACAAAAATGTGATTGGCACTAAATGGGTATTTAGAAACAAGCTGAATGAAGAAGGTGAAGTGGTCTGGAATAAAGCAAGACTAGTATGTAAAGGGTATTCTCAAATGAAAGGTATTGATATTGAAGAAACCTTGGCCCCTGTCGCTAGGATTGAAGTTGTTAGACTATTACTTGCTTATGCTGCACACGAGAACTATAAAGTCTATCAAATGGATGTAAAGTCTGCATTTCTAGATGGAGAACTAGAAGAAGAAGTGTACATTGAACAACCAGATGGATTTCAGCTGACAGACAAAGAAGATATGGTTTGAAAATTGAAGAAAGCTCTATATGGACTTAAGCAATCCCCTAGAGCCTAGTATGCTAGATTGGAAAAATACCTACTGAAGTTTGGATTCACTAAAGGTACTACTAACATCAACTTATAATTAAAATTAGATAATGATAAGGAATTAATTATAGAAGTTTTTGTTGATGATATTTGTTGCTTATATTTCACCTACAGTTAAATCAGGCAAGATAATCATATGTTAGATCTTCGAGAGGCCAATGGAACATTCACACAAGGGAAAAGACTCTACATCTATTGCTAGGTCATGGGGAACTCAATGGGAGAAGCTTCCCTAGGGAGATTCAGAATGAAAATCATCTAAGGGAAAAGTCGACAGGACATTTCAGAGGTCTTGCCGACTAGAAGGTTTTCCATTAAGTCCGAGTGCTTCAAACCAGGGATCCTATCGGCATGAGATCTCTTTTGACATATAGTCTCAGTGACTAATGGTATCTCACTGACAATAGTGAACCTTTAGTGTAGCTTTCAAGTTAGGGTAAGGTATCCTCGACTCCTAATGTCTCACCGACATATGAGGAGCTTCAGATGGAGAGATGCTTTCGGCATAAGAAGGTGGGCTTTGCTAGGAGGTCTTAACAAAGGTGAAGTCTCACCGAAAGGAAGGGAAGGGGCCTCAATATGGTTGTCTTCGGCAGGAGTCCCACCGACACAAAGGAGCCCCTCGGTATGACTAAGGGACTTCATCGGGATGTCTCCCCCGACTCGTAATGTCTCACCGAGATGAGAGCTCGGCAAGAGGCGGAGGGCTTGACAAAAGGTCTCGGTGAATGAAGGTAGTCTTGCCGATCAAAGGGAAGCCTCACCAAAACATGAAAGGGCTTGCCAACAGTTGAAGATATTTCCATGAGGTCTTGCCGACATCGGGAAGCCTTGGCGACATAGTAAGTGTCATCAGCGAAGCTCTTGCCGACCAGTGGAGCCTCCAAAAAGGAAAAAGAGTTTTCCAAAGGGAAGGGATTTCTATGTGATGTTTTGGTGAACTGAGATTGTCTTGCAAACATGGATTAACTTCAGTCTCGCGTTGTGTTTTTGCTTTGAGGTTTCCCCGAAATGAAGATGTCTCCCTAACCGATGGAGAAGTAAACACATCACTAGGCCAGATGGAGGATGTCACTAGGAGGTCTAGCTGAGGGAGTGGAGTTACACCAAGAAGGAATGCTCTCAACATAGGTTGAGGCCTTTGCCAGGATGTCACGCCAATCTGAAGATGTCTCCCTGATAGGTAAAGGAGCCACTGAAGGACAAAGCACTTGGGTATGGTCTCAGTGACCTACCAAAGTCTCACTGATATGAAGACCTTTGATATAGCATTTGAAGTCAGAGAAAGGTCTCCCTGACTTAGTGATCTCTTGGTGAAAGGAAAGTGGAGCTCAGTAAGGTAAAATGCATTCAAGGAGACACTAATGGTCTCTTTCTGACAGATGAAATGGGGCCTCGCCAAGCTAAAATTCCTTTGGCATAACCTCTTGCTGACCAGTGGGTGTCTCCCAGACTAGGGGGTCTTGATGGCTGAAGCAAACAAATGGGGGTCCCACCAACGAAACATCTGATATCACTAAGAGTTGGGCCTTTTGCTATGGGATCCTAGCGACTGTCCAAAGTCTCGCCAAAGGTGACAATACTTCGGTATAGTCTTGTGAATTAGATAAGATTTCTTCTCAACTCAGTGATGTCTCACTGACAGTAAAGTGAACAGCTCGGGCAAATAGGGGGAGTTTGTCTTGATGTCTCAATGGTCGTGTCATGTCTCACCGACCAGAAAGTAAAGACCTCACCGAAAGAAATTGACATCGGTGCAAGGTCTTGTCGATATAAGAATGACTGGCCAATAGAAGGAAGGGAGCTTAGCGGTATAGCTTTTGGAGACATTGGCAAAGGTCTCCCCGAAATAGATTGTCTTGCTAGGAGATAGGATTTTCATCATGACATCTGAGCAATAGTTTGATTCATGCTGATAAGTTGCAGAGGACATAATCACATCGGTGAGACACCTTCAGTGTCTCGCTGAGATGTGATTCTTTTGAAAAGAAGTTTTGACCGCCTACAGAGCTTGTGTGGAATATGCTTGACCAACTAGGAGGAGCTAAAGGGAGTCATGGTGGTCTAATCAAAATGAAGAATGTCAACGAGATGAATGCAGCACGTATCTGTTGTGAGCTCAGGGCATTTAAGGTGTTCAGCCGAGGTGGTTCAAACAGGACACGATGCCAGGATTAGAATGAATGCGGTAGCTATGAAATATCTAAAGAAGGCTTCCTTGGGGATGACTCTTCATAGTAGGGACATGCAGGGGTTGTGCATTAAACTCAGTTCAAAAGATCTAAGGGGAAGATAGATTTTTTCTAGGGCAGATATTTTTGTAAGCCCTAAGGGGCCGACACATTTTGATATTTAAGGTTTTTTTGCCTTTTGGTAAATAGTTGGAGTAATGCATCTAGAAGAGTTAGTGATTTTTAGCTATCCTTCCTCAACTGATGTATATTTTGTAACTCAATCATAATCTTGAATGCAATGCAAAGTTTACCTTGGAAGCTAGTGTTCATGTTTGTATTGTTCTCATTTATGTATCTTTCTTTTGATTATGCAAGTCTTTAACTATGTTTTATAAATTCTGCACTTATATCTTAGAGCTGTGAAATTAATCTTTCCTTCCTAAGATGTGTATGTAGATCGAACCTGTTAAGATTGATGCATAAGTGTAGAAGAAGTTGTGTTGAGCACATAAAACATTTATAGTTAGGTTTCCCAGTGTATGTTCATCTTGTTTTCTTTTCATAATTCCTCATCATTTCAGTGTATCACCTTAGATTTTAATCTTTATTTTATGTATTCCTTCTTCATTTTTCCCCACAAGAATCAGTAGTTAGGTGACACCAAAGGAAGCTGACCTTCTCCAGAGGTTCATTTCAACTATAGGTGACCCACAACCTTGAAATGATCCCATGTTGCTCTAGGAAGCTCAGTTTCAATCTCTGTGCATAGGGTGCATTTCTAGTTGACAACAGTTTCTAGCATTCTTGGTGGGACTGTTAACTAGATTGAACTGTTGGTTTGGTATCTAGCCAGTGAAATTATGGACTTTATACGAGCCTTTTTGCATACCTGGTGACTCCACAAAGAGGAAGAACTCTAGAAATCAACATCTTCTACAGTTTATGAAAAGAGTTAGAACAAGAAGCAAATCAAGCCCTTTTGAATACTTGCAGCTATCACTACCAAGAAGACAAGGCAGAGTAGAGGAAAGGTGAGGAACAACAATTATCTATTCTAGAAGAACTCAGTCTACTCCTCCATCTGTGGGATCACACATTGTTGTCCCATCCTTGGCTTCATCTAGAATACCAGTAAATCTACCACAACCACCTCCAATGTCTGCTCCAGGAAATCAACCTTTTATTAATTTTAATGGAGGGAGCCCCTTGAATCTAGCAAACACAATGACATCCCAATGGCATCCTTGTAGAGTCTGCCAACTTTCACAGGAGAAGACCAAACTACTCCCATTGAACATATGAGAGATGTTGCTTCGTTATGCGGAGTCCATCACATAACCCAAGAGGATGTTGCAATGAGATTACTAGCTGCTTCACTGAAAGGAAGAGTTGTACAGTGGTATAGGAGCCTACCCGTCAGTTCAATTGCAACATGGGATGAATTTGGAGACAAGTTGCATAAGCAATTTCAAGACAGGTCTGACAACTTGTCTCTACTGAAGCAATTGACTACAATTAAGAGGGCTCCCCAAGAGCAAATGAATGACTTCAACTTTAGATTTTAGAGAACTTGGGTTAGGATCCCTACAGTGGTGAGGCCACCTCCAGAATATGCATTTTTATATTTTTTGAGGGCTCTAAACAACGATATAGTTGTCATGATATAGTGAATGGGAGGAGTGTCCTTGCCAAACACTTTCAAAATATAAATCAGAGTGGAGAACAACTTAATACAAGCTGGAAAACTCACTCCTAGGCCACCAATGCCTATATTTCCAGAGATTCATGCAAACATCCCTTTGCAAATACCTCCTTTCCCACCTCTACCAGTTGTACCAACACTGCCAACTGTTGTTCCAACCATTAATAAACAAGAAAGTGTTGCTTCAAGCTCATCAAAGGAGTTACAAGAAATCAAAAGTCTTTTACAAACTTTTGGCAACAAGTTGGTGCACTTGGAGAAACAACAGTCCTATTCTAGGCCTTATCAACAGCAAAGTCAGGCCTCAAATCAAACTTTCCAAGGTCAGCAGTAGCAATTCCAAGGGAATAGACAACAATATCAAGGAAATTATCAGGTCCCAAGACAAAGTGTGAATACAAGGCCTTTTCAGGCCTATGCTCTAGCCCCTGTTAGTGCGACCAATGAGTTGGTTCCTATCCAAAACAAATTAGTAGTAGAATATGAGTGGAGTTACCCTTGTGACCAACCTCATAATCAATCCACTTGCTCAAATGGACTAAACAATCAGGCACTTATGGTACAAAATGATTCAAGTTCATAGCAAAGTGCATGCAATGACACACCTTCACAACACCAGGACCAATTTAGCAATGATACAACCTTGCTTAACTCGCAAGGTCAAGAGTTATGTGGGTTGAATGAAGATATTTCTCTAGTTGTAGCTAACATCAAGGAAAAGAAGAGAGCTTTTGAGCTTATTCAAGTGGCTATAGAACCATCTACACCTCGAGTGGCTCCTGTTTGGCAAAGAAATCAACAACTCTCGGAAAAGGAGCAGTCACACCCGCAAGCTGATAATACTAGTATAAAGGTACATCCTAAAGTAAATGAAATTGTACCTTATAATATCCTTGATAGTATGAAAAAAATGAATGTTACAATGTCCATGTGGGACTCATTATCCATCCCAGGTCAAAAAGATATGTTACAATCAACCCTATCAAGTTTGAAAATGTTTGACAAATCTGAGCCCCCAATAGGTCAGGTTAGAGATGTGTTAACAAATAATTCTCAGGGAAATGATTAGTAGCCTCACATAGAGATTGAAAAAGGAGTTAAACCACCTCCTTTCTACGTGTCAGTGATTATTGGTGATAAGTTAGTTCATAACTGTATGGTAGATAGTAGAGCTAGCAGCTCTGTGATGCCAAAACAGATTGCTCACAAACTTGGACTAAAATACCAGCCTTTAGAGAAGGGAGTGATCCGATTGGATGGTACTTTGGTTATTACTTTGGGTATTATCAAGGATTTAAATCTCACCCTCCATGCTTGTCCAAATTTTTTAGTCCCTCAAGACATATGTGTCATAGACCTCCCACCTTTCTTTTCCTTATGTTTATCTAGAGACTTTACAGCCAAGATAGGTGGTTACATATCAGTTGATTGGTCACATATGCTATTTAGAATGAGATACAGAACCAAGGTTACCATTAAATCTGAGAGATTGGCTAAGGATCACATTGAACCATATAACCCAAGTCCCTTTATTATTGTTCCTACTATTGCAGACACAAATTGTGTCATTTTTTTTTACAATGAACTAGCTGTTGCTCAAGAACTCCAATCAAAAGTTGTTCCTGGCGTGCTGCTACATGAATGGGCAGTTGAGAATGTATTGGACAGTCTTGAGGACCTCATTCAAGATGTTGGTATGGGAAACTATGTCATTCTTGAGCCTCACATAAAGATTCCAAACTTGGAGAAAGATGCAGATCAGTTGTTGCAACCACTAAATGGACTTTGGGAGATGTTCTTCGATGGTTCTAGAAGTAGGAATGGGGTAGGAGGAGGTGCAATTTTGATTTCTCTACAAGGTGATAGATACTACTCTGCATTCTGTTTTTCTTTTGCATGCTCCAATAACACTGCTGAATATGAGGGCCTTGTTCAAGGTCTAGAGTGGGCAAGGAAGAGAGGAATAACCAGCTTGAAAGTCTATGGGGATAGTGAATTAATTGTTAATCAAGTAAGGGGCCTAAATTTTGCTAAAAATGACACATTAAAGTCTTATAGAAACAGAGTGTGGGATATGCTCAAAGTTTTTGATGCCTTTAACTTAGTGTCTATTCCAAGAAATTAGAACAAGCATGCTGATAGGCTTGTAGCCATTGGAGCACAGTTTGATATTCCAAATGACATTAGGAAAGAGAAGGTACAATAGAATGTGAAGTTTGTGGTTAGACCATCAATTCTTGATAACAACATTCACTAGCAATTTTTTGACAGTGATGAGTAGATCCTTTCTTTCTTGCTTGAGGAAGATCAGTTCTCCATAGTGAATCAAGAAAAACTCAAGCAGCAGTATGGTGATCAAGTCATACAGCTAAAGACAAATAAATTACCCAAAGGCCTTATTACCTTAGAGTCAATTTTTAGTACTGATGATTAGCTTAAAAAGGGTAAAGCAGGTTTGCAAATCAAAGAACACTATGAAGAACTAGAGATTTTCAAAGGTAAACTTCTTAAGATAGGAAAAAATTGTTCACATGAAGATAAATAAGCTTTTGTTGCTTTATGTCAAGAATTCTATGATGTCTTTGCTTGGGAATATTTGGATTTGAAAGGGTTTGATCCCCATATTGCTCAACACACAATTGAGTTAGAGCCTAATTCTAAGCTAGTAAGACAGAAACAAAGGCCCTTGAATCCTAAACTTGAGCCTCTAATGATTAAAGAGTTGACTAAACTAGTTTAGGGGTGTATTTTCTTTCCTATCAAACACACTTCATGGGTTTCTAACCTTGTACTGGTTAGGAAGAAAAGTGGTGAAATAAGGCTTTGTGTAGACTTTAGGGATCTTAACCAAGCATCTTTGAAAGACCACTACCCGTTTCCCTCCATGGAATGAATCTTGTTGGTTCTGAAAGATTTTCCTTATTAGATGGTTTTTCAGGGTATAACCAGGTACTGGTTAAAGAAGAAGAATAGTTCAAAACTGCTTTTACAACTAAATGGGGCACCATGGCATAGAAAAGGATGCATTTTAGTCTATCTAATTTTGGTGTCACATTTCAGAGGGCCATGGACATGGCATTTCAAAATTTGATCAACAAGATTATGCTGATTTATTTGGATGATATTGTAGTTTATTCCAAAAATGTTGATGAAAATTTGTTACATCTTAGGCGAGTCTTTGAAAAATGTAGAGTTTGGTATCTCTCTCAATCCAAAGAAGAGTATCTTTGTTGTTCATGAAGGGAAATTATTAGGACACATAGTGTCAAAGCAAGGAATTACTATTGATCTTGAGAGATTCAAAGCCATACTTGAGTTGCTGCTACCTAATCACAAGAAGGGTCTACAGAGCTTTCTGGGCCAGATCAACTTTCTAAGAAGATTCATCCCTGATGTTGCAAACCTGTTAAAACCTTTAACATCTATGTTAAAGAAAAATGAAATTTTTAGTTGGACAAAGGATGCCAAGAATAGTTTTGAAAAGGTCAAGGAGGCCATAGCAGCAGCTCCTATGCTGGTGAATCCCAATTTTTCTAAATATTTTTATCTGTATGCTTATGGTAGCATAGGTAACATTTCTGCAATATTGGTTCTAAAAAAATGAAGAGAATTTAGAACAACCAATAGCTTTTTTCAATCAAGGATTGGTTGATTATGAACATAAATACTCCTTTATAGAGAGGCATGTTCTTGCTGTGATCAGAAGCCTGAAGAAATTCAAGCCTTTGATCTCTCGTAATAAAATTCATGTCATGGTGGCACACTCAAGTGTGAAGGATTTTTCTATTGAATAAAGATCTCAATGAAAAGAGAGCAGGATGGATCACTAGGTCATGGAATACGACATAGATATTAAGATCACCAAATTGGTTAGAGGCAAGGGCCTCTATGAACAACTTGTTACTAGGTCAAGTAGTGAAAGTGAACAAGAAAAGGATGTTATCCTTGCTAATCAAATGAGTTTCAGAATGCTCAAGATGATGTACCAATAGGGATGACCAATTGGGTTCAAGATATGATCCAATTTTTATAAACTGGTTAATGCCCAGTAGGATTAAACAAAGCTAAAAGGAGATACTTTAGATTGCAGTCCATACCATATGTGCTGGTAAATAATGTTCTCTTCAAAAAGGATCTAAACGGTGTCCTATTAAGATGCATTCATAGTCACCAAGTTGAGAAGGTACTTCATGAATTTCATGATGGAGCTGCAGGAGGTCACTTTGCTCCTAGAACTACTACTTGGAAAATCATGAGAGCTAGTTACTATTGGCCCAGCTTGTTCAAAGATGCATATTCCTAGTCAAGAAAGTGTATCAAATGTGCTCTTTTTTCAGCAAAGGAAAAGTTGCCAGCTATGTCCCTGCCAATTCAAGTGGAGCAACCCTTCATGAGATGGGGCATTGATTTCATTGGGCCAATAAACCACCTTCTAGCACTGGTCACAAGTGGGTGCTCATAGCTACAGACTATTTCACAAGGTGGACAGAAGTAGTAGCTTTGAAAGAAGCAAAAGAGTCTTCAGTTTTGAGCTTTTATGAAGATATAGTCACCAGATTTGGAGTTCCTGACTCCATCATATCTGATAACGCTCTTGCATTTATGGGTCTAAGAGTAACTGATTGGACCGTTAAACATGGCATTCACTTGAATACATCCTCAAATTATTACCCCTAGGGTAATGGTTTAGCTGAAAGCATAAATAATAATCTCATCAAGATCATTAAAAGAACCATAGAGGATAATCAAAGGACTCGGCACATCAGTTTAAAGAATGCACTTTGGGTAGATAGAGTGACCCCTAAGAGGTCTATTGGAAATTCACCATATATGTTGGTCTATGGCAAAGAGGAAAGATTGCCCCTATCTGTGGAGCTTCCAGCTCTAGACATTGTTCACCAGTTGGAGATGCTTGAGGGACAAGACCCAATGTTTGTAAGGTATGCAGAGATCATGGAGCTCAAAGAATCAAGGGACAGAGCAATGAAAACTTTGGAGTATCATCAGCTCTAGACAAAGAAGACATTTGACAAAAGGGCTACAACAAAGTCTTTTAAGGAGGGAGACCTTGTGCTCAGGTGGGACATTCTTACAAGCAGATTTGGTCATCACACTAAGTTTGACAATATGTGGACTGGTCTATTTATTGTCACAAACTGCAAGGAACACAATACTTATCAACTAGCTACAATAGGAGGGGAAGTACTTCCTATCCCAGTTAATGGGATACACCTTAAGCCTTGTTTTCAAGTCTGATGGAGTTCCTCTTTTGTATATATTAGTTAAGTGTTATGTTTTCAATTAGTGCTTTTGCACTGTGGCTCATTTGTTTTCTTGTTTTTTCCTTTCACTGGGTGATGTTTAGCATAGTAAATAGTTCTTTTCCTTTTCTCCTATTTTTGTCGTTTTGTTAAATCTTTTGTGTTCTATAAGTCTCATGCAAATTGCAACCATGTGTCGATTGATGTTTTTATTTATTCTCTGAGCTTTCTAATGACTCCATACCTAATGGACAAATTATAGCTACTGGTTCTCATGTTTAGCAAAGGTCACCATAATTGTTGCCTATATTTCACCTACAGTTAAATTAGGCAAGATAATCATATGTTAGCTCTTCGAGAGGCCAATGGAACATTCACACGAGGGAAAAGACTACATCTGTTGCTAGGTCATGGGGAACTCGGTGGGAGAAGCTGCCCTAGGGAGATTTGGCATGAAAATCATCTAAGGGAAAGTCGGTAGGACATTTCAGAGGTTTCGCCGACTAATAGGTTTTCCATTAAGTCCAAGTGCTTCAAACCAAGGATCCTATCGACATGAGATCTCTTTCGGCATATAGTCTCGGTGACTAATGGTATCTCACTGACAATAGTGAACCTTCAATGTAGCTTTCAAGTTAGGGTAAGGTCTCCCCGACTCCTAATGTCTTGCCGACGTATGAGGAGCCTTGGATGGAGAGATGCTTTTGGCATAAGAAGGTGGGCTTCACTAGGAGGTCTTAGCGAAGGTGAAGTCTTGCCGAAAGGAAGGGAAGAGGCCTCGATATGGTTGTCTTCGGTGGGAGTCCCGCCGACACAAAGGAGCCCCTCGGTATGACTAAGGGACTTTGTTGGGATGTCTCCCCAACTTGTAATGTCTTGCTGAGATGAGAGATTGAAAAGAGGTGGAGGGCTTGACAAAAGGTCTCGGCGAATGGAGGTGGTCTTGCCAATCAAAGGGAGGCCTCAACAAAACATGAAAGGGTTTGCCAATAGTTGAAG
Organism: Sequoia sempervirens; assembly: GCA_007258455.2. NCBI lineage: Eukaryota > Viridiplantae > Streptophyta > Pinopsida > Cupressales > Cupressaceae > Sequoia > Sequoia sempervirens. The sequence continues at coordinate 771,864,744 of VDFB02058242.1, forward strand.
ATATCGCCCTGAGGTCTCACTAACACCGAGAAGCCTTGGCGACATAGTAAGTGTCATCGGCAAAGGTCTTGCCGACCAATGGAGACTTCAAAAAGGAAAAAGAGTTTGCCAAAGGGAAGGGATTTCTACGTGATGTTTTGGTGAATTGAGATTGTCCTACCAACATGGATTAACTTCGGTATAGCATTGTGTTTTTGCTTTGAGGTTTCCCTGAAATGAAGATGTCTCCCCGACTGACAGAGAAGTAAACCCATCGCTGGGCTAGATGGAGGATGTCGCTAGGAGGTATGGCTGAGGGAGTGGAGTTACACCGAGAAGGAATGCTCTCGAAATAGGTTGAGGCCTTCGCTAGGATGTCACACCAATCTGAAGATGTCTCCCTAATAGGGAAAGGAGCCCATCGAAGGACAAAGTGCTCGGGTATGGTCTCAGCGACTCGCCAAAGTCTCATCGATATGAAGACCTTCGGTATAGCATTCAAAGTCAGAGAAAGGTCTCCCTGACTCGGTGATCTCTTGGTGAAAGGAAAGTGGAGCTCGGTAAGGTAAAATGCATTCGAGGAGACACTAATGGTCTCTTATCAACAAATGAAATGGGGCCTCGCCAAGCTAAAATGCCTTCGGCATAACCTCTTGGCAACCAGTGGGTGTCTCCCACACGAGGGGGTCTTGATGGCTGAAGCAAACAAGTGGGGGTCCCACCAACGAAACATCTGGTATTGCTAAGAGTTGGGGCTTTTTCTATGGGGTCTTGGTGACTATCCAAAGTCTCACCGAAGGTGACAATACTTCAGCATAGTCTTGTGAATTCGATAAGATTTCTCCCTGACTCGGTGATGTCTCATTGACAGTAAAGTGAATAGCTCGGGCAGACAGGGGGAGTTCGTCATGATGTCTCAATGATCGCGTCATGTCTCATTGACCAGAAAGTAAAGACGTTGCTAAAAAAAATTGACATCGGTGCAAGGTCTTGTCGATATAAGAATGATTGGCTGACAAAAGGAAGGGAGCTTAGTGGTATAGCTTTTGGAGATGTCAGCAAAGGTCTCCCTAAAATAGATGGTCTCACTAGGGGATAGGATTTTCGTCATGACATCTCAATGACAGTTTGAGTCATGTTGATAAGTTGCAGATGACATAATCACATTGGTGAGACACTTTCAATGTCTCACCGAGATGTGATTTTTTTCAAAAGAAGTTTTGACCGCCTACAGAGCCTGCGTGGAATACGCTTGACCAACCAAGAGGAGCTGAAGGAAGCTGTGGTGGTCTGATTAGAATGAAGAATTTCAATGGGATGAATGCAGCATGTATCTATTGTGAGCTCAAGGCATTTAAGGTGTTCAACCGAGTTGGTTCAAATAGGACATGATGCCAGGATCATAATGAATGCGGTAGCTATGAAATATCTAAAGAAGGCTTCTCGAGGGATGACTCTTCACAGCAGGGACACACAGGGGTTCTACATTAAACTCAGTTGAAAATATCTAAGGGGAAGATAGATTTTTTCTGGGGCAGATATTTTTGTAAGCCCTAAGGGGCTAACACATTTTGATATTTAAGGTTTTTTTGCCTTTTGGTAAATAGTTGGAGTAATGCATCCAAAAGAGTTAGTGATTTTTAGCTATCCTTCCTCAACTGATGTATATTTTGTAACTCAATTGGAATCTAGAATGCAATGCAGAGTTTACCTTGGATGCTAGTGTTCATGTTTGTACTGTTCTCATTTCTATATCTTTATTTTGATTATGCAAGTCTTTAACTATGTTTTATAAATTCTGCACTTATATCTTAGAGCTGTGAAATTAATCTTTCCTTCTTGAGATGTGTATGTAGATCGAACCTATTAAGATTGATGCATAAGTCTAGAAGAATTTGTGTTGAGCACTTAAAACATTTACAATTAGGTTTCCCATTGTATGTTCATCTTGTTTTCTTTTCATAATTTCTCATCATTTCGATGTATCACCTTAGATTTTAATCTTTATTTTATGTATTCCTTCTTCCTTTTTCCCCATAGGAATCAGTAGTTAGGTGACACCAAAGGAAGCCAACCTTCTCTAGAGGTTCATTTCAACTATAGGTGACCCACAGCCTTGAAATGATCCCATGTTACTCTAGGAACCTCAGTTTCAATCTCTGTGCATAGGGTGCATTTCTAGTTGACAACAATATCATTTTTGGAGGAGATGATAATCTATGCATGAAGTTTCTTGATGAGATGAAAAATGAATTTGAGATGAGTATGATTGGGGAAATCAACTTCTTTCTGAGATTGCAAGTTACACAGTTGGACAAGGGGATCTTCATATCTTAGTCCAAATATGTGAAAGAACTACTTAAAAAGTTTGGAATGGATGACTCCAAACCTATTGGTACTTCCATGGTGACTAGATGTAAGTTGACATAGAATGATGACTCTCCTAAAGCAAGTCAAACAAGATATAGGTCAGTGATCGGTGGATTGCTCTACTTGACTTAGACTAGACCAAAAATTATGAATGTTGTATATATGGTTGCTAGATTTCAAGTTGATCCAAAAGAATCACATGTAATTGTTGTGAAGAGAATTTTTAGGTATTTAAAAGGAACAGTTGACTTTGGACTTTGGTATCCAAAGGATGATGATCTCACTTTATGTGCATATACTGATGCGGATTGGGATGGTGGTGTAGATGATAGGAAAAGTACTAGTGGTGGTGCTTTCTTCCTAGGGAAGAAGCCGGTATCTTGGTTAAGTAAAAGGTAAAACTCAATTTCTCTATCTACTACTGAGGCATAATACATTGTTGCTGCTAATAATTGTACTCAAGTGATATGGATGAAACAAATGCTGAAAGATATTAGGGTGAAATATAAAGAGCCTATTGCCATTTACTATGAAAACTCAATTGCAATAAATATCTCAAGGAATCTGGTGCTGCATTCCAAGACTAAACATATATCAATCAAGTTTCATTTCTTGAGGGAGAAAGTGAATGAGAAAGAAGTCATACTTGAGTATGTTCCTACCAAAGAATAGATTGCAAATATATTTACTAAGCCCTTTCCAAAGGATAATTTTGAGTATCTCAGAGGAATGCTAGGGGTAATTATCCCTCCTAATATGAACTAAAAGATGCATTTTCTTGCATCAATCTGTGAACTTCATTGCTATATTTTGATCCAAATTGATGTTTATGTGGCTACTACTCAAAGGGAGTAGTTAGATGTGTAGATATATGGTTCTGACCATGTATTTGGAAAGGTAATTATACCTTTTCCATTGATGTCAAAGGGGGAGAAGTGTAATGTGAAAAATATTTTCAAGAGAAGTGTAGGAGAAGTAAGTGTGTTGGGTTGATGGTATTTTTCACATCATGTGTTTCCATCAATGCCAAAGGGGGAGATTTTTGGATGTTGTGGATATGGTTTCTGATATGTGGTTGTCATTGATGTCAACACTATTAGCATTTAGTGTACTAGAGGTTGTATATGTCAAGGATATTGATAAAATTATAAAAGGAAGTATTCTAGGTTCCTTGTGGAATGGTGCAAGTCATGAAGGTGCTTTGTTTTTCACATTGAATATTAGCTAGTGTGGATTAAAGGGTTTATTGTTGAATGTTTCTAGATCATCTACTACAAGTTTCAGAGTCTCGCATGAAGTTTTGAGTATGTTGTGGTCTGACAGTATTTCTATGGTCTATGTTAGTGTTCCTGAATGACTATTATGTGATTCTGTTAATCTCAGTTGTTGCGAATGATTCTCTATTGTTTCTTGGTGTTCTTGGATGTCTTTAGATCATTCTTTATCTTTGTGGTACATCCAAATTACTCAGAGAGCTCGTGGTTGAAGATATTTTTGTGCATGTTCGATTTTTCATGTTCTTGGCTGACATGTTGATGGTAGCATGTTGTGGATCTTCGTGGTGAAATTAATTAAAGTATTTTTGTGTTGGAGATATTAATTTGGGTCTCCACTATGTTGTGGCCGACCTTAAGTGCACTTGCATTGGAAATTTATTTGTAAATTTTGGCCAACATTGAAAATATATTTTATTTTTCCGATTGACTGATTTGTGATGAAATCCCATGTAGCGGATATATAAGAGTGATTGGTTGAGTGAATTTAGTGTGCACATAGTGTGAATGTATGCCAAAGAAAGTGTAAATGTGTGAATAGTGTTTCTATCATTCAATTACTGAGCAAAGAGTGAAGAATATTGAGGAAAGTGTGAAGAAGGTTTTCTAAGCTTAATTGGAACTGTAACCAGGCTTGTGTAGAAGCTATTCTTTTAGTTCATACTCTATGGATTTAATCCATATTTCTACATTGTTGGATCGTGAGTCCTCTTTTGTATTTTAGTAGTGAGCTCTAGGCAGTGTGCCTAAATGCATGTGCATTCCCCTTATTGTTTCTCTTTATACTTTTAATAGAGTATAATCTTGTGGACTAACATCCACCATGGATTTTCCCCTAACAAGGTTTCCACGTAAAAAATCTTGGTGTTATTTGTCTCTCTGATGTGTTAATTGCTTGTGGTTAATTGCTTATTCATCATATCTAAGAATAAAGTTAAGATAATTATAATTTTTTTAGTTTTTGTGACAACTGATTCACCCCCGTCTATTCTTATTTTTCCAACATGAATATGTATCTTGGTTAACATATGAGGGTCTAAAAATTGGTGATACTCGTTTAGGACCTACTATTTTGGATGAATTTTGAAGTAAATTCAATAAAGCCAATACTTCTCCCATTATTGAATGAGTGATAGATAGTGAGCTAGTTGAAGCCACTATATTTCCCACAGCCCTGCAATGCCTTGAAGTCATTTAAGAATGCATAAGTCATTATAATTCATAGACATGGGAGGTTGGAACAAAAGACAATAGACTTTTCTTGAAGGTTAAAAGGTCCACCTTTGTGTCTTGCTTAAGGTTTCTAGAGAAAGATGAGTATTCATTGATGAACATGACAAATTCCCAAATTGAATTTATTACAAAGAAAGGGATTTACATGAATGTGATAACATAGAATTGGTTGGCCAAACCAAAAAAGGGTAACTCCCAATTGCCCCATAATTTACACATAAATCATTTTGTAGAAGAAGTGGTCGATATTGTAGTGATGTTACATAGATTAAGGGGAAATAAAAAATTTCATGGATTCAAAGAGTGGATGTATTTCTTCATCCAGATTATTTTGAGTGGAGAAAAATTCCTAGATTGGGTAGAGATTATTAGTGACTTCCTACATGAGTTAATGACATTCTTCACCCTTAACAGATTTTTCCATATGTCCTTGTATTTGATATATTCGCTTGCCAGCACTAGACCATGGCTTGGATTAAGACCAAGTGATTTTCCTCTGGGAAAAGTGCCAATTTATTATTATCTTGATAAACTTCAACTACAAAATAGCTTTTTGCATTTTAGAAGAGTGACTAACACTTTCTCCATGAGTATAGTTAGAGATATATAAGGACATCCTACAATGCAACTATCACCTGAGGCTATGCAATTTGTCCACTTCTATGGTAGCCATTTTATTCAATTCCAGAGATTCTCATACATTAGGGTTGGCGGATATGTTGGATTTCCTATAAAATTGCTCAAATACCCTAAAGATAGGTGGGTGATTATCGAGGTAAGTAGGCAATTGGCTAATGTTAATAGATTATGCCAATATAGGAAAAGATTGATGATCTATTTCCCTTTTAGTTCTGGTTCATATAGTTTTAAATCAATGTCAGATGCCCTGAATATTGAAAAGGAACTGTCCAGGTAAAACATTCCTTCATATGATGAGCAATTCCCCTTTGATATAAAGGATTACATTAAGAATAATTTGAAATTAAGCCCTAGTTTTTACCATCAATCTAGCTTCGAATATTATTGGGTTAACTGTTTCGATGAATATGAGGCCAGAAGGAGGAGTTGGATGAGATTGAAAGTGGAACAAATAGTCATTTATGATTTGAAGTGGGATTTGCAAGGAATTATGGAAGATGGGTTTGACATGGTAGACCCAGTGTACACTGAATTAATAGAGAACTGGCCTATTTCTACTATGAATTGGAACTTCAAAGAAAAAGAGACCATTGAAGCAAAAACTACTAATGTTTTGACTAAAACACGAGAATGGGTAACAAAGAAGAAAATTGAATAGTCTTGTCCTTACATTAGGTCTAAAGATACACAACCCGTTGAAGGAACTTATCAAGCATCTGCTAGCAAGAAATTAACTAGCAATGTTTCTCAGTCCTTACCATCTAAAGCCCAAGGAGGTGACGATGAGGATCCTCCAGATAATAATATGTATTCATAAACTTGTGGAGAAGATATCTTCATCCTGCCTACTTTGGAAAAAGAAAATGAAGGATAAGAAGAAGAGGAGGCTTTAGAAACCCTAAATATCAATTCCTCTACCTCCCAAGATGAATCACCTATCAAAGAGGTAGGCACATCTTAGAGGTTGCAAAACATTGCACCTATAGAGGACAATCCTTAGATCATTAGGACATTATTCAAGTCTCTAGGTTTCAAGGCAACCAAGGTTTCAGTAACTCCAACTTGGTTGGAGGATTCATTGTCATGGAAAAGGAAAGCTATATAGCCTAGCTTGCCTAAATAGGATATGGTGGGCCAACTATTATAGATAACTTCAAGCCCAAAACCTAAGAAGTTAAAGACTATTGTTAGGATGATAGATGCTACAAAATCAGGGAGGCTCCAGATAGAAATTGTGCACCCTTCAATGCAAAGGGATGTTTCTCAAGTAGCTACAAGTGACTTTGAAGTGAACAAAGTAGACCCTAGTCCTCCTACTAGGGATGGAGATGTTCATACTTTTTAGGTATCTATGGATAGAATGGTTGAGATATCGAAGAAGGATAAAGAAAGTAAAAATGAGTTGAAATCCTAGGTTTGAAACTTAAGTGAATGTTTCAAGTCTATTTTTGAGATTGTTCCTCAGCCTCTCTCTTAGGTTGATTTTTTTGTAGAATCACTCATTGTGGTTGGAAAGGAGGCCTTGACTAAAATTAAAAAATTTCAAAGCCTAAGTAGGGTTGTAGATTATTGGATTGAATCTATGATCAAGAAGGGAGGCCTTATCATTACTAAGTCTATAAGATGCTTCCAAGAGACCAATTCTTTGAGAACCACCTTAGGGGAAGAGATCATTGTTACTGAAAAGGAGGAGAGGCTATGGAATAATTACCAAGTTGAATTAAAGTTAATGTTAAACTCAGACATGGAAAAGTTGGCTATAGATCAAGTTATACCTAATTCTTTAGACACACATTACCAATCATGGATTAAAGGGGTGGAGTGGAAGTTACAAATTGCTAAAAAAAGTTTACAAAAGCTTAAGGAAATCATTGATGACTGTACCAAAATTTTAGATGAAGCACTGGGTACCTTGGTGGCTCTTGGCTTACTCCAACATAAAGGTGAAATGAGGAATGACATGGACACCAAAATCCTAATAGATAGTTTCTAGAAAATAGTCAAGGAGATGCTTGATTCACCCTCACTTAATGTTGAACACTTGTAGAAACTTAGTGAACTACACCTGGTCTCATCTTAGGCAATTGACCTCATGAAGGTTTGTGAATGTCACATGGAAATAGCTAAGGAAAACCATCTAACGTGGAAGGTGAGGATGAAAAATGTAATTATTCCCTAGCATAAAGACCTAATGCACATCCTTAAAGCTTTCCAGTCATGGCAAAATAGACCTTTGGTGATCCCAAAAACTAGAAATGAAGTGACACCATCGTGATGGCCTAGCTTCTCTTTCTTTATTTTATGTGTCTTTTCATTTGATTGGCTAGGGAAATGAATAGGTAGTTGTTCATTTGCCTATTTAATGTATTTATTTTCATATGTTCTCTCTCTAGACATTTTTTAGAAGACTGCTCTATATTTGTTATTAATCAAATTACTATTTTGTCAGTGTGCAATTTAGTTGTGAAGTAATATGTGTTGGACTCAGGGAACACTGAGAGGGGGGCGTGAATCAATGTTCAACAATATTCTAAACTTCAATTCAGATTATAAACCATCTACAACATTTAAACAGAAGTAAAGATGCAAGCACATGAAAGAAACAATCAGAACACCATAACACCAAGATTTTTACGTGGAAACCCTATTAGGAGAAAAACCATGATGGAGTTAATCCACAATTTATATACTTTGTTAAAAGTATGAAGAAAATGGTATGCACATACATTTAGGCACACTGCCCAGAGCTCACTGCGCAAAACAAGGAAGGCTCACTACCTTACAAAATGTTTTTGATTACAAAAAAATTGAACTAAGAAGATAGCATCTACAAATGCCTAGTTTCAGTTTCGGTGAAGCACATGAATCAAATTTTGAAGCTTCTATCAAACACTGCACTTAGCTCTACTCTACCTTAATTCACTTCAAAAAATCCTCTTTTGCACAAGAAGAATTCACTCAACTTCCCTTCTAATATTCACACATGTGTCTGCTCTACTCTATTCACCCACTCACACACCAAAATAAATTTCTTGAACTCACATATATATCCGCCAGTAAGAGTTCAATTGCTATATGTTGGCTTCAAATAAAATACAAATTATTCTCCACATGCCGGCTCAAATCATGAGCAATCTTTAATGCACACCAACACAAGTTGGCTAAACTATAGATACGACCCAAAAAAAATAACCAACATAAGAAACAATTAAAAAATTACTCCTTATACATCCGCAACATGCGACATTCACTAGGTCAGCCATAAAGAGCAAATAAACAGAAAAACATCTTGTCGGATCTCCAAGCTCGTACACCGATTAATGAAACATCACAAAACTTAATAGTAAGATAACATATATGCTAAACAATATATCTCGAGGATCCACAACTCAAATTGATGATCCGATGAAGTATACAGATTGACTAATTTATTGGATACCGTATTCTTTTTGCTTTTTCCCTGTAGAACATTGTTCTCTACTTTTTCTATCGGTATGAGAAAATATTGATTTGCAGACCAAAATAATGACTTCAATTTCCATCCATGACAACACTATAAGCCATATTCCAACAATCTCCCCCTTTTGCATTGATGGAAACACTTAGTGAAAAATGACTAAGTGTCAAAACCAAGAGATTATGATGCCAAAACTCAAAATTTCAAAAAAAAATTCTTTCAAAACACTGCCCCCCCTTAGAAGGTCAAGGAATTTTTCATTGCACTCTCTCCCCCTTTGACATCAATGAAAATAATCTCACTACTTTCTCTCTCTCTCTCTCTTTCTCTCTCCCTTCTCTAATTTAGAAAATTTGAAGAACTACAACTACTGCACAAGTCAGAAAATTATTTTATACTTATCTTTCATTTCCAGAAGAAATTTCTTCCAAGCATCTACTGCAATCCCAATGATTATTATCAAGTTGTTGTTTTCTCATGTCTGATAGATGATCTGGATGAGGGATTATGAAATTATGATTATTCCTTCTAATTTCTCTCATTTCTTTAGCACTTCAATTAGCTACTCCAATCTGCATTTAGTTAAATCCTTCACTTTCCAGAAAGTTTCCACAATAGTGTTTTTGGAAAAGTGAACTTGTGCATCCTCATAATTCTTTTCTTTACTATACCTTCCTAGTCCTGAAACATTTTATAAATCTTGACCAATTTTGTTCAACTCACTTTCAATCTGCTCCAACTTGTCCTTGTATTTACCAGCTACATGAGGCCAACGAAGATAATAATTGTAGATGTTATTTGTTGAGTTTATACATTTCCTCAACACATTCATTTTCATTTTTAATTTGGTAAGGGATTGTCTGAATTGCTCCTTCAAATGTTAAATTATTTCTTCCTCTTTTTTATCCTAAGACTCAGAGGCCATAGTTTCCCTAATACATTCAATCAACTCTTCAGGAAGTACATTCTACAAACTCTCCAACTCAATGTTATTATGCACAAAGTAACTTCCTAGAGTGCTCTCAATTAGGTCTTGTTCATATGAGAGTCTTTCTAACCATATATCAGCAATCTTCTATATCCCATCTTTTTCTTGAACAATCTGTAGTTTCTTTTGACTATTTAGCATCTTCTTCTCCACTTCCTTATGCTATTAGCACATCCAGTTTGGTTCATCCCTTGGAGTGCACTCATCATAATATTCATCTGGTACATCCAAAATTACTTGCTCTTTTCCTTTTCCTTCAAGTTTAGGAAACTTGTGTGCTAGAGGAGTGTCATCAACAAATTCTAGGGCTATTTTTTTATTCCTTTCTATTCTTACCGAAAGATGATCCAACTTCAAGTCCTTTTGTTGGAAAGGAAATGCTAGTTTTTCCAAACTTTCCTAGCAACTCTCTAAATAAATTTGCATAAACTTTCTCACAATTTTCTAGAGTATTGAAATGTTCAAAATTTTGCTTAAAAACTAGTTCATTTTCCCTCCATACCACATTATCGACCCGAGGTAGACAATTTAGAAAATACATCATGATACATATGATCAAAGTACCAAAATTGAAGGGGTAATTTGCATCCTTTGTTAACAACACATTCTCCATCACTTGATTTTTAGCAAATTGCATAGGTCAAAGTCTTGATCCTCCATTATCATTTTGTGAGATATGTAAATTGTGCCTGTTGAGGTTGCATCTTCCCTATTTCTAAAGAAAATTTTGTATGAAATCCCATGTGCAAT
>VDFB02058242.1:771875533-772041236 GCA_007258455.2 Sequoia sempervirens
GAAATCCCCACCATATCTTAGAGGAATCACTCATTTCCAGTTTAAAACCTATTTCAAAACATCATCACACGATGGCTTTAGACCCATCAATTAGCTATTAGCTGTTGATCTGACCATCAGAAGACTTTACCCAAAGATCTTTGTTTTACACTATTGATCATATGGGTTCCTCTCCTATCAAGCCACCTTAACCAGTGATAGACCACACCCCCATGATGGGGAGGAGCCCCACTCATCAGTAGTCATGGGTTCTTCTTTGAAAGACAAAATCCAACCAGCAATAGTGCAAGTGCTGGCAATGGGTTACAAGAAGTAGCCACATCGTTTGTCGCATGTTACCTTACAAATGTGAGGGCACACAATGTGATAGGTGAAGGAAGCTCATGGACATAAAAATATTTTTTTTCCATCACCAGTAACCTCCTAAAAGTAGCAACAACATCATGCAATGGGCGATAAACCAAGGCTCAAAAGGAAAATACTACATCGCTCATCGTCGGTTTCTCTATGGTAAATGAAGCACAACATGCAATGGGTGATAAGTCCATATTAATAGACCTTGACGAAATTGTGGTGGAAGGACATCACTCATTGTGTGTTGAGTATGACATTCTAGAATAGAACCTATGATGGGTGATAGACCATGATCGACACTTCCACCAAGTAAAAAACTGCATGTGCAAATAATTCATTCATAAAGAAGAGGCCTTCCTAGGTGCAATAGGTGACTTTGGAGGACAGGGCCGATCATGGATAGAAGGAGGGGTCATAAAACACCACTTAATTCAAATGGTTACCTGACGTAGCTAGTCAACAACTGAACACAATCCAATGAATGGATCAAGGGTATAATAATAAAGCATAAAACCATAAACCCTAGTGATATTGAAGAATAAAGTGCCATAGGATTGAACATAGCATTAGTGGAACAATGAAAATTAGGGTTCCAATAGGAATATTCCATAATGGGTATTTGAAATGGTATTTGGTTGGTGGTTTTGAGTTGTATTTTAAAAGATATGCTATATTTTCATCATTTGATATACTACAAGGAGTTTATGGAAGAATAGTGGAAATTTGTTGTATTGGGGTTTTGAGAAAGGGAAAGTTGTTTGAAACCCTTTGAATTGTGATTGTAATCAATTTTCTTCCCTACTCTGCATCAAGTGGTATCAGAGCTTAGGAAGTAGATCTTTTGAAGGAGAAAGTTGTAGTTTGAAGTAGTGAAAGGTTGAATGTTGAAAGGAAATATGCCTCCAAAGAACAATCTAATGGCCAGAGAGGTTCAAGAACTAAAAGAATAGTTTCTCTAGAAGGAGTCTCAAGAAGAAACCCTAGCCAGAATAGTAGCCCTAGAGAAGAATCAAAGAAGAGGAATTTCTAGTGGTGATCAAAGTGATAAGGAGGATGAGGGTGAGAGTAAGAACCCTTCAGTATGAGTCCATGAAGAGGAGGAATTGGACCTTGAATAAATGAGAATGGTTAGGATGCTAAAGGATGTCAAGGGGGATGGTAATACAAAGGTGAAATTGGAAGTGCCTATGTATGGTGGTAAGATGGACAGTGAGGAATTTTTGGCTTGGATAGATGCTTTGGACAATTTTTTTGAATTTGAGGAGGTACAAGAGGATAAGAAGGTGAAGTTTTCCAAAACTAAATTGAAGGGCACTACCCTAACATGGTGGAACTATGTCTAAGGAGAAGGAGTCAAGAAGGGAAAGGAAAAGATACATTCATGGGACTGGATGGTAGCCAAAGTGAAATCACAATTCCTATCTATAGATTATACAATACAAACCTTTAGGAAGCTACAAAATTTAAAGAAAAGGGAATTAGATGTGATGGCATACACTGAAGAGTTCCATAGGTTGCGTATTAGAGTAGGAAATACAAAATACGGGGTAGAAAATTTTGCAAGGTATCTTAATTGGCTTAGACTCAATATTCAAGATGAAATTGGTCTTACAACACCTAGATCATTTGAGGAATGTTTTCAGTTGGCTTTCAAGGTAGAGGAAAGTATAAAAAGAAAGCAAGAAAGAAAAGGAAGAGGAAGAGGCAACATTAATAGAGGGAGAGGTACAAGGTAGACCTATGAAGAGCAAGAAGATGCAAGTAAAGGTACAAACCAAGTTGTTGATCAAAGAGGTGGCTTTAGGGGTTTCAGAGGAAGATTTGGATTAGGTAGAAGTTCAAATTCATTTTCAACAAAAGTGATTATGATGGGAAAGAAGGGGTGTATAAAGTTTGAGGAAGACAAAGACAAAGAGTGTGCATCCATTGCAAAGGAAGACAATACTAGGATAGTGATTTTGGTGAATGATTCAATATTGGAGAGAAAATATGGTGATTTGGTGTCAAAGGAAAAAATAGAGAAGGTCAATGATGAATTAGTTGCAGGAGTGCAAAGTGGATTAGATAGGCATGATGAAATTGTGATAGGGAGATTGATTTGTCCATTGAATGCAAAAGAGGTCAGAGGTCAGTTAAATACTATCAATACAGAGATGTGTAAGTCTAATAATAATGAGATCCTAAGGGCAGAGGGTCTGAAGGAAAAGATTAAGGTAGAAGGTGAGGTGAGTCAAGGTGAATGGCGAAAGAAAATGAATGAATTCAAGTATGCAATCAGAGGGAAAGAGAGGGAAGTCCAAGATAAAATGGTAAAGGTATGTTTGTAGGTGTAAAGGAAAGTTCTACCTTAGTTTTATATGGTGGAAAGGTAAGAGACCATATAATAGGTTAGTTGGTGAAGATGGGGCAGATTCTAAATGGCAAGATGTCTACAAATGCAAAATACAATGCAAGTTTCTAGTCTTTGACTCAATGGAAAGTATTTCCTACTAAAGGATCTTTTAAGGTCAAGGAGATGATGTGAATAAGCATTATCTACAACAATTCAATTTCCAAAAGGACTTGGAATCTTTTTCAAGCCGAGAGTATGGTGTAGGGGGACCAAGTTCATTTTGTGCAAATGTGGTCAAGTGAGGTCTAATGATAGGTTTTAGGTGTGTTTTGAGTTTTTTCATTAAAATAAGGTCATAATATACCATTCATAATGTATCTTAGGTCATTTGGTTGGTTTAGGGGTTTATTGTGCAAATTTCACAAAACTTGTAAAAAATTGTCAAAGTGAAAAATACAAAAATGACAAACTAGAGAAGTCCAACGGTCATGGGATTTTAAATTTGGTTTGATTTATTTGGGAAGTTTCTTATTGATGTCTAAATTTTAAATTCATGTTTTATGGGTTGAATAGAGGTCCCGTTCATTTTTGAAGAAGAAATCAATTAAAAACTCTTACTTTTCTATGTATTTTTTTGTAAACTTGCTGCTCCCTCTGACTGTATGGGGCTGTACTATATAGTAATGATCTAAAATTCTTTTATTTCTGGTGGATTCCTGAGATAACTTCAATTTGGTGGTGGTTTTATTGAATTTCATTGAGGAATAATGTTTTAACAAGTATTTTGTTGTAAGCGAATAGTTAACCTTGCTTTGAGTGTTTGAAGGCTTTCAAAATGTATTAAGACCCATTCCACTGAAAGATTAGCTAGAAAACTGGTGGAATTGGTACCATTAGGATAGATTTAGGTGTTAGTATAGGGATTTGGAGTAGGGAAGGTGTTTAGAAGAAAATTGATTGCTGCCCTAGTTGGGTTTCTTGAGTTTTGAGTAGAAAAGTGATGCTTTTGAGTAGGGTTTTGATAAAAATGCAATGGTAAAAGCTTGGAGATGGTTTATTAAGCAACAGTAGACATACTAAAAAAATTTTGAGGCATTGGAAAGGTTAGAAGAGATGTGGAGTGTGTATTTTCAATAAACCCTCATAGGTTCAAGCCTAGAAAGGCCTAAGGCAAGGGTTTGTAATTTGAGGCAATAGTGAGTGTTCTAATTCCTAAAATTTGGAGATTCTAAGGTTTTTTGGTATGGAAAAGGTATTTCAAAAGGGAGTATGGTTTGGTAAAGGGTTTGGAGAGGTGTTGCTTTGGAAAAGTGTTCTAATTGGCCTAGGAGGACAGCGTAGCAACAATTATTTGGAAGATATGCTCCAAAACAAAGGTATGTGTTTTTGAGATATGTTGGAATATTATATAATGGGTATTTGAAATGGTATTTTTTTGGTGGGTTTGAGTTGTCTTTTGAAGTATATGCTATATTTTCATCATTTGATATGTTACAAGGAGTTTATGGAATAATAGTGGAAAGTTGTTGTATTGGGGTTTTGAGGAAGGGAAAGTTGTTTGAAACCCTTTAAATTGTGATTGTAATCAGTTTGCCTCCTTGCTCTACATCGTAGTGAAAAAATATACAATCATTAAGAATCATGAAATTCTTGCTTTTCCTTCTCCTCATCCCCTTTGGGAAGATATTATAGCACAAGAGACTGAGATCATAGACACATTTCTAAACATCAACTTACCTAATTTCCATTCTCCTCTTGCTAGTGTGAATCTTTTAATGAAAAAAGATATAGTTGTAAGGAATCATGAAAATCATATTGTAAGCAAGAATGATAGGTTAGTGTTAGATGATCAAATATTTGAGGTCTATAACAATCCTCTTTATGACCTTTCCCCTACCTATCCCATCTTGGAAGGCATTATGGGACAAAGGAATTAAATTATGGACAATCTTGACAATCACTTCTCCTAGTATCTCACATAGGATTGAAGAAGATACTTTTATGTTAGAAAATATGATTGATGAAAGTCATGATAATCTCATGTGTCTCTCTTCCCCTAGGTAAAACATTATTGAACAAGAGAATGCCATCATTGATAAACAAGAAAATTCAACCATTGATCATTCACCTACTTTTGATGAAGTAATCTTAGAAGAACCAATATTTGAATTTCAAGAACATCTACTTTGTAGTTCTCCTAAAAACTCTCCTCTTAGGGAAGATATCATGGTGGAAGAAAATGACAACATTTCATCTTCTTTAGACGATGGTGAAGAGATGACACTAGACTATCCTTTATTAGAAATATATCAAACCAAGACCATTGAGGTTATTAATGCGCAAGTGTCTATTAGGACCCCCTTGATTAATGGACCTCCTACATACCCTATGGTACATCCTTTGAACCCTCTAATTATTTACCCACCTTCACACTATAAACCTCAAACTCAAAACAAACCCAAACTTATCCTTTACCCACCTAAGAATAAAGTTTCACACCAATTGATTTATAATACCATTACTCATACACATAACACTAGAAACAATATGCAACCAAGACAAACACCTTCAACATCCCTCCCATCATCTAATCCTATCTTACCAGGTCCTCCTCATTTACTTTCACAAAATGGAAAGGAGTATGATCTTGTTGAACAACTTAAGAACACTCCTGCTAAGATATCATTATGGAACCTTATTCAACCATCCCCTCATTATCATAACATGATTCAAAGTGCTTTAAAACAAGTTCCTATCCCTTCTAGTGCACAATTGAATGACATAGCAACCCTAATTCAAGGAATGAATGTTGACATTATTTTCCACCAAAGTGAGCTCCCTCCTTTGGAAGTGTAAAAACAAAATGGTCCTCTCATGATAATAGCCATACATAATAGGTTGGGAATAAGAATAACCCTCATTGATAATGGCTCCACCCTTAATGTGTTTAGTGTATCCCTTTTGGATAAGCTTGGTGTGGATAAATCAAAAATTCAACCTAACTCTTTATCTATTAAGGGATTTGACAATGTAGGAAAACAACCACTTGGTGTGATCACTTTACCTATTACAGCTAGAAAGGCCACATTAGAAATGTTGATCCATGTTATGCCCTATGATCTTTCATATAATCTCCTTTTAGGAAAACCGCGGATTCATGCAATGAATGGGGTGCCTTCTACTCTTCATCATGTAATGAAGTATGTATACAACAACAAAGTTTACACACTAGAAGCTAACCCTAACCTAAATAGTTTTTTGAACATTGAGAAAGGAAAGTAAAATCCTTTGAAAACATTAACACCAACTACACAAGTAGAACCCGTGCAAGAAAAATACAAATAAAAACATATTGAGGAAATCACGAAGCTATTAGAAGATGATTGGGGTTCCTTAGACTTGGAACCAACATTCATGGGAGAATAAAAGATCATAAATGAATACTATGGAAAGGGAAAAGGAAAAGTAGAAGCATCAACACAAAATTTAGAAGACCCTTCGAGAGTATCCACCTCAACAAATTTAGAAAAACAAGAAAATTACACAACAAACTTTGGCGAAACTGACTATCAACAACCTTTGAATCCTAAAGAAATTAAAAATATTTACAGAAGAGGTTATGAACTTCTGAAACAACTGGGATATAGTGGAAAAGGATGTGGTGATAGAGAAAAATGTATCCATGTCCCTATAGATCCTCACATGCAGGAAAAGACTAATGGTCTTGGTTATTGTCCATCGAAAGAAACAAACAAGCCTTCACTCAATATCAAAACTCTTACAAAAGATTCTTATAAACCAAATTTAATAGTAGTGCATCTTGAATTGATAGACACTATTGGTCTTGATTGTTATCCTTTGAAAGAAACAAATAAGTCCTCTCTTAACATTAATTTCATCACAAAAAAAACTTATGATTTGAATTTGATAGATTTTAGACCCTCCTGTAAAGGAGAGTAAAAAATATCACAATATAAAGAGTCTTGTGTAAGTATGACACCTAATACTAAGCAAGAGATATATTTGTTGAAAAATAAAGCAACATCATCTACTTTTGATCAAGAGAGTATCTTGTCGAGACTCAAGAGTTTTTGATCTCTCCCTCCAAGAACACGAAAGAAATTTTACTACAAGAGTTCATTTTGTACATATCATAGAGTTCATGGTCATTCTACTAATGAATGTAAGGCTTTAAATGATAAAATTCAACATATTAAGGAGTTTGGTGATCTTCCTTGCATTGAAGCACCTTGTTCCTCTAATTCATACTGATTTTCACTCTAGTATGTTTCTCATCAATCACTTTGGCTCATCCTTGTCCTACACTAAGTTAGGGAAAGGGGTTAGGTAGCCTTGTCCTCGTATGTCACTTGTTGTTGTCTCTTTTGGATAGTTGATTTCCTTTCATGTACGTATAAGAGAAAGCTTGGGATGTGGATGACATTCCTTAAGTTGGCTCACATGTGACATACTGAGTTATACATTTTGGGGGCAACCCCTTCCCTTCTCATGATGTAGCTTATTGGAAACATATGACTTGGAATAGGGATTTCTAAGTAAGCTCTCGTGTCTTCTTCTACTTTAAATAAATTTCTCATAGCAATGGTGTTAGTAATCACTTTAAAGTGGGGGTATACATCGACACTCATATTTCACTATATGATTTTCTTTATTCTTGCAATGTGTCCTTTTCTTGGTGGTGTCATTGGGCTTGATATGCTTTGAGAGCATGATATTTCTTTGAATTTTCCTCTCTTGGAGACATCAGGCACAATGGTCCCTAAGAAGATACCTTACATGAACTAGGAAAAATCCCTTTGAATGTACTTTAGACTATTTTTCACTTACAATAACTATTATATGGCCACCCCACATAACCCACTTTGCTTTCCTATGGAGCCATCTTGTTCATGATTTTCAATCATACAAATATTTTCTTTCCTCATGAAGCTTGAAGTTCATTTTTATGTGGTGCCTAGTAAAAGTTATTAGGAGGTATAGCTTTGATATGGTTACTATATGATGAGAAGCTTAAACATGGACATGAATTTCTCATTATACAGTGAGAAGCCAACATAGAGGCATGACTTTGTCACTAAGCTGCCCTTTTGGATACTCACTCAATGGACAACTTGAATTTTTGTTGCCTAAGAGTGAGCGTGCATCTTTGGACAAACAACTTAGATTTGATCCACATCATGTTGGACAAACGGTTGAGGCTTGATTCATCTCTTTTTATTTTTACTTGTTTTTCTTTTTCTTTCATCTTTATGTCTTTAACATTGCATGTTTTTGTATCTTGATACTACATATCATACAACTTATGTGTGTCCCTTTGTGCTTATGTTGGTTTGATGTAGGATCTTGGATCTTGGGGGCTTGACAATCTCCTTTGATCCTTGTTATCCTAGGAGATCCATATCGATACAATGGGACCCCTCTTGAATGTCTAATTTAGTGTGAGTTTGAAGCAAGTTCCTTCTCTCACTAAAGTGGGGGCTAGATGTAATGACATAAAAAGTATCCCTTTTTATTGCTTAATTTGGGATTGATTAATTTTAAAATGAACTTAAGGTCACCTTGATCTAGTGTTGTGATGTGTTTTACACATTCACATTAGGTCTTGGGCCCTTTTTAAGCTAAATAAACATAACTTTGTCTTGATTTAATATTGTAAAGTGTACTCATTTACACCTTCACATTAAATTTAGGGGCTTTGGACCTAATTTTTCCTTAATCTAGTGTTGTAATGTGTTGTACACATTCATGTTGGATTTAGGGCCCTTTTAAGCTAAATAGACCTAATTTTTCCTTAATTTGATGTTGTAAAGTATATTTATTTACACTTTCACATTGATTTTTGGGCCCTCTTACATTTATGACCTTTATATCATCATTAATAGGCCCTAAAGACCCTAAATATGCATCCTAAGGCTTATTTCAACTAAAATCTTGACAAGATCAACAAACAGATTTAATTTCTTAACTCACTAACACTTTCTCTCTCTAAGGTCTTGTGGGACCCATACACCACCTTGGGTGTATTATTCCCACACAGATGATACCCATATTCCAAGGGTGGCGTATAAGTCCCATTTGACCCCTTTTTAGGGTTTTGAGCCAAAAATTAAGGTTTTAAATTCAAATTTTATGAATGTCAACCTCTGGGATCTAACAAATAGTAACTTGGATGGATTTCCTATATAAACAAGGTCTCAAATCATTATTTCATCAAGCCTTCATGATATCAACATAAGCTATCAAGATTTAAGCATTCCAAGACTTTTCAAGAGCATCAAGAAAGCATTCAAGATCATTTCTAAGGAATTCAGGGCATAATTCTTTATCATTTTTTGCAGCAATTCAAGATCCATTATCATGTAAAGGTTATCAAGCATAAATCATGTTGATGATCTAGTGTTATGATGTTGCATTCAAGATCCAAGTTCAAGCATTGTTCTACACTTATTTCAAGATCTAGACCCAATCCTTCATGGCCACTTCATGTTAGATTGCAAATTTATAGGACATCATTCAAGGTATCATTATTCTTGTTTCATGTTCCATGTTTCATGTTTCATGTCCTTATTTCATTATCTCATCATTTGGTTTAGTTACCTAAAAGGTGTTTGACCAAGGAAAACCCCTATTCCCTAACAATCAACAAGTTTTTCTCTTTCTATATGTGTGATTATAGATATAGGTGTCTTGGAGCTTGAAGGATCTTTGAATATTAGGTTACAAGCTTGAAGGAAGTTGTTGGAGTAGTCTCCTCACTTGTAGGGTCACAAAAGGTCTTTTATAGGTCTGAAAATAGAGTTTTAGATCTAGAAATGAAGTGTGATAGAAAGAGAAGAGCTAAGAGGGTAGATTCAAGTCTTAACCCTCTAAAAAAAGCATACTAGGACTGATACTCCACCTCAGGCTTATGAGTCACAATATTTCCATTTTCTGGGCTTCAAGAGATTCAAATTAAGCACTGTCAGATTCTAATTTTGGCACATAAAACCTAGCCTAGGACTAAATCACCAAGACTAGTGTATGAGTCCCAATCAACATCAAAATCATTTTTCTTAATATTTTAGGTCCTCATTCAAGCCTCTACATGTTTCTAGGTGCACACTTTTGGTTTTGTAGTTTTCTATTATGATTTACTTGCATTCTAGGTCATTTAATTAGGCCTTGCATATCATCAAGTTTCATAATTACATCTTCTATTTCATTAGTCTTTTCAAGCCCTAGCTTGGTGGTGAGCCCTCTTATAGTCATTTTTTATACCTTAGGACACCCTATTGCAAGATCTATTTCTCCTACTTCATCCTTGGATTGAGATCTCTAGGGTTTCCTTGAATGAGAGAGTGTGAAGATTGTTATTCTATCTCCCAAGCATAGAACAAAAAAATTCTACCTTACCGAATCTGATAGAGTAATGATAGATGGTAGAGCAAAAACTACACATGGTGTTTATTTTCTAAGTCTTCACCATGGCACTTATCCAAAGCACCACCAAAATGATTTTTACTATAGGAGGAATTATTTCTCTCTTTTCTTTTCTTTATTTCCTTTATTTCCTTTTTTTTTTCTTTTTTATGGGATCTATAGACATCATGTATAGTACCTATTAGGACTGAAAAAATCCCACATATTTGCATTATCATCTATTCATTTATCTCCTAGTACGTACAAAATATCACCAGACTCAATTTCATGATCTAGAAAAATTGTTGAGGTTCATGTAAAAAATACATTTTTGTAACCAAACTACCCAAATAATCACATTCATGAAATCCATTGAAGTCCTTTGATACCATTAGGCTAAAAATACTCTACTGATGGAACTCCCATCACCACCCCACTGATAGCCAAATAGGGGTAGTTCATATCCTTACATTAGCATAACATCCTTCCATCAAGCTAACTTCAACCAAGGTAGTCTCCCCGATGGGCCGATGGAAACAACAAAGATTATCACATCGCCACATCTCTGGTGCATTGGAAGAATGAATGATGAAGGTCCCCCAATAGCTTGATATAATTATGGGGTATCAAATTTTAACACTTATCAGTGAAGTTGGGATGCATTGGGGTAACAATGTTTGATGTCTTACAGATAGACTGAAAGAAAAACGCTTATTGGTGGAGAAGGTGGCCATTGGTGGAAAATGAATGGAGGTCCCAATGATGTAGTGATGAATGATTACTACTAGCTGATGTGACATCAAGAGCATCATTAGGATATTTAACATAAATTATCTCCCCGATGATAAGACTGAAGCAAGTGGTATATTATTGAGCCAAAACAAAGGTGAATTGCACCATGAAATAATCATACAATTTATAGAAACTAGAAAGGCTATGCTAAGGTTAGAAGTAGAAAGGACAGAACTCAGAGCTGTCATGTAGTGAAGCTAGGGGAAGAAAAAATTCATGTAAGTACTCCACTCTTAACTAGAAAGTTCCATTTTTTCAGAGTTTGCAATAGAAAAAAATGTGGAAAATCCTAAGGCAAAGAAACAAAAAACTAAAAAGAGGAATCTAAACCAAGACTTGATAGATAAGTGTCTAGGGTCAGGGCCAAGACCCAGAAGAAGTGTTCAAGCAAGTAAATTGTTAGATAAACATAGGGGTCTGGGGGATGCTTGGACACCACACCAGGGTTATGACCTTTTTATGTATCACTACATAAAGAAATTCAGATTTCAACCAGTCTGTAACCCATGGAGACTGAACTTAGGTGGTGCCAAACGTGTTCATCAATGTAGAATTGGTGAAAGCTTTGGCTAGTCAGTATAATGCCAAGAAAACAACTATTCAATCACCAAATGGGGACCATATGCTTGTTATCTCCCAAGACCTGATCTCTAATGTATTTCAGTTAGAAGGTCCCATGAACTTTCCATTCACTATTAGAGATTTTTTGACAGAATACTGTTGCATGGATACTAGTTGCAAGAGATGGAAGCTACCTTTGCACAAACCTAAGAATGAGAAATTTCAACTCAAGAAATTTTTGAGCAATGAAAACCCTCCATTTCATATAGATTTGTTTGAAGAATACTTCCAATATACCTACTATTCAGCTGGTCAAGTCTTGGGAATTGAGGTTCCACCACTTATGTCTATTGCATCGATGGTTGTAGCAACTGATATAAAAAGAAAAGATGCTAGGTCGTTCGACTATGAAAACTCCCTGGTGAATTCCCTAAATCAAGGGCTTGAAAGAATAAAAACAATAGTGATTGCATAGATTTCAAACACTATTCCTTGCTAATGCATTTACTTTTATATGAGGGACATGCTAGAAATGTGTGGGGTAAAGAATTAAGGATCAAAGAAACAGATGAAGATGGAAACTTTTAACCTATATAGATGTGGACTGCATTATGGGATAGTCGATATGAAAGGTCTCACTATTTATATTTTCAAAAATATTTTGTTAAACCACTAATGAAGTTGCTAGGCTATTCATATTATGGCAATTTATCCCTTGAGGTGCATAGATTTTTGAGATCGAAGGAGAATAACCCAAAAGTAAAGGTGAACCATAATTGGGGAGAATGGTATGCCTTTTTCGATTACACTGTAATCAGGGTTTATGGATTTGAAGGGGTTCCACATTTTGTACCCCAAATGATTCCTAATAGAGTTGCTTATTTGGAAATAGTACGACAATTAGCAAGGTTTGATGCTAAACATGTCAAGAGTCATAATAAACAATCACTCATGCCTAGCACTCTTTATTTTGGAGATTTCACAGTATGTTCCATTGAAGGATATGAAGAAATTGATGCTAAATTATCTCATTACAACCTTCCTCTTGGGTATGAAAGAGAGAAATTTGATGTAGAGGGATTTATTCATCAAGCAAGATTAACTTAGAATTTTTCAAGGTATGAGCATTGGTTTCCACTTGATGATGTGATCAGGAACCAAGATGAAGATTCCATTGGTGAGAGAATGGCTTCATATAATAAAGTTGTGCTTGTAGAGGAATGGAAGAGAAAGTGTTAGGAAATAACTTGCACAATAGAAGAATATGATATGAAATATACTGCAAATACTTGATAATAACTGAGAATAACAAGCCACTTCGAGGGGGCAAACCTCCAAATATCTCTAATGAGAACACACTTCACACTTGATGATGAAATAAGACTCACAACCTCCTATATATACCTATTTATGCCAAAGATATCACCTAGGCCGACTTAGACACACCTATATAAGACTTAGGCTGACCTAAACAACTAAATAACAATATACTAATGATAATATGGCTTAATAGAGAGTTAAGATAGCCACAAGCTGACTATTCATAACCCGATGTACAATAATATTAAGGGTGTAGCATGCCCCCCTTCTTCAAAAAAGCATTGTCCTCAATGCTAATCAAGTTTGGAAACTTTTGAATGAACTCCTCATCTTCCCATGTGGCATCTTCAACTGGTAAATTCTTCCATTGGATGAGATACTCAGTGATAGTTCTATTCCTCAGCTTCTTTGTGTGTGTTTGACGAATGCACTCTGGTTCCAAAATGATTCTCCCTTCTTCATCCAACTCGGGAAGTGTTGTTTGAGTGGGAATATTATGCCCAATTACCTTCTTCAAACAAGAAACATGAAAAAATGGATGTATCCTTCTTGTTGGTGGCAACTCAAGCTTGTAAGCAACACTACCGATCTTCTGCATGATTTGGTATGGATCATAATACTTTGGAGACAACTTACTATTCTTTCTTTGCTGCTTTAGTGAGATTTTCTTATAAGGCTGCAATCGCAAGAAGACCCAATCCCCAACTTCAAAACTTCTTTCACTATGATGTTGGTCTGCCTGTTGTTTCATTTGATTTTGTGCCATGGCTAAATTCTCCTTGAGTCTTGAAAGTACTTGTTGTTGATGAAGCAAGTGCTCTTCTACTGCCTAAACTCTTGGGGACACCTTAATTGATGATGTGATGGAAGGAGGATGATATCCATAAAGTGCCAAAAATGGAGACATTTTTGATGAGCTATGAAAAGAAGTGTTATACCACCATTCTACAAGTGGTAGCCAATCTACCCATTGAGATTGTTTCTCTGAAGTGAAACAACATAGATATCCTTCCAAACACTTATTAACAACCTCGTTTTCCCATCTGATTGAGGGTGGTATGAAGAGCTAAGAGCCAATTGAGTACCCAAACATGAGAATAAATCTTTCCAAAAGTGACTAGTGAAGATAGCATCACAATCACTAACAATAACTTTAGGTGTACCATGTAGCTTTTGGATATTCTCCAAAAAAGCTTTAGCCACTGCACTTGCTGTAAAAGGATGTGATAATGCAATGAAATGTGCATATTTAGTGAGCTGATCAACTACCACCATGATGACATTATGACCTTTAGATTTGGGAAGCCCTGTGATGAAGTCCATGGATATCTCTTCCCAACGTTGGCTAGGAATAGATAAGGGTTGCAAGAGACCTGGTGTCTTAATTGTCTCCCCTTTATGCCTTTGACACACCAAACATTCAGCCACAAATTTTTGATCACCCTTTAGCCCTTCCCAAAAGAAATCTTGCTTGACTCAATGATATGTCTTCAAAAATCCTGAATGACCACCCATTGGAGACTCATGCAACTCTGTGAGAATCTTGATTTTAAGGTTGGAATTCTTGCAGAGATACAAATGCTCTTTATACCAAAGAGTATCTCCCTTCCAACAAAACTTATCTGAACTACTAGGATCACTTTTTAATTGCTCAATGAGATTACTTGTTGCAACATCATTTTGCCACTCTGCTTTGGCTTCCTCCACCCAATTTGCTTGTAATATTGAAAGGGCACACAATAAGGCTTCATCTTTCTCATCCTTCCTTGACAGTGCATCTGCGACAATATTTTTTTCCCTTTCTTATATACAATCTCAAAGTCATGTCCTAACATCTTAGTGACCCATTTTTGTTGCTCTTGAAGATAGTCATTGTTCCAAAAAATATTTTAGGCTATCATGATCTGTCTTAACCTTGAAATGTCTACCCAATAGATAAAGCGCCATTGTTTTCCTTTGCATGGAGTATTGCTAGCATTTCCTTCTCATAAATAGGTTTTAGTTGATTCTTACCTTTTAATTGATGACTCTCAAAAGAAATTGGTCGACCTTCTTGCATGAGCATTTCTCCTATCCCATTTCCAGAAGCATCACATTCCACAATGAATTCCTTGGTGAAGTTAGGAGTGGCAAGTACTGGAGTTGTACACATAGCCTCCTTCAATCTCTCAAATGTTGTATTGGCAGACTCGTTCCAATGAAAAGAATCCTTCTTCAATAGAGTGGTGAGAGGTGCTGCTATACTACCATAATTCTTCACAAATCTTCTATAGTACCCTGTCAATCCCAAGAATCCTCTTAGTTTCTTAATGGTTTTTGGAATAGGCCATTCCATGATAGCCTTAATTTTGTTAGGGTCCACCTTTACTCCATGTGAAACTATGTGTCCCAAATACTCCACCTTTGTAAGACCAAAAACACACTTGGATGGCTTAGCTTAGAGTTTATGATCTTCAAGTATTTGTAATGCTTGGTCCACATGTTGCAAATGTTCTTCCCAAGTCTTGCTGTAAATCAATATATCATCAAAGAATACTAACACAAACTTTCTCAAGAACTTCTTAAAAATGGAATTCATCAAACTTTGGAATGTAGATGGTGCATTGGTAAGACCAAATGGAATCACCAAAAATTCATAATGACCCTCATGAGTCCGAAATGCTGTCTTACAAATATCTTCCTCCTTAATCCTGAATTTGGTGATAACCAGATCTAAGATCTAACTTGGTAAAAACATAGCTCCATTTAATTCATCTAGCAAATCATCAATGACTGGAATTGGAAACTTATCTTTAATAGTGTACATGTTGAGCACTCTATAATCTGGACACATGCGCCAAGTATCATCCTTCTTACGTACCATCACCACAGTGAGGAGTAAGCACTTTGGCTATGCCTGATGATTCCTGCCTCTAGCATCTCTTCAACAATTTTTCTATCTCACTCTCTTTTGTATGTGTGGATACCGTAAGGCGATGTTCGGTGGTTGGCTCCGGGACTAACTTGATGGAATGATCATGATCCCTCTTAGGAGGAAGTCCTTTAGGCATATCTCCAAGAACAACTGAGTGATGATCAATTATAGCTTGCAAATCTGGATGAGTAGGAGTAATAGATTGAGAGACTTCTAATGAACATAGTTGGGCCACAAATCCATCCACTCCTTTCTTAAGCAACTTTTGCATTTGATGAGAGCTTACCATTTGTGGATATTTTGCCTTCAACCCCCTTAGCTCTACTAGCCTTCCTTGATTGAAATCTCATGAATAGTTCTTGGAAGTTCATCTCAATTGTTCCTAATGTAGTAAGCCATTGTACTCCCAAAACAATATCTGCACCCATGGATATCGCATACATTGGGGTATCAAGTTGATAATCTCCCATGGATAATTTAATGCTATGACACTTCCCTGAACAACTAACTGTACCACCATCTACAATCAAAACTTGAAACTATGGAGTTGGATATATGAAATAATTTAGACGAGTAGCTAACTTTTTGTTAATGAAATTATGCGTACTACCTGAGTCGATCAACACTGTTACCTTCTGCTTCTTTAGGAACCCCACCACCTTGAGAGTTTTTGGAGCACTAAAACCTAAGAGTTCATGACAAGAAATGATTAGTTGAGAATCATGTGATTCCTCATTTGACTCCCTTTCATCTTCTAGTATGGGTTCCTCCTCTTCTTCCTCATTGGGACCTTCAATATAAAACAATTTCTTTTCACTACATTTATGTCCTCGACTATATTTTCTATCACAATTGAAACACAAGCCTTTTTCTCTTTTCTCCTCAATTTGTTGTGGAGTCAACTTAGTAGGTTGTGTTGAATATCCTTTCTCTCTTGTCACATTAGCTCCTTGCTTCTTAGGAATCAAATATTTCTCCTCTACCCTATGTGCTAAGATAAAAGACTCATTTATGGAACTAGGGATAAACATGCGTACCTCATGTTGAATGTGATCCTTGAGACCACCCAAGAATAAGTCATTCAAGTTTTCCTCCGTAATTGTATCCACCCTTAAGGATAGATTTTGGAATTGCTGAATATAATCCTTAACTGATCCTGTTTGTTGAAGTTTAGCTAGCTGGCTGAAGAAGTTGTCTGTGACACTATTGCTATATTGTGCTTGGAGTTCCTCTGTAAAAATTGACCATGAGATGGTGAGCCCATTTTTCTTCGATGAGTGCAAAACCAACGATACCAAATGAATTGATCTGGTTCTAGATATAGGGAAGCCATCGTGACCTTTTGTCCATTTGGGATTTGGTGTACTTCAAAAAATTCTCCATTTGGTTTATCCATGTTAGAGGATCCTTACCATCAAACTTGTGCATATCCACCTTTGGAAATAAATTCCTAGATCCCATAGGAGTACTAAAGCTTGTGTCAGTAGTAGCTGACCTAGAATTTTCACCTTGGCCGCTTGAGAACTCCTTTCTTGATTCAGCTATGTAGGTGCTTAACATGTTTCGCATGTCCAACATATCCATCTTAATTGAGGAAATTTATTCCTTAACCTTATTGATTTCTTCATTATGATTAATATCCTTGATTGTTTCACCATCCTTATCAGGAGTCTTTCCCGGAGTGACAACATTCTTTTTACCCCTTGTTGCAGGCCCTGTCATGATGGAAACCACTAATATTGAAATAAATCACACAAATGAAACTTAAATTCTCTCAAATTTTTACTGTAATCTCCTTTAGTATGTCTTCAAAAACCCAATAAAAATTAGACTCCACTTCAACAATATGTGTGAGATATGTAGATTCCAAAAAAAATAGTGTAGAAACCATAATTCTGCAATATTTAGCTTAATTATACTCCAATTATTCTGAAATCTGAACTGTAGCTTCTTCAATATGTTCTTCAAAAACCCTTTAAAAATTAGAAAAAAATTCACCAAAATTTTAAAGATATGCTCTTCCCAAAATCGCATCCAAAATTGAGAAAAACCTTGCCTCTATGGTGCCAAGATCATGCTCTGATACCACTTGTTAGGAAATAACTTGCACAATAGAAGAATGTGATATGAAATATACTGCAAATACTTGAGAATAACTGTGAATAACAAGCCACTTCGAGGGGGAAAACCTCCAAATATCTCTAATGAGAACACACTTCACACTTGATGATGAAATAAGACTCACAACCTCCTATATATACCTATTTATGCCAAGGATATCACCTAGGCCGACTTAGACACACCTATATAAGACTTAGGCCGACCTAAACAACTAAATAACAATATTCTAATGATAATATGACTTAATAGAGAGTTAAGATAGCCACAAGCTGACTATTCATAACCTGATGTACAATAATATTAAGGGCGCAGCAGAAAGAATGTCCCATCTTATAGAGAGAAATTTGTTGATATACATGATCCCTTGGCCAAGATTGAGAAGCTTATTGCTCATATGAATGAAATAGTGAAAGATGTACCCTCATACATTTTTGATATATCTCATACGAATTACAAAGGAGTACAGGTTGAGGATGTGAAGCATTTAGATCACATAACCTCACAACCCACTATTGATGTGTGTTTTTCTAGTGATAATAATGAAGAGGAGGAAAGTAATGAAGAGAGTAATGGAGAGGAGAAACCAGTGGAACAAATAAATGCCCCTATGATTACACAATATGAGTCCCCTCAAAAACTTGTAAAATTTGAAACATTAGATGAGTTATCTGATGACATTAGGGTCAATGTTGGTCATGAATTCATTTCTTATAGTGATTTTGTTAAAACTCTTGAATTCAAATCATTTGTATATGAGTATAAGGGGAAGAAAAAAACAAAAAAGAGCAAGACATTACTCTTGAAAATGAAGTTGATGCCTTAGAATAATTCAAAAAGGAAGTTGATAGGGAAATGCAATGCATCACTCCTGAAAGAGGTAGAGAATTACTTCAAGAGGCTCGAGTACTACTTCTACCAGGATGGGATATGAGCTCCACAATTATGTTCAAAAATTTTAGAAAAAGAGGGGATACAACAATGAACTTATCAGAGGAAGCTAGTGATAAAATATATTCAGGGCCTGGATACAATCCAGATGACGATGCCTTTCTTATTTGGTTACTATACCCTGATGAGAAGAGGCCAAAAATGATTGAAAATCCTAATCAAGTAGTTGGACACCTTTTGGTAAAAAGAGTTCAGGATAGTAATCCCTTAGAAATTGCAGAGTTGAATGTCAATGTAACAAAATTCACTAGAGCACAAATTGAAAATTTGGTCAAAGAGAATGAAAAATTGAAAAAGTAGTTATCACATCAAATGGAGAAGTCATCTTCATCTTCTACTCCAAAATTGTACACTCCATGGCTCGAAAAAGATAAGAAAGTGTTAGATGCATTAGCTAATGAAACCTATTGGAAAGATTCCCATTTGAAAGTCCAAGAAAAGTGTAAAGCACTGGAAAAGGAGGCAAAAATAATTAAGTACAATACTTTATCCAAGATAATCAAAGAGACGTTGAATATGTTGATAAAGCAAGCTGATGATTATTGGGGTGTATTTAAGCAAATACAATCAGAGCTAGAGGAAAATGTTTAGTTACAAGGAAGAATTATTGATAAAATGAAGGAACTTTTGGGTAAAAAGATCCTCAAACACCAAAAACTTTAAAGATATAATGACTTGGTGAGATCCCACAACCAATATTAACAAAGACTCAAAGAAGACCTCAGTTGTTTTAATTTGGTTCTTGCACTCTATGATGATACATGGAATCTTTGAGAAAGGGATTATTGGAAAGCATAATTTATAGAGTTTCTAACAATTGTATTATAGGAAATCAATGATGAGGATATGGTCTTGTAGAATAATCATAAACAAATTGAAAAATTCATGCACATAGAGTATGATATGAAGGAGGTCATATCCAATGCCAACACTCATGCAAAATAAGCATATATTGATCACCTCTCAGCTTTCAATTTGTTTATCAATCAGGTAGTGGATAATCCGGGCACAACTAAGCAGCAATTAGAATCGGTTGGTGGTAATGGTGTGGACCTTATCATATAGTAAAAGCTTTGAATAGTTCTTAGATGACCATAGGATTTTATTCGAAGATTAACAGATTGGTACACATGTTTATGATTATGTTAGTTTCTTAAATTAAGTTCAAAATCATGTTTTGTTATCAAGAGTCATATCTTTTGGTTTGAAGCTTGTTTCCTTTCGTATATATAAGAGAGACTAGGACCAAAAGAAGGAGATAGAAAAGATAATAATAAAATAGGGATAGATAGACAACAAAAAGTTTCCATAATGTTTTCATTTTAGAAGACTATGTTGCAGATATAATTTTGAGGAAATCAATGAAAGATCTTTGATTATGTGGCTTTATATTGGTATCAACTGTTTGTTGAAAATATTCAATTATCTGTTTGTCTCCAATTTAATATTTCCTTATTATTTAAATTGGTATATCAAGTATATATTCAATTTATCAATGCACATTTGTTGTTCTTGTGTGATATGATTAATTGGTTTCTCTAAAAGAATTAAAATCCTTTTAGTCAATCACAGTAATCTGGGAGTTTTATTTGGAACAGTAAGAAGAGCCATATAATTAGGATTTTCATTCTTTCTCCAATTTTATATTATTTTCTTTTTATGCATGATCTATCCAAATGGTTCCAAGTAAAGATTAAAATCCTTTTGATAAATCATAAGTAACCTAGTTTTGTCAGTTGGATCCATAAGTAGAGTTTGTTAATCACTTTCCCATACGTTTATACAAGATATAAACCTACATAAGTGTTCCAAACAGTTTGAGTTGCAGACAATATAATCCATACATTATAGATCTTCATTTGACTCCATTTACCCAACAAGGCACTAGTCTTATCCATTTCATCATTTAGTTTTATCAAACTTTTTTTCAAAACATCACATCTGTTAATTGAACATATTAAATTTCACCTTGATATTGCTTATACAATTTAACCCAAATTAGGATTACATCTCTCCTCTCTCAATTGCCATTGTGGATAGATTGTTCAAGTAGGAAACAAATATTCTAATTCTACTTCATTTGCATAGGTACACCCACGTAGGTCTAGAAGAGCCTAAAGAGAAGAAGGTTCAAGTACATCATTCGTCCTTGTTCGTTAGCCTAAAATGTACCAAGATCTTAGCAACCTCTTGTGGTTTTTCAATCAACATTTTTAAGAACTAACAGATTGGTGACTCTGTTGGGGAGCCATTTATAAACCCAAGCCTTCCTTCATAGGGTCATTTCAAAGTTAAAAGATTCTACTGGGAATAAACTCAGGCATTTTCCTGCTTTTAGAAAGTAGGTGGCGACTTTAGAGAAATTTTATGACAGATAAAGTAAGCATCAAATTAGAAAGGATAGACAACAAACATTAGAGGTAATATATATCATATGTTATGAACAAAAGAAGATCCTTGCACCAGGATACTCCTAGGAAGAACAATGGGAGATGGAACAATAAATATCGATCTCCTCCCACAAAAACAAACACAAACAAGAACAAGTCTAAGGTGACATCTAGCCAAGCAAATGTCATAAATGAAGGAAATTCATTAGAACAAGCCTTTAATGTACACAATATCTTTTCCCCATTGTATGGGTCAGAAGATCACAAAATTGATCCATGTGGAAATCCCCACACTCCATTTGAACGAGAAAATAGTGATCATCCCATTTTTCATTTTGAAATGGACCAAGAAAAGATGCAAGAGTTCCATGCCCAGAGAGATGAAGAATGGAGACAAAGGCAAGAGGATTATGACTATGACATTTCCCATAAACAAGAAGAAGGAAACCAATGTGGGCTCATGGATAAATGAACTCCTATTGAATATTTTTAGCACAGGACTAATCAAGAATTAGAAATATAAATGTAGTGGTAGGAACAAGAACTTGAAAGAAGACAATGGATGATAAAAAGAAACATAGAGTTGAATCAAAAACTATCTCAGCTAAGTATTAATACATCAAAACCACCTAAGTATGTCCCCCCACATAAAAAGGGTGGTAATATCAATCCTCAAGGAGCATCTCAAAACACAAGAGCACCACAAAATGTAAACCAAAGACAATAGTATCAACCTGTTAGAAAACCAAGATCACCTGCATGCAAGATGGATACCTATCACATACAAAAGATATGAAGAACCAAAAATATGTTTTGTAAACCTCTCAGTAAAAATGCATTAAGAGAATCGATTATTACAAAGTGATCAATGCTTATGAAGGAGATCAAGAAACCCTAAAAGGGAAACCCTAAATGAAACCCTAGTGTACACACTTAATAATTAATAATTAATTAATTATTAATGTGCCTAAGTTTAGCTTGAGTAATAAAGAGGAATAAGTGACTTAATTAATTAATCAATGTGATGTTCACCTGCATGCAAGATGGATACCTGTCACATGCAAAAGATATGAAGAACCAAAAAGATGTTTTGTAAACCTCTTAGTAAAAATGCATTAAGAGAATCGATTATTACAAAGTGATCAACCCTTATGAAGGAGATCAAGAAACCCTAAAAGGGAAACCCTAAATGAAACCCTAGTGTGAATACTTAATAATTAATAATTAATTAATTATTAATGTGCCTAAGTTTAGCTTAAGTAATAAACGTGAATAAGTGACTTAATTAATTAATCAATGTGATGTAATTAATTAAGCATAATAACTTATTACTCTAACACCCCCCCTTAAGATGAACTTAGGAAGAAGCTAAAACACTAGAATAAGATGCATGAAAACAAAGATGGGTCCCGACAACTAGGCCTAATCAGGTACCCATTTACAAATGCAATATGAGGTAGAGAAGAAAAAGCCCAGTGGGACAAAACCCCCCTACAATGTGATGACATGCTGCAAAGAAGCACTGGAAGAACTCTGTAGAGTAACACTGGAACCGCAATCTGGCAAGCAAGGAAAGATATTTCTGTCTACAACTGAAACCAAAATCAAAATCAAAATAATGTGACAATAGACCCGATGCCTCGGAACACTTGAAAACTCCAAACAGGAACAACCCTGGAATCTATGAAGCAGAAAACAATTATTGAATGATGTATTACTGAAAATGAAGTGCAAAGATGCAAGATGCACTCTCCCAACTACCACAACATTCAAGTAATCGCCAAACAACCCATCGGGCCAAATCTGGACTAACTGATAAACCTAGGATAGATACAAAAAAATTGCATGGATAGCAACATAGAGCTCCTCAATACCTTTCCAACGCCGCAAACGAGACGAAAATTGGACATTGTGGCAAAAAGTTATGAGCTCAAAAGTCCAAAAACAACATCTGACTTCAAACAGAAATAAATGTAGGAAAATAGTAAAATACTGAAAAATAAATAGCACCACTGGAAAGTGCTCGGAACTAGCTTTCTGACGATATCTTGTTTGCCTGATTTCGATATCGTATGCCCAAGTTATGACCAAAAGAAAAAAACTGCTTCTTTAGGGCAAACTAGGTTTAGGAGGGGGCATATGAGGGCCAGCCGTACGCTGACGTCATGCTAACATCAGCAGTTCGCGGGGGTAAATTTGATGGCCATCTGGCCATCGCTGTTAAAAAAACCCCCTGTCGAAAAAATTTTGCCGGTGACCAGAATATGTAGATCTGCTGGAGTATTCGCTGTACTAGGAATCTTAGCGGCCGGAATTGTGAAGGGAATATTCCCTACAGAAGGTTCGTCATTGATTTGTGGAGGCCCGCCAGAAAGGAATGCCGGGCAGACAGTGAACACCGGCCAGACACTATTGCCGGGGATTGGAGAAGCCCGCCGGGCGATTGGAAGAGGCAGCCGGACGGCACAAGTGGCCGCCAGTCTGCAACCAGTCAGGGGACATGGGCCTGCAGGGCCTGCAAGTTGTAGGTACCCTGCGGGTACCATTATAAATGCTCCCCTTTTAAAACAAAAATCCACACCCCCAATAAAATCTCCTCAGCCTTTTTTAAAAACTTTTTAATATTTTAATTTTTTGAAAAAATTAAAAATCAGAAAATAATATTTTTACCAACCCTATAAAATATTTTCTCGATCCACATGCAAACAGATGTACGGGCTGTACGAGTAAAAAAAAATTTCCTCAGAAACCAACTGCTCCAAAATCAACGATTTGACAGGCATTTCTAGGGTTTTGGGGTGCTGTGAATGCAATGGCGACATCCGTTTGAGCCCATAGTGTCCCAAAAAAATAGCTACCCCTAGATCTTGCAGAAAAGATGCCTATGGAAACCCTTGAACTTGAAACTCACAAAGAGGCCATATCTTCAGATCACGAACAAGCAGCTGCAGGTTTGGAGCTCTGATACCATGTGAGAAAACCAAGATCACCTGCATGCAAGATGGATACTTGTCACATGCAAAAGATATGAAGAACCAAAAAGATGTTTTGTAAACCTCTCAGTAAAAATGCATTAAGAGAATCAATTATTACAAAGTGATCAATCCTTATGAAGGAGATCAAGAAACCCTAAAAGGGAAACCCTAAATGAAACCCTAGTGTGCACACTTAATAATTAATAATTAATTAATTATTAATGTGCCTAAGTTTAGCTTAAGTAATAAAGAGGAATAAGTGACTTAATTAATTAATCAATGTGATGTAATTAATTAAGCATAATAACTTATTACTCTAACACAACCTAACATGCCATCTCAGAGATCCCAACATCAAAATACTAAAAATGATCCCCAACACAATCCACCTCTAGGTCAACAATATCCCCCACAATATCAACAACGTATGCCCCATCAAAATATATAACCCCAACAACACATCCAATGGAATGCTTATTATCGACCTCAATATGGGTATCAGTACTGCCCTAATCCGCCACCCTTGAACTCGACTCCACAAAATCCTACAAACCCATGTAGACAATTTGATCTAACAAGGTATCAATTGTACCCATACCAAATAGATATTAATTGGAGAAATATGGTTCCCAAGTTCACTAGGAATAATGTGATATCAACAAAAGAACATATTAGAAATTTTAATGCTTTTGTTCAAGATATTGGTATGGATTATGAGGATGTGAATATGATATTATTCATGATGTATCTAATAGAAGAAGCGAGGGATTGGTTTAATAGCTTACCTGATGGTTCAATTAATTCTATATCAGACTCCCAAGATTAGTTTTTGGAGCAATATGGGAATCAATGTGCACCTGATTTTTCTTTACATGAATTAATAAGTATCCAAAAACATTTGAATGAGTCATTTTATGACTTCAACTAGAGGTTCTCCAAATTGCACAATAAGATACCACATGGGTCCAAACTGACTGACCCTGTAACATTAAGCATTTACTTGAAAGCCTTTGATCTGAAGATAGGATATGAGCTTAGAAATAGGTTCCCTAGAAATCTAGTTGAAGCACAAAAAACATTGACTATTGAAAACAATAGAAAGGCTATTGGGATGATTGGTAAAAGAGATAATGTTAGGGTTCTCCAAAATTTTAATAATCCTCAAAAAAAGCAAGAAAATACTTACAAAAGTGAAAGACCAAGGTTGCATGATATGCCATATAACACAAATTAGAAGGATGGAAAGCCCATAATTGATAGACCTAGTAATAAGGAGACTCTTTATCCCTTAAAGAAGAAGGGAGCATACTTGGTTAACAATAATCCTTGGTGTCAAGTTTGCAAACTACCACATTCCCCTGATCACTATGTTGTAGCTCAATTAATACAAGAGGAAGAAACACCAGTGGACAATGATGAAGGGAATCATATAATATATTTGACTTCCCACACCCTCCATCCTATTGAGCAGGGATATTCATCTTCAGAAGAGGAAGGCTATGAGTATGATGTTCATAACTAAAGATACAATGTTCATATGGAAGAATAACATGTCTTTTCTGATTATGATGAAATTAATGATGAATAATATTCTCCTTTTGCACCATCTTAGTCAACTAAATATAGAATAAGGAGACCTACTGAGGAAGAGATAAAAGAATTAACTATTGTTGTTATAGAACAAGCGAAAAGTAACTATAGGCCCAAGAACAAAACAATAAATGTTGATGGTGGTGCTCCAAGAGGAGTGTTTGTGAAAGAAAAAGAAGCAACATAGGAAAAACCAAAAAAGATGGAAAGTAAGGAACTAAATCAAAATGAACAAAATGTACTCCTAGAAAAGAAAGCAAAGATCCACACAAAGATAAGCAGAAGTCTAATGAAGCAAACAAGAGAGAAAAAGAGGAGAGAAAAGGAGATCCACTCTACAAAAAGAAGATAACCAAAACAGAAAATGCCTCTTTCAGCTTCACACAAGCCCTATCCTAGGTAAAGATGTATGTACCATTATTAGAAATGATGAAAATAAAGGAATATAGGGAAAGTGTTATTCAGTTAATATCTAATGAAACTAATAAAAATACAAACCCTAAGAATAAAGATACCACTAAGATCATTAATAGTAGGAAGGGAGAAGTAAAGGTTCCTGAAGTTTGTCTTGGTGATGCAATAGTGAATCCTCCACAAATTGATCCATTTTTTACTACATTACTCATAAATAGTAAGTTGATAAGAAATTATATGATAGATTTAGGCCCTGCTATTAACATCATGCCAATAGGGGTCATGAAACAACTTGGCATGTGGGTAGACACTACTAGTGGAAAATGCTATGCTATGGATAGTAGGCCTATCCCAGTGATAGGAATTATGAAAGATGTAGAGGTGAAGTTGGCTGCCTATCTACAGGTAGTATATAATATTGACATAATTGTAATTGACACACCCCCTCATTTTGGAATGCTCTTGTCAAGGAAATGGACTATAACAGTTGGAGGAAATGTACAATTTGACTTGTCCTATGCCACAATACCAATGAATGGTGAAGAGGTTAAGCTTTATAGAGAACCAAAGGTGAATCAAATTGTGGACTATGTTGCTCAAAATCAATTGAATTGCTTTTGTGATGTAGATTTTGGAAGTTTCAGAATAGAGCCTACCCAACCTGAATTGGTAAACACTAATCCAATTTATAAGCATGTTTCCAAGAATCAACATGGTATATCGAAGATGTATTTTGATGGAGCGTGTAGTCAGGAAGGAAATGGAGAAAGGGTAGTTTTTATTTCACCTTAAGGTACTACATTCAAATATTCATTATTGTTGACATTTGAGTGTACAAATAATATAACAGAGTATGAGGCCCTGCTAATTGGTTTGAATATGGCTATCAAACACAAAATCAAACTGCTAACTGTTCTTGGAGACTCTAAGTTAATCATTTCATAGATCATATCAAAATATGTTGCAAAAAACAAGAGGCTAAAACTGTATAGGAATGTAGTCTGGGATACAATTGAATTATTCGATGCATTTTCTATTGAATGGATAGATAGGTCAAAAAACTTGATGGTAGATTTCTTAGCCAATGTATCCCTAAAAAGAGATGATATCACCCCGGCTGGAATATCTCAAGTTGAATTTAAAACAAGACATGCCATCCCTAATAACATATATAGTTGGCAAGTTTTCAATGATGATATTGAGCTCATAAAATTTTCTACATTGCATTGATCGGTATGAATCTCAGTAGATTGAATTTAATGCATTTGTGGAAGAAGTAGATGGCAAACAAATTGTGTTTTCCAAAGAAGTTTCGCAGCTCAAAACCAACAAACTTCCTAAAGGACTTGTGACACTTGAGAGGGTGTTTGATGGAAATGATCGTGCTCTCATGAAACAAACACCAATAAAGAGAGGAGATGTTGAAGAGATCAATTTAGGGATAAACTGACACCAAAAATAGTATATATTGGAAAGAAGATAAATCCATCAATTAGAAAAATGTTGATTGCATTGTTAAGGAAATACAAGCACGTCTTCACATGGTCTTATGAGGATCTTAATGTTATATTTTGTGGTTGAGTTGCTAATATATGGTTTTCATTGATGTCAACACTATTAGAATTTGGTGTATTGAAGGCTATATATATCGAGGATATTGAGAAAATTATAAAAGAAAGTGTTTCAGGTTCCTAGTGGAACTGTGTAAGTCATGAAGGTGTCTTATTCTGTACGTTGAAGATTAGCTACTGTTGAATAAAGGGTTTATGTTTGAGAGTATCTAGACCATCTATTAGAAATTTCAGAGGTCCATGTGAAGATTTGATTATGTTGTGGTTTGATAGTATTTTTGTGGTCTCTGTCAGTGTTCCAAAGTGAAGTTTGTGTGATTCTGGTAATTCTAGTTGTTGTGGATGTTTCTCTCTCTTTTATTGGTGTTCTTGGATGTTTCTAGATCATGCTCTATCTTTTTTGTACATTCAAATTGATCGATATGCTCGTGGTCAAATATTTTTCTCTGTATGTTTGGTTTCTCATGTTCTTGGCTGACATGATGGGTGTAACGTGTGATGGATCTTCCATGTGAAATTAATTGAAGTATTTTTCATGTTGGAGTTGTTAATTTGGGTCTCCACTATGTTGTGGTCGACCTTGGTGGATTCACATTGAAAATTTAATTGTAAATTTGGGCCAAAATTGTAAATATGTGTTATTTTTCTGGTTGACTAAGTTGTTGATATAATATCTTATTGCAGATATATA
The DNA here is from genome assembly GCA_007258455.2 of Sequoia sempervirens. Taxonomy (NCBI): domain Eukaryota; kingdom Viridiplantae; phylum Streptophyta; class Pinopsida; order Cupressales; family Cupressaceae; genus Sequoia; species Sequoia sempervirens. The sequence continues at coordinate 771,903,926 of VDFB02058242.1, forward strand.
AGAGCGATTGTTTCATCAGTGTAAAGTGTGCTCAATGGGTATGTGTGAATATCATTCAATTGTAGACCAGAGTGTGAAGAAGACTAAGCTAAGTGTGAAGAAGTTTGAGTGAAGAGTGAAGAAAGTTTTTTTTGTGCTTAACTAGAACTGTAATTAGGCTTGTGTAGAAGCTATTTTCTTAGTTCACAATTTGGATGGTTTTAATCTAAACCTTTCTTTGGATAGTGAGTCATCTTTTGTATTTGAGTTGTGAGCTCTAGGTAGTGTTCTTGAATGCATGTGCATTCCCATTATTTCTCATTATACTTTTAACAGGGTATAATATTGTGGACTAACCTCCACTGTGGTTTTTTCCCTAATAGGTTTTCCAAGTAAAAAAATCTTGGTGTTCTTTGTCTCTTTGATGTGTTAATTGTTTATGGTTAATTGCTTATTCATCAAATTTGAGACTAAGTTAAGTAACATTTGAAAATTTTAAATTTATGTGGTAACTGATTCACCCCCCTCTCAATTGTTTGTCCTTTTTTTTTCAACAATTGGTATCAGAGTAGGTTCCTCTAAAGAAATCTAAAAGCCTGAGGTGATCTGATATGGCAACATACAAGAAGGATAGTCCTAGATTTGATGGAACTAACTACTCACTGTGGAAAGTTAGGATGGAATGTCACCTAAGATGTATTGGTGAAGCTTTCTGGAAGATTACAGAAGATCCATATGTTATTCCTTAGAATGGTTCCTCCACTATTGATGGAATCAAAGAAGCTGAAAATAATACCAGGGCTATTGAAGATTTTGTGAGTGCTCTAATAGATTCAGAGATGGAAAATGTGATAGGTCTACAAACAACTCATGAGATTTGTATGAAGGTGATGCATAGGTGAAGATGGCTAAGCTACATAGTTTGAAAGGAAAGTATGATAATTTGAAGATGGGTGAAGATGAAAATATCACTTATTTTATGCAAAGAGTAAATGAAATAGTGATGGGTATTAGATGTGTCGATGGTTCTCTGGATGAGGATGAAATTGTGGCTAAGATACTCAAATCCTTTCCTCCCTCCTACAAAGTGAAGGATCATGTTTTTGAAGAGCTCAAATCAGTAACAAAGATGACAAGAGACACATTGGTTGGTAAGCTTGTTGCTTTTGAATTAAGTGAATTTGGTGAATTTATTCTAAAGATTGAATCTACATTCAAGGCTACTATATCCAAAAGTAACAAGCAAAGATATGGTCTGAGAGAATGTTTAAGAAAGATATCCAAGTATGATGAAGAACTAAAATAGCTTGAAGATAAAGAAAGAGAGGTAGAAGAATTGGAAGCAATGATTGTAAAGAAAGGAGGCAAAGGAAAAGGTAAGCATGAAGGAGTGTTTCCTATTAAATGTTTTTCTTGGAGTAAAATAGGTCATTTTGCATCAAGATGTCTTGAAATAGTTCCTAGATCTAAGACTAACAAGTATAAATTCTAAAAGAAATGTTACTTTGCTAAAAAAGGAGTGACTACTAATGAGTCTGATAAAGATAATGAAAATGAAAATGAATGGGTTTTCATTACTACCATTGAAAATAGTCTTGTGGCTGTTGAATCTGCTAAAGATGAGAAAGATCTTATATCCCAAGTTGAAGAAAAGGATGAGTTGGTCATTGAAAGTGGATGCTCACATCATATGACTTGTAATAAAAACAAATTTTTAAGTCTAGAGAAGTATGATGGTGGTGTTGTAAGATTTGGAGACAACAATGCTAGTGTGATTCATAGTAGAGGTTCTATTTGCCTTGGTGGTAATCATAACACTGATGATGTTCTTTATGTTGAAGGCCTGAAGCATAATATTTTGAGTGTTGGGTAGATGGTGGAAAAAGGATATGATTTACAATTCAAAGATGGAAGATTCAGGATACAAGGAAGTTCTGGCAATATGATTGCTACAGGTAGAAATATAGAAGGTAGTATTTTTCACCTAAATATTGCTAGTGGGAGTTTTTTAATTGCTCAAGTAGATGAAAAATGGTTGTGGCATATGAGGTTGTGTCATGTGAATTTTGATAACATTGTCAAGGTAAGTTCCACTCAAGCAGTAAGAGATCTACCTAAGTTAGTGAAGCCTGCTAACACAATTTGTAAGGAGTTTCAGATGGGTAAATAGACTAGAGTCTCCTTCCAGAGCAATTGGTTTCATTCAAATGATTTGTTGGAGTTGCTACATACTAATCTCTATGGTCCCTCCAGAGTCATAAGTATTCATGGAGAAGGTACTTTATGTTGATTATTGATGATTACTCTAGAATGATATGGGTTTCTTTCTTAAGAGAAAAATGTGAAGCACTGGAAAAGTTCAAAATTTTTAAGGCTATGGAAGAGAATGAGAAAGGTTTGAAAATCAAATGTTTAAGATTTGGCAGAGGTGGTGAGTTCTCCTCTAGGGAATTCAAATCTTTTTGTGAATAACATGGAATTAGAAGACAATTATCTGCTCCCCAAACCCCTCAATGGAATGGAGTTGCAGAGAGAACAAATAGAATAGTTTTCGGTGCTGCTAGAACAATGATGATAGAAGGAAATGTGCCCTAGATCTATTGGAGTGAAGTTGTAAGCACTGTTGTGTATACTTTAAACTAGGTAAATGTTAATGGTAATTTTGGTAAGACCCCTTTTGAGCTATGGCTTTGTTATAAGCCTATTGTTAAATATTTCAAGATCTTTGGAAGAAAATGTTATATCAAGAGAGATGATGATATAGGAAAGTTTGATGCAAGAAGTGATGAAGGAATATTTTTAGGTTACTCTACTAAGAGCAAGGCTTACTGGTGCTATAACAGAAGAATGAGAAAGATGGTTGAGAGTGTAAATGTCAGAGTTGATGAAGACTCTACCAAATCATCTAGATATTATGGTTATGATTCAAATTAAGATAATACAAGCCAAGGGAAGAATTCTTATACACAAAACCAACTTCAGATTATTCCATATGTTCTAGTAAAGCAACCTCAATTTTTTCTAGTAAATCAAGTAAGTCGGGGAGCACAAAAAAGTGCAAGTGAAGAAGAAAGATCAGAAGAACCAAAAGCTCAAGAAAGTCCCAAAACTCCAAGGTATGTAAAGCTAAATAATTCCTAAAGTCAAATTATAGGAGATGAGAGTAAAGGTGTGCAAACTAGAAGAAAGATTGCAAAAGAGTATTGCTTGATTTCCAAGATTGAACCTAAAGATGTCATTGAAGCATGCCAAGATGAACACTGGATGGAAGCTATGAAGGAAGAGCTAACACAGATTGAAAAGAATGACACGTGGACACTAGTTCCCAGACCTAAAGACAAAAATGTGATTCATATTAAATGGGTGTTTTTGAACAAGATGAATGAAAAAGGTGAAGTGGTCCAAAATAAAGCAAGATTGGTATGTAAAGGGTATTCTAAAATGAAAGGTGTTGATTTTGAAGAAATTTTTTCCCTTGTTGCCAAAATTGAAGCTGTTAGATTATTTCTTGCTTATGTTGCATATAAGAACTATAAATTCTATCAAATGGATGTGAAGTTGGAATTTCTAAATGGAGAACTGGAAGAAGTATGCAATGAACAACCAGATGGATTTTAGCTGACTAACAAGGAAGATATGGTTTGTCACTTGAAGAAATCTCTATATGGACTTAAGCAAGCCCCCAGAGCCTGGTATGCTAGATTGGACAAATACTTACTGAAAGTTGGATTCACTAAAGGTACTACTAATATCAACTTATATTTCAAATTGGATCATGATAAAGAGTTAATTATAGAGGTTTTTGTTGATGAAATCAGTTTTGAAGGAGATGGCAATCTATATTTCAAGTTTGATGATGAGATGAAGGGTGAATTTGAGATGAGTATGAATGGAGAGATGAAGTTCTTTCTGGGATTGCAAGTTACCCAATTAGATAAGGGAATTTTCATATCTCAATCCAAATATGTGAGAGAGCTACTACAAAGATTTGGGATGGAAGAATCAAAGCCTATTGGTACTCCCATGGTGATCGGATGCAAGTTAACACAAAATGATGATTCTCCTAAGGAAAATAAAACTAGATACAAGTAAATAATTGGTGGATTTCTCTATTTAACTCAAACCAGACCAAACATTATGAATGTTATATGTATGGTTGCTAGATTTCAGGCTGATCCAAAAGAGTCTCATGTGACTATTGTTAGAGAATATTTAGATATCTGAAAGGAATAGTTGACTTTGGACTTTGGTATCTAAAGGATGATGATCTCACTTTGAGTGCATATATGTGGATTGGGCTGGAGATGTAGATGACAAGAAAATTACTAGTGGTGGTGCTTTCTTCCCAGGGAAGAAGTTGGTGTCCTGGTTGAGAAAAAAGCAGAATTCCATTTCTCTATCTATTGTTGAAGCAAAATATATTGCTGCTGCAAATAACTATATTCAAGTGATATGGATGAAACATATGTTGAAAGATATTAGGGTGATATATGAAGAGCCTATTTCCATATACTATGACAGTTCAAGTGTAATAAATATTTAAAGGAATTTGGTGCTACACTCTAAGACTAAACATATATCAATCGAGTTTCACTTCTTGAGGGAGAAAGTGAATGAGAAAGAAGTTAGATTGGAGTATGTGCCTACCAAAGAATGAATTGTAGAAATCTTCACTAAGCAATTGTTGAAGGATAATTTTGAGTATCTTAGAGGAATGCTAGGGGTGATTACCCCTCTTGATAATAACTAAAAGATACATTTACTTGCATCAATCTGTGAGCTTCATTGCTATATTATGATCCAGATTGATGTTTTTGTGGCTGCCACTCATGAGGGATAGTTATATGTGCAGATATGTGGTTCAGAGAATGTATATGGGAAGGTCATGGTTACCTTTTCCATTGGTGTCAAAGGGGGAGAAGTGCAATGTGAAAAATCTTTCGAGGAGAAGAGTCAGATGTGTTGGGTTGATGGTTTTTTTCACATCATGTGTTTTCATCAATGCCAAAGGGGTAGATTCTTGGATGTTGTGGATGTGTTGCTGATATGTGGTTGTCATTGATGTCAACACTATTAGAATTTGGTTTATTGAAGGTTGTATATGTCGAAGATATTGAGAAAAATTGTAAAAGAAAGTGTTCTAGGTTCCCAGTGGAACTGTGTAGGTCATGAAGGTGCCTTGTTCTATACGTTGAAGATCAGCTATTATGGACTAAAGGGTTTATGTTTGAGAGTATCTAGATCATCTACTAAAAGTTTCAGAGGTCCACATGAAGATTTGATTGTGTTGTGGTTTGACAGTATTTTTATGGTCTCTATTAGTGTTCTTAAGTGAAGTTTGTTTGATTCTAGTAATTCTAGTTGTTGCAGATGTTTATTTATTGTTTCTTGGTGTTCTTGGATGTTTCTAGACCATTATCTATCTTTGTGGTACATCCACATTGATCAATATGCTCATGGTCAAATATTTTGCTTTGTATGTTTGGTTTCTAATGTTCTTGGCTAACATGATGGGTGTAACATGTGGTGGATCTTCAAGGTGAAATTAATTGAAGTCTTTTTTATGTTGGAGTTGTTAATTTGGGTCTCCACTATGTTTTGGCCGACCTTGGTGGATTCAGATTGAAAATTTAATTGTAAATTTGGGCCAACATTGTAAATATGTTTTATTTTTCTGGCCGACTAAGTTGTTGGTATAATCTCTTATTTCAGATATATAAGAGTGATTGTTTCATCAGTGTAAAGTGTGCTTAGTGTGTACATGCAAATCTCATTTGATTGCAGAGTAGAGTGTGACTAAGACTGAGCGAAGTGTAAAGAAGTTTGAGCGAAGAGTGAAGAGATTTTTTTTGTGCTTAACTGGAACTATAATTAGGCTTACGTAGAAGCTACTTTCTCAATTCACAATTTGGATGGTTTTAATCCAAACGTTTCTTTGGACAGTGAGTCCTATTTTGTATTTGAGTAGTGAGCTCTAGGTAGTGTGCCTGAATGCATGTGCATTCCCATTATTTCGCATTATACTATTAATAGGGTATAATATTGTGGACTGACCTCCACCGTGGTTTTTCCCCTAACAGGGTTTCCATGTAAAAAAAATCTTTGGTGTTCTTTGTCTTTCTGATGTGTTAATTGTTTATGGTTAATTGCTTATTCATTAGATCTGAGACTAAGTTAAGTAAAGTTTGAAAAGTTTAAATTTTCGTGACAACCGATTCACCCCCCCTCTCAGTTGTTTGTCCTTGTTTTTCCAACACTTAAAGCATATAGAGAGGATTTGTTTCAACATGAGATTCCATTAAAACTAGATGCAAAACCATTCAAGAAAAAAAAAAAGACCCATCAATCCAACTTTGGAGCCTAAAATGCATGAAGAACTAATGAAGCTTAGGGAAGGAGGAATCATCAAGCCAATTAGACATTCATCGTGGGTCTCCAATATAGTACCCATCAGAAAGAATAATGGAGATATAAGGTTTTGTGTAGACTCCTGGAACTTGAATCTATCTTCTCTCAAGAACAATTATCCACTTCCAAACATGGAGGCTATGCTAAAAAGGGTTACAAGTTGTCAGTTACTATCCATGATGGATGGATTTTTAGGCTATAATCAAGTGAAAGTTAAAGAATCAAAACAATACAAGACAACTTTCACTACACCATGGGGAACATATGTTTATGTTAGGATTCCATTCAGACTCACAAATGTTGGTGCAACATTCCAAAGGGATATGGATGTTGCTTTTGTTGACCTTATTAATGTGATAATGGTAGTTTACCAAGATGATTTAACTACATATTCAAAAAAGGCAGAGGATCATGTGGCTCAGCTAGAGAAAATATTTTTGAAAGCATTGGAATATGGTATCTCACTTAATCCTAAAAAGTGTCAATTTGTAACAGAAGGAAAATTACTTGGGCATATTGTCTTATTAGTGATCCAAATCTGCACCCCTAATGCCAAGCTGTGAAAGAACTCAGTAAGTTTGGATGTAACATGGGATTTCTTTCAGGTTTTGGGTGTCCTATTTTGAAAGCAAACCTCCAGATTATGGGTTGGATCCCCTTTCGATGGTGTCACCTAGACTATTCCACTGCTTTTTCAAGGAAAAGGGTAAGAAAGGGAACATAAAAATGAAACTAACCCTATGGTGATGCACCTAATGATTTTCTCATACCCATATGACTACTTTCACACATAGTTTTATCAAAATCTTAGGTTAACTTGACATAACTCAAACATCTAAATATATTAATGCATAAGTATTTTGTAAGGAGGCTTGGTTCATTTTCCACTTTGAAGGGAAAAATTTTCCACAACTAAAATAACTATTTGACCCATCACATAGCTTACAGCCTACATAAATATATGTTCATTCTACTTAAAGGTGCTAAAATGAGACAAGCATTAAAGGAGTTATCAAAACTCACAATAACATTCATCAATCACCACGCTGCACTCAATAAAGTATCTTCTAAGAAGGTAAAAAGACTGAAACTCATTAATAAAATGGTGTCACATACTGCTATACATGTCTGATATGGAGTCACAATGTAATCCTCTTCCTGAAAAAAGCTCCAAAGTAAGGTACAATAACTTGTAGAAAAAGAAAGAACTCTCTAAAAAACTCAAGTCTGAAGATACTTAAGCAATTCTCAAACCAACTACCCACACAAGTCCCTTCAGAAACCCTAGGTCGGATGCAGCAAAAAATCCAAAATGGAAGCTTCCAAAACCCCTCCAAAATGTCCTCCAAATGTAGAAAAGTCAAGCCATGACTTGACCCACCAAAAAAGCATGACAAAAAGCCTCCAAAATGATCCCATTTCCTCCAAAATAGTTAAACACAACCCCCGTTCCTTTCACATGTTGGTCAAGCATCTCCAAATCTATCACATGTCTCCAAACTATTTGACTCACACTTTTAGTGTTTTTTCAAAGCACATGACTCAATTAAACCTCCTTTGACGAAACATATTAGCACATGCTTTTTCAACACATGTCTCTATTTTGCATTTAAAGAATAGCAATTTTGATTAAATGAGTTATAATAACATCATTTAACTCAAATGCTTCACATTTTGGTTTGATGAAAAATATTTCATAAGACCATTACTTTGGATTTAGAATAACATTTATAATTAAGTGGTTTATAAATTACCACTTAATTAAAATGTTTCACATTTAAAAAAAAAAAATCAATGCAAAATAAACATGGGCTTGGCCTATGGGAGGTAAAAAATGCACACCTCCAAGTCTTGAAATACTTTTATGCAAAGTTATGATAATCTAAAAATAAACATTAAGTCTTGAAAGACTTGCAATTTCAAAGAGACATTGAAAAACCACTAAGGCACAACTGATGGAGTCTTCAAAATGAATACAATGAAAAAATTGCCTAAGCCCTGAAAATGTAACATAAGGAAAAAAATTTCCTAAGGCATAAGATCTCAATTCTTAGCCAATAGAGCATTATTTCATTGAAAATTTTAAAAGAAAGTCAAAAATTCCTTTGTGTGGTCGGCATGAAGATTAAGGTAAAAAACCCTAATACTCAAAACAATGGAAAAATTCATTTCATTTTTCTTTTTGACCTTCTCCTGGAAAATCCTCGCCCACAGCCATACGATTTGTCTCGAGCTCATGCATGGTGGAATTTTGTAACTTCAAAGGAGTTTTCTCACAAATTCTGATAGTGAACACCTGTGTAAATTTTGAGGTAAGCTTTGGAAAGCATTTCAATCATTGAATTTCCTTTTTTATGTATAGAAAAAGGGCTTGAAATCGAGCCTACTATAGAAAGATGAAAAGAAATTTTATAGATCTTGCTTTTCTTTTTCATCCTCATGCATCTTCTTGTTGAAAAATGGTATTTTTAGTGGACATTTGATTACTCTGTAAAAAAAGTGGACACTTTTTTATTTCCATGGTTGTTGTAGGTGTTTGTTTTATCCTTATCTCAATTGATTTTGACTAATCTAAGCATCTTTGTATTTCAAAGTCATGGAAGTGAGTCTATGTAAAACTTGAGAGCTCCTCTACAAGAAAACAATTGAAGATTTTTACACAAAAAAAACCAGGTCGCAGCCTCCAATCTTGCATTTCTTTGTGTTTTACTTAGTGCCTCATGGAATTTTGGTTTTTATATGCCTTTCTCAATTGTCACTTGGTAGAAGGAAGGGATTGTAATTTTTGGGTTGTTACAAAACCTATACCTCTATTTGCCTTTCCTCATGCACTTTTTCACTAGATACCAACCTTAGCCTTAGGGTTTATAAAAATAAAAAATGCACTTGACATTTTTTCCCTTATCTTTTGCATTTTGAAAATACTACACCACACAACTATCACTTGAATCTCTTGACACCCATGCCTCTAAGATCTGGATAACATAGGCCACAAGAGACTTTGAATAATTAATATAATCAAGAACCCTCAACTCATCAACTACTTTATCACTGTTGTAGGAATAATATGGGCCTCTATGACTAAGTTGTTGCCTTCCCCAACATCACTGTACCATTTTGTGACTACATTTTCTATAGTCAACAAGAAAATGAAGATCCCCTTTTGATGACTTCCCTTATTCATTTGTGTTCATCTTCTAGGTTCATAAACCACTATCATGCTATAAAAATTCCCTCCATGAAAAACAATAACTCCAATACCCCAATCGAACAATAGAACATCCTCAAGCTTATCAAAGAATATTAATGAATATAGTGAATGAATGCTTAATGTTGATAATTGTAGTAGCTATCTGATGCGTTGGACTACATGGGAGTAATTCATTTGCATGATGTGGTTTGTAGTACACTTACCATTCCCCCTCATCCATCACCTGCAATTTGCAATACAATTGAGTATAACTGCAGATTGATAAATAAGTCGAGCCCATTCTGGATACTGCACCCTCCTTGAGATTGTCTTCATGAAACCTCCTTCCTATTTTGTATTCTTATATCGATTGAAAGCATAAAAGCCACTGGTTCTTTCACCATGCTTTGTCCAAGCATCTAGAAAAATCCAACAAAATTCAAATTTACATGGTGGTGTGCATGTAATATGGATACATCCTTGATTTTTCTCAATTGGAGGTTTGCACTTTGGGCATGGCTTAGGATTAGCAAGAATCCAGTTCATGTTTTTTGACTCTACACTATTCCTTAAGATCCACTTGGCCAGTGTCTCATAGTCTACTAGATGGTGAGCTTCTTCAATAGCTTCCACACATGACGAAACAAGGCATCGTAATGTTAGGCATCTAGGACCACCTCCAATTGATGTATGAATGTAACCTTTCCAACACATGTCACAAAATTGATGGCCACAAGCAATAGCCTTCATCCTTTGATGAGCATAAGTCTCAAAGCATATACCACATGTCAACTCCTTCACATCTGATTGTACTTCAATTATTGGTCTTTCCAACAGGCCTACTATCTTCCATACAATTTCTTTCCTTCCATCTCTAGAGCCCTGTTTCCACTTCAAACATGCACCAGTGCTTCTATTATTATTTGAAAAACTAGGAAACAAGTTCCCATTGTGTTCCAACAACAAAGTTAGAACATTTGCAAAACCCATGTAATCCATCGAAAAAAAATTCAAATATTTAGATGACATGTGAAAACTTATACTTTGGATTATCCACAAGTGAATTGTCCACATCTTCACTATGATTTCTCCTTTGTTGTCATGGAGTTGACATGGATACATGCTCATAAAGGGCTTCCTTGTATAGATTTACTGGTCTTCTCTTTTGAATACTCTTGTTTAGCTATCTGAATTTCACTTTCCATCTTTTGTAATTGTTGCACTTATAAGTTTATTGTGAAATAAGACACCTTGCTAGATAATAAATTTACTTGGACACCCAAGTATGCATTTTTAACCTAAAAATTCTTCACATGACATCAAGCCCAAACATGTTCTAACATTATTGAGATCCTATGACCTTAGAATACAATGACATCAATATAAACCAAACATGCAGACCCCATAGTATTCACAACTGTTAGCCATCATATGCATTATCCTTAAACCATGATTTCCACTATTGCACTTATACATTAATAACATCAACTATCATGATTTTATGTTTCCATTTAAATCCACAGTTTCTATATTCCTTTCTTGCAACATAGGCTTCCTATCCACAATCAAAATTTTCTCCTTTTCATTGCATATATTCATCTTCATTTTCATCTTGGCTCCTTTGCTTGGTTGCTCTTAATGTGGCTGCCATATGTCCCTTTTAACCTTCAAATTTTGTGCATATTGGGATAGCACCTTGGAATGATGACTTGGTCATGTACCTCAATCATCATCCATGACTACTCCATGAAAGTTCATTGTTGCTTGAAGTGTGTTGATATTGTTAAGTGATCTACTTCCATGTTGTTCATTGTATGGTTCCTTTGACTCATGTAGCCTTATTTCCACTTCATTGTTGTTGTCCTTTCAAATTATTTTAAATGTTCACATGTTGGCCTCCTTTCTTTGACTGCCCCAATTCTCATGGTTCCACAACAATTTATTGTTTCCCCACATGTTTGTAACCTAGTTTCCACAACATTTCAGCCCTTTTGATCATGTGCAACAATTAAACACTATCTCCTCACTTTAATCCTAGTGGGTAGACACATGTCACCTATGTTGGTGACCTGAAAGCTCACTGTCCTATGTGATGTGTGGTTGTCCAATAGGGTTAAGGTGAGAGATACTTGACAGTACCTTGGATTGTTACTTCTTGTATCCCCATATGCCTCATGATGGCTTTAGGCATGCCTTGGTTTCTCCTTCATTATTTAAGAAATGCATAATTGAACCTGATGCATCTATAATTGAACTTGATGCATCTCTGAAATCACTTACTTATTTTTATAAAATATATCATGGATCCAATTAAGATGATTGAAAGACATGTCTAGAAAAATGTACCTTCCTTTGACATGATGGCAATCATATGACTAATTCATTATGAAGTATGAATTTCATGACAACTCACATTATGTGTTGCATCTTTTGAATCTGATAATGAAAGTTGATCAACTGGTGTGATTCCATATTGATTTAATGCATTAATTGCATGTATATCTTTGATCAATTTGCTCAATTTCCTATCCCTCTTAAGACATCAGAGGGCAGCATGTTGAGCTCTACCCTCGTGGGAGCCACATTTACCCCACATGTTGTAATTAGTTGAATCATAACAGTAACAAGACTTGTCCTAAATCAGCACAAGGAACAAAAAGTTAGATAAACAAAGCATATCATAAATGTGTTTTATCACTCCTTTCTTGTTTTTAGGGACACTTATGGTATGCTGCTATTTTAATTCTTGTAGACATTTGATCACACATTTATGGGTGTTTTTCATATAATTTTGATTAGGAATATTCCATTGCTCTAATAGCACTATTTTAATCCAATGTAGGAAACCTAGGAGCAACGAGGATGGTGTCAAACTGAAGTAGAGTAGCGGGGTAGCAGAGTTGGGTTGAGATGATGTGAGGCCAAGTCAACGAGATTCATCATTCCACCAAGAAATGACCCTTTTCATGTTATATGCAATTTTAATTCCGTATCCATATGCGTATGATTTCTTCTTTACTAGCATTAGGATAGCCAATCCCTTGGCTTGTGACAGAAATTTATACTCTCGTGATTATCAATAAAGATTAGATTTTCAATTCATATGGTTCTCTTTCTCATTTTTTTGTAATTGCAACATGGAATAAAATGCAATCTATTTTTGACAATCTCTTTGAAGCATATTAATGAACTTAGTAGACTATGGTTTATCTTTTAAATGTTTAAATGAAAAAACACCAAAAAGAAAACACTAAGTTACCTGATTTTAGTTGAAAGCTAAAAATCAGGTAACAAGTATCTAAGAAGGGAGTAATAATTGACCCTAAAAGAGTGGAGGCCATTGAAAAGATACCCATCCCCAAGACGGTTAAGGCTATTCAATCTTTCTTTGGAAAAATCAATTTTTTGAGAAGATTCATATAAAATTTTGTTGAGATAGTAAAACCAATATTGAAGATGCTAAAGAAAGGTGCAAAGATTGACTAGACTGTTGAGGCCATAGATGTGTTCATATCCATAAAGAGAGCAATCAAGTAAGCTCTAGTATTGAAGTCTCCAGATTTCAACAAACCTTTCCAAATCTTTTCATTTGCATCTTATCACACAGTTTCTCCAGTTATGCTCCAAAAGAACGACAAAGGGTATGAGCATCCGGTCTCCTTTTTTAGTAAATCCCTCCAAAATGCATAATTGAAATATGATATTGTGGAGAAAAAATCCTATGCATTGGTGAAGGAAGTCAAGGAATTCAAACCATATCTAGTAGGGAAAAAAATTATAGCTTATGTTCATAATACTGCTATGAAAGATGTATTTGTACAAAGTGAAACAATAGGGTGTAGGTGTCAGTGGATAAATAGAATTCAAGAGTTTGATATTGAGTTTCAAATCACCAAGCTTGTAAGGGGACAAGGATTAGCCAAATTCATGGCTAAAACAAATTTGGAGGCTTCCCAAGTATGTAATATCAATGATGAAGAAGATATGGTCACTAGTATTGAAAAAACTTCATGGTACATTGATATCATGTACTATCTCAAACATTTGAAATGTCTAGAAGGGTTTGATGACAACAGAAAAAGAACACTCAAGTTGTAGGCCTCAAAATATGTATTCATGAAGGGAGAACTCTATTGGAAGAATAGGGGTGGTTTTCTATTGTTATGCTTAGATGAACATCAGGAAAGACATGTCTTGAAGGAAATGCATGAAGGAGTATGTGGAGGGAATTTCTCAGCAAAAACCACTACTCATAAGATACTAAGGGAATGGTACTATTGGAAAAAGGTTTTTAATGATGCACATGACTATACTATAAAATGTGAAGCATGTCAAAAGTTTTTTGGGAAACTAAAATATCAAGGAGCATTACCTTTGAGACCCATGCAAATGGAAACTCCATTTCACTAATGGGGAATTGATTTCATAGGGGAAATTATAGAAAAATATAGTGGAGGACATAAATGGATACTAGTACCCATATATTACTTCACAAAATGGGTGGAATACATACCCACCAAGCTGACAACTAGTAAGGTTGTGACCAATTTCTTATTGGAAAACATCATCACAAGATTTGGGGTCCCAACAAGGCTTGTAACTAATAATGGAATGTTTTTTAGATCTGACGATTTCAAGAAGTTTTTCCATTCTTATAGAATTAAAATCTCATATTATTCACCTTATCATCCATAGGGAAATAGGCAAGAAGAATCCAACAACAAGAGTATCTTGAAGATCATAAGAAGAATGTTGGATGGCAATAAAAAGTCCTAGGATTCTAAGTTGAGGTTTGTTTTATGGGTGGAAATAATTACTATGAAAAAGGCCACTAGTAAATCACCTTTTGAGCTTGTGTATGGAACTCAAGCTAGAATCCCTTTGCATAATATAATACTAGTATGCAAGTTCATTTTGGAAGAAGATTTGGAAATTCTTGAACCCATGGAGGAGAGGATGGAGGAATTAACAGAGCTTGATGAAATCATAAATCAAGCTCAACAACATAATAGAAAGAAATAATTACAAATGAAATACTTGTATGATAGGAAGGCTATAAAAATGAAGTTTGAAGTGGATGGCATAGTTCTCATGTGGAATGCCAGGAGCCGGGATAAAGGAAAGCATGGGTAATTTGAGACCTTATGGTTGGGACTGTTGTTATTGTTGGCAAGGGAGGTAAGGATTCATATTATCTCCAAAAAAATTTGGGAGAAGAATAGGAATTTTGAGTACATGGGCAGTTCCTAAATCATTTATTCTCTTGAAGAACATAGAGGAATAAGGATTTCTAGTGCATGGACAATTCTTGACTAACCTCTTAAAATAAATCATCAAATTCCATCTTCATCCATGGTCTACTCTCCAATTTTTTTTTGGATCCTTGCAATGATTTTACAATCATTCATCCCTAGACAGAGCCACTGTTAGGACTAAAAAAATCCCACATATTTGCATTATCATCTATCCATTTATCTCCTGGTCCTTACAAAATCTCACCAGACTCAATTTCATGATCTAGACAAATTGTTGAGGTTCGTGTAAAAAATACATTTTTGTAACCAACATACCCAAATAATCACCTTCATGAAATCCATTAAATTCCTTTGATATCATCAGGCTAATAATACTCTGTTGGTGAAACTCCCATCAACACCCCACCGATAGCCCAATAGGGGTAGTTCATATCCTTACATTGGTGTAACATCCTTCCATCAGGCTAACTTCCAAGTTAGTCTCCCTGACATGCTGATGGAAACAACAAAGATTATCACATCGTCACATCTCTGGTGCATTAGTAGAATGAATGATGAAGGTCCCCCGATAGCCCAATATATTCATGGGGTATCAAAGTTTAACACTTATCAGTGAAGTTGGGATGCATTAGGGTAACATTATTTGATGTCTTACTGATAGACCAAAAGAAAAACACTTATTGGTGGAGAAGGTGGTCATTGCTGGAAAATGAACCAAGGTCCCAATGATGTAACGATGAATGATTACTGCTAGCTAATGTGACATCAAGAGAATCATCAAGATATTTAACATAAATGCTCTCCCCGATGACAAGACTAAAGCAAGTGGTATATTAATGAGCCAGAATAGAGGTGAATTGCACCATGAATTAATCATGCAATTTGCAGAAACTAGAAAGGCTAGGCTAAGGGCAGAAGTAGAAAGGACAAAATTTGGAGCTCTCATGTAGTGAAGCTAGGGGAAGAAAAAATTCATGTAAGTACTCCACTCTTAGCTAGAAAGTTGCATTTTTCAGAGTTTGCAATGGAAGAAAATGTGGAAAAACCTAAGGCAAAGGAAAAAAAACTGAAAAGAGGAATCTAAACCAAGAATTGATAGATCAGTGTTCAAGCAAGTAAATTTTTAGATAAACATAGGGGTCTGGGGGATGTTTGGATGCCACCTCGGGGTTATGAGATTTTTATGTATCACTACAAAAGAAATTCAGATTTCAACCAGTTTGTAACCCATGGAGACTAAAGTTAGGAAGACCTGTGGTGCCAAACATGTTCATCAACATAGAATTAGTGAAAGATTTGGCCAGTCGATATAATTCCAAGAAAAGAACTATCCAATCACCAAATAGGGCTGACATGCTTGTTATCTCCCAAAACCCGATCTCTAATGTATTTCAGTTAGAAGGTCCCATGAACTTGCCATTCACTATTAGAGAATTTTTGACAGAATACGGTTGCATGGATACTAGTTACAAGAGATGCAAGCTACCTTTGCACAAACCTAAGAATGAGCAAGTTCAACTCATGAAATATTTTAGCAATGAAAACCCTCCATTCCATATAGATTTGTTTAAAGAATACTTCCAATATACCTACTATTCAGTTGGTCAAGTCTTGGGAATTGAGGTTCCACAACTTATGTCTATTACACTAATGGTTGTAGCAATTGATATACAAAAGAAAAGATGCTAGGTCATTCAACTATGAAAACTATCTAGCAAATTCCATAAATTAAAAACAATAGTGATTGCATAGATTTCAAACACTATTCCTTGTTAATGCATTTACTTTTATATGAGGGACATGTTATAAATGTGCGGGGTAAATAATTAAGGATCAAAGACATAGATGAAGATGGAAACTTTAAACCTGGACATATGTGGTCTTCATTATGGGATAGTCAATGTGAAAGGTCTCACTATTTAGATTTTCAAAAATATTTTGTTAAACCACAAATAAAGTTGCTAGGATATTCATATGATCGCAATTTATCCCCTGAGGTGTAGATATTTTTGAAACCAAAGGAGAATAACCCAAAAGGAAAGTTGAACCATAATTTTGGAGACTCATATGCCTTTTTTGATTTCACTGTAATAAGGGTTTATGGATTTGAAGGGGTTCCAAATTTTCTACCCCGAGTGGTTCCTAACTGAGTTGCTTATTTGGAAATAGTACGTAAATTAGAAAGGTCTGATACTAAACATCTCAAGAGTCATAATAAACAATCACTCATTCCTAGCACTCTTTGTTTTGGAGATTTCACAGTATGTGCCATTGAATGATATGAAGAAATTGATGCTAAATTATCTCATTACAACCTTCCTCTTGGGTATGAAAGAGAGAAATTTTATGCAGAGGGATTTATTGATTAAGAGAGATTAACTCAAAATTTGTCAGGGTATGAGCATTGGTTTGCAATTGATGATGTGATCAAGAACCAAGATGAAGCTTCCACTAGTGACAAAATGGCTTCATATAAAAATTTTGGGCTTGCAGAGGAATGGAAGAGAAAGAATGTCCCATCTTATAGAGAGGAATTTGTTGATATACAGGATCCATTGGCTAGGATTGAGAAAATTATTGCTCATATGAATGAAATAGTGAAAGATGTGCCCTCATACATTTTTGATATATCTCATATGAATTAAACAGGAGTACAGGTTGAGGATGTGGAGCCTTTAGATCACGTACCTTCACAACCCACTCATGATGTGTGTTCTTCCATTGATAACAGTGAAGAGGAGGAAAGTAATGAAGAAAGTGCTAAAGAGAGTAATGGAGAGGAGCAACCAGTGGAACAAATAAAGGTCCTTGTGATTACACAATATGAGCCCCCTCAGGAACTTGTAAAATTTGAAGCATCGGATGAGTTATCTAATGACATTAGGGTCAAGAATGGTCAAGAATTCATTTTTGATAGTGATTTTGTTAAAAATACTGAATTCAAATCATTTGTCTATAAGGGGAAGAAAATAAGACAAAAGGAATAAGACATTACTCTTGAAAAGGAAGTTGATGCCTTAGAAGAATTGAAAAAGGAATTCGACAGGGAAATGCAATCCATCACTCCTGAAAGAGGTAGAGAATTAATTCAAGAGGCTGGGGTACTACTTCTACCAAGATGGTTCATGAGCTCAACAATTGTGTTTGAAAGTTTTAGAAAAAGAAGGGATACAACAATGAACTTATGAAAGGAAGCTAGTGGTAAGATATATTCATGGTCTAGATACAATTCAGATGAGGATGCCTTGCTTATTTGGTCACTATACCCTCATGAGAAGAGGCTGACAGTGATTAAAAATCCTAATCAAGCATTTGGACACCTTTTGGTCAAAAGATTTGGGGATACTAATCCCTTAGAAACTATAGAGCTAAATATCAATTATGGAAAAATTCACTAGAGCACAAATTGAAAAAATGGTCAAAAAGAATGAAAATTTGAAAAAGCAGTTATCACATCAAATGGAGAAGTCATTTTCTTGTTCTGCTCTAGAATTGTATGCTCCATGGCTCGAAAAAGATAAGAGAGTGTTAGATGCATTAGTTGATGCATCCTATTGGAAAGATTCCCATTTGAAAGCCCAAGAAAAGTGTAAAACACTGGAAATGGAGGTGAAAATCATTATTAAGTACAATACTATGTCTGAGATAATCAAAGAGAGGTTCAATAAGATGATAAAGCAAACTGATGATTATTGGGGTGTATTTAAGCAAATACAATCAACACTAGAGGAGAATATCTTGTTACAAGGAAGAATGATTGATAAAAAGAAGGAACTTCTGAGTAAACAGATCCTAAAAGACTAAACACAGCAAAGATATAATGACTTAGTGAGATCCCACAACCAATATCAACAAAGACTCAAATAAGACCTTGGTTGTTTTAATTTGGTTCCTACACTCCATGATGATATAGGGAATCTTTGAGAAAGGGATGATTGTAAAGAACAATTTACAGAGTTTCTAACAATTACATTGTAGGAAATCAATGATGATGATATGACCTTGCAAAATACTCATAAACAAATTGAGAATTTCATGCACAAAGAGTATGATATGAAGGAGGTCATATCCAATGCCAAAACTCATGCAAAATAGGGATGTACTGATCACCTCTCAACTTTTAATTGGTTTATCAATCAGGTAGTGGATAATCTGGGTACAACTGAGCAATAGTCAAAATTGGTCGGTGGTAATGATGTGGACCCTATCATACAATAAAAGCTTTGAATAGGTCTTAGATGACCATGGGATTTTACTCGAAGATTAACTAATTGGTACACATGTTTATGATTATGTTAGTTTCTTAAATTAAGTTCAAAATCATGTTTTGTTATCAAGAGTCATGTCTTTTGGTTTGAAGCTTGTTGCCTCTTGTATATATAAGAGAGACCAAGACCAAAAGGAGATAGAAAAAGATAATAAGTGAATAGGGATAGATAGATAGTTGAAAGTTTCCATAATTTTTTCATTTCAAAAGACTATGTTGCAGATATAATTTTGAGGAAACCAATGAAATATCTCTGATTCTATGGCTTTATATTCGTATCAATTGTTTGTTGAAAATATTCAATTATTTGGTTGTCTCTAATTTAATATTTCCTTATTATTTAAATTGGTATATCAAGTATATATTCAATTTATCAATGCAAATTTGTTGTTCTTGTGTGATATGATTAATTGAAATCCTTTTAATCAATCATAGTAATCTGGGAGTGTTATTTGGATCAGTAAGAAGAGCCATATAATTAGTGTGTGAACCCTAGTCATGGTACCTATAAAACAACATGAATAAACAAGTTAAACAAGAGATTGCAAGCCAAAACAAGGATTCCCCATGAAATCCATTTACAAACTCAAATTAGGAAGAAAATAGTGAAGAACATAATGAAAATGACAAAACAAACATTAAATCCTAATTAGAAAAGCAAACACATGATCCCATGGGGGAATTGGTGCCAATTTGATGTGAAAATTGGCCCTTTCTCAACTCCTATGATGCAAATTTGATATGCTGATGAAGATTGATCCACTTTGATGAAGAATGGTGAGTGCTCCAAGCCAAAATCTGCAAAAACCTAGCTAAGAACTCAAGATTGATGGATGGAAATGGCTAAATATTTTAGCATAATAACTTTGCATAATTTGTAATTTGTGGATGATGGAATGAGGATATGAGCTCTTTATTTATAGAGTGTCAAGATGGATGAATGTCTAAATTTGAGCAATGTGGGACTAACATTCATCCAATGGCATGATGCCACTTGTCAATCTATGAATGGATGAAGGATGTGCAAGATTTGGGGAATATGCCAATAAATGCATATTTTTGAAATTCAAATTTGTTGAAATGACTTGCAAGAGGGAACGAAAATTGTAATAAATGCCACTTGGCTCAAGAAAAAGGACATGTAAGATGAAGTTATTTCCTTGTTGGATGTACATGTTGACTTGGAATTTTTGAATTCAAATTGAGAGAATATTCCAAAAGGTACCTTGTGAGGAAAATGGAGATTTAATAAATGAATTAAGTCTATTTTCATGTGCAACTTGCAAAATATAGAGGATGGGACATGAGATGAGATTAAATTAATCAAGGGTTAATTAATTTAATAGATGTTAGATGATGTGACCTATTTGACTCAAATTTATGGATTTATTTGAATCAAATAAGAGAGGTATATGATGAGAGATTAATCAAATAAAGATTTTGATTTATTTAATTAAAAGAGATGGTATTAGATTAAATCAAACAAGGTTTTAATTTATTTAATTTAATGGATAGAATTTAGAGATTTAATTGAATAAAATTAATTATTTAATTAAATAGGGATAATTAGATCAAGTGGATTGATTTAATCAAAAGAGATTGACTTAATTAGATAAAATGATTTATTCAATCAAGAGAGGAATATTGATGAATTTAATCAAATAAGGGGGTTTGATTAAATGGTTAGATCAAGGGATTATTTAGGATGAAACAATGTTAGCAGTCGGGATCATATGTACAATGTCAATCGATATATTTTGTGTGTCTACATTTTTCCCCTTTTTGAAGCAATGCACTCGTTGTGTTGGTTTAAAAAATAAATGATCTTTATCAAAGCTGAAATTTTTTGATATTTAAAAAAATCTTGCCGCAATACTACCTAGCGAGCGAAAGCATGCCATTATAATGCCACCTTGAGAGATTGGACAAAAATTTTAATTTTTGGATGATCTCGTGAAAAGAAAAAGGACAAAGTACCCGAAAGAACTGAAAAGGCTCCAAGAGGCTAAAAACATGTCTAAATGCAATAAAACAATGTAAAATAGGCCTCAATTGGACAAAAATAGGTTCAAGGGTCTAAAAACCTAACATAATAGCCAATCAGGGTGAAAAAACCCTAATTTTTAGGCTTAAAAGGGGCCCAAGGGGTCACTTTCAAGTCATTTTCACACACCTCCACCAACAACCTTGAGATTTGAGCTCTAACTCTTTGGCGATATGGCATAATGACAACTTCCCCTACACATCCCTGATCGAGTTCGGATGTACCAATGGCAACCTAGCATCGGGGCACCAGTATGTGACCCTTATCCAAGCTTCATTTTTTTCATTTAATGCTTTAAAGGGTCGATTCACCTGTAGTGGTGCTATATGGTGCAACTCAAGAAGAAAACTGCACCGTGCGGTGCAATTTTGTGTTGTAGCAGTGCAATTTGGAATTTAAAAACTATGACGCTGAGCTCGATGTTGGCGGGGCGGTTTGACAAAGTGTGAAGCGGCATCGCCAAATTCGCCCAAACTATGATGTTGGAAGAAAAAGTGCACCACGACGGTGTCATTTTTCTCTTTTTAGGGCATAGCATCAAAGTTTGATTAAAAATCAAATTGCGACGCCATCACGAGTTGCACCACTGGGGAAGTTTTTTGGAGCACTCAATCAAAAAAATTTCAAAAATTTTAACATGTTGACCTTCCTTGATGCAAGATGCAGTGAGGGAGCTTTACTCTCGAGAGCACAGGGTGCGGGATCTGGCTGGCTTCTTGTGAGACCTGAGCGACAGGGACCAAGATCGACTCCAAATTGTGGGGTTGTGGGACATTGCATATGCAACACCCTTGTGCACTCACCTAGGGATGCTATCAGCATTGGCCGAGAGGTGGCACAACGAGATGTCTTTGTTTCATCTCCCCACTAGCGAGGCCACCATCACTCTAGAGGACATTTGGTGTATTCTACGATTGTCGATTCATGGCCGACGGGCAATTTTTGATATGGACGAGGGGTGCGAGGCCTGCTGCAAAGTCCTCGCCACATAGGACATTTTTTTTCTACGAGGGATAGATAGAGCTTGAGTGACATAGGATCCTAGCCCCTCCCTACCGCTGGGTGATTGCGGCCATCATTTCAGGTCTTGTTGCTCCAGACAGATGAGGGCGATACTTCAGTCCTGGCTAGGGATATTCTTGGGAGTGGATGGTCCGAGATAGGCTGGTTCGTTTCACATGGGGGCTTGTTCTTCTTGCTTCACTTTATAGGGACCTCCATGAGTATGTCTACATGGATGACAGAGCACTAGGGGCAGGGGTGACTTTACTTCATGTCTGGGTGTGGGAGCACATTTTTTGTGCTACGTCCACATGTTGTTCCAGTTCCGATGGGGGAAGACGATCCCCTTGTGGCATGATACAGAGGCGGTATGTCCTTCACACACACTAGCAAGCATGGGATCCCCTACTGGAGGTGAGTCTTAAATGAGATGTTGGTTTTCACTTGGCGACTGTACCTTGGTCAGCCTAGATGGGCCAACAATGTCAATTAGCTATTCTATTGCCACTAGGACCGGTATATGTAGGGGTGGGAGCATACTATGATTGAGAGGTACCTGCTCGGGTGCATGCAGTGTCAGTTTGGAGAGCCACAAGATCGGCCTGATGATGACTACATAGCTATCTTCACCCATAGCATGACACAAGTGTCATGGGGATAGTACATTCCTACCTCAGAGGCCATGGATAGATTTAGGCACTTGGCAACCCGACCGTGGGCTTATGATTAGGGTTTAGCAAATCCAAGTACCACATAGGCCTACAGGGATTGGTTCTGACCTCCACTTTGGTTGACTATTCCAGGTATAGACCTAGATCTAGAGAGAGTTAGAGACAGAGGGGGAGGATGAGGCTAGAGAGTTGAGATTTGATAGGATCAACCAGTTGTGCCTCTAGTCTAGCCAGGGCATAGAGACGTGCATATGTAGGACCAGTAGTAGGAGCCACCACAAGATGAGGATCAGCCTCAGATGCAGCCACAGGTGCAGCTAGTGGGACAAGCAGATGCTCGAGATGTGTTGATTGCGTAGTTGAAAGCCCAGATCCAGGCCATGACAACCAAGAGAGATCAGGCGAGGGCTGAGAGAGAGCAACTCAGGGCCGAGAGGGATCAGGCCATACAGTAGAGATAGGTTGTAGAGCTATAGGCATCCAATGAGCTAGGCCAGAGACAACAGATAGAGAGCATGACAACCTCCTCCTCCTAGGGTACAGTGCTAGTTCGATCCTATAGGGATGTCGTCTGAGAGGTAGAGTATTATTGACAGTTTTATCATGAGGCCATACCCAGAGTAGAGTGAGTCCCAGAGTATTTAGAGTGGGCTAGCCACAAACCAACAGAGGGTCTCAGTGATAGGGGTGAGGGCAGCATTCATAGGGACTGAGCTTGATTGAGATGTTATGATACTTTTTGTGCTTTATGGGCTCTTTTTTGATAGCCCGATGGGCCTTTTGTACTGATTGACATATGTGTACAGTGATCTGATTTATTTTGTACTATGATAGTTGCGTTATTGATGATATATATATATGAGCCGATGATGATTTTGATGTGATGGGATGTGTTCTTTTTATTTATGCATGTATGGTTCTACTTCTATATGTTATGGATGCATTTATTTCTAATGATGTATGTGTTATGATTATGACTAACAGATCTATATTATGTTGTTGCAAATGGTATAATCTAATATGTGATATGGATTGTAATATGTAAAATGATATGATCTATGGTGTACCTGCGAAATGATATGTGATTTATGTTTATGGATGCATATATGCTTTGTTTGTAATGAATTTTTGTACGTTTATGTAATGAATGATTTATGATGTTATTTATGAGATGATATGAATAATGACATATGAATGCGATGGTCATGATATGATGCAAATGAAATGGTGTTAATGCAAATGAGATGGTGTTAATGCAAATGAGATGGTTTTATGAGATGCTTCGAATAGCAAATGTTATTATCTTAAACATATTAAATGATGATGTAATGTATGTTATGCATTTAATAGGATGAGATGTTATGTTAATGCAAAGTGATATGATGATGTGTAATGTAATATGAATGTATTGTGGTGAAATGATGTCATGATGTTATGCAAGTATGTATGCCAATGAATTAAATGCCTATATACTTATTATTTATGATTATGCAGAAATGATTATGAAATGCTTTTGTAGATGCTATGCGATGATTTATGTGATAATGTGATGCAAGGAATGGATGCAATGAATGCTTATGATAACATGTTTATGCGATGCATATATTTCCTCTATGATATGTTTATGCAATATGCTAATGATTTGTGGATGCAGGATCAATGATGATGATGGTGATGATGATCAACTATCATAGTACCTTGTTAGTGTGGTTAGCAAGGAAATAAGAAGTCATTTCAACAAGACAAAAGATGATGCAAATGCAAATGATGATGATGATGATGATTACTTTCCAAGGAATTGGGATTTTCAAAGGGCCAATTTTTTTTATGTTTCATAATGCACATGGTACAATGCATCAAGGTATAGAAAACCAGGATGGAGTTGTACCTAGTGTGATGGACTTTGACTTGACAAGCAGATAGGAGTATTTTTGTTCACACCTGACATACGAAAACCTTGTTAGGATGCACTTTATAAGTTTGAAACATCTCAGACCAAAACATGGAAAGGTAAACCTATCCATGCAATAGTCAACAAGTTGCCCTAGATCTCTTCCATACATACTTAACAAAGCAAGTATTCACCGAGGTTATATTACAAGAACGTCCAACAAGCATAGCAGACAAAAGATAATGATTGTTGCCCCATTCCTATTTCTCTAAATCCCCTGTTTTGGGATATCATCGAGAAGTCCTTGGAATGAGCACAATAAGATATAAGTCAAAAGATAAAGACAAAGTAAAAAAACAAGCTGATGTTCTTCAATTCCACTAACCAAAAGGGAATGTGTTTTTAAGGATAGGAACCAAAACTATTGCCAAAAGATAATGCCCATTGTAGGAACAATACATCCTAGGAAATTTTAGTGGATGATGACACGTCATTTTGTTTATCCAAAGGTGTTCCTTCTGATAAATAATGCCCCTTGTAGGAAGGATTCATCCTAATAAATGATGCTATTAGATGATTGATATGGGACTGATTGGATGATGGGCTATCGACACAAAGAATTGACCAACTTGCTTACGTACCGACTTAGACCTGAGACTTGATGTTTGGAGTTTTCTACTTTTAACCTGCTAGACCTGCTTCTAACTATTTCACCAAAGGTTGAGGATGACGATAGTTTATTATGAGTGGTGTTTATTACAGGTGCAAGCGAGATGAGGTGGATGGATTTTTTCAAATATTTGGATGTTTTTAATCTTTTTGAGATGTTTTGAGGCTATTTTTGGTATTTTTTGAGATTTTCAAATGTTTTGATTTTTTGATTTTCCAATGTTTTGGGATTTTCTGAGATTTTGACCAAGAGACTAACCTAAAGACCTATCCTAGGGGTCTCGAGGGTTGATCAACAGATGAGACTTGCCTACATTATACATGCAGAGACCACGTAGTTCGACTAATGACTTGACCAATTTATAGATGAAGATACACATGATGAAATGTCAGTTTATTATGACAGACTCCTAAAGGACCAACCTAATTGTCTCGGGGGATGATCAAAGATCAACCTTGCCTATGTTCAAGCTTAGAGATGACACAGTTCGACAAGACAACTCATTTTTTTAGTTTTTTTGATATGTTTTGATGTTTTGGGATTTTTTGATTTTCTAATGTTTTTGGACTTTTTGATGTTTCTAATGTTTTTGGATTTTTTGATTTGAGGATTTTAAGATCATACACAAAGCTGATACAATAAGAACATGCCCCCAACATGATGCAATAGACTACTTTGATAAAGGCAAGAAAAACTGACCTTGAGGATGGGCCGAGTAGTACTAGGAGGAATCATGATACGAAAACAAGACCAAGCTATGGTGCAGATGCGAGTGGATGAGTGATGGATGCAGATCCAAATGCGATGGATGATGGAAGCATAATGAATGAATGATGAAAAATAAGTCATACATATCCTGGTGGATGGAAAGTGCTTATTTATGTAAGGTGCCTATTTGCCAGGTTTTCACCAAGGTACTTGCCCAAAGTGCCACCAAAGTGGTTTTCACTAGAGGACGATTTTTTTCTTTACTATTTTCAATTCTTTTATTTATTTTTATTTTTTGGATTCTTTGCTTTTTCAATTTTTTTGTTTTAACCAAGATTCCTATTTTCTAGGTTTTCACTGAAGTAACCATTTTTTTTAGGACATTTTCTAATTTTTTGGATTTTTTGGTTCTATACCTTGAAAGATTTAGGCATAGACCTTTTTGAGATGAGAGCTATTCATGGGATCTTATAGAGGTTCCCCTTGGGGTGTTGATAATTGATATGCCCTTGACTTATAACTTGCTATGATGAAAAATGGTCCCAGCTAATTGGGTTCAAATTTTCCTTTGCTTCTTGGGTTTGGGACATTCTTTTGATTCTCCTTCAATACCAGTTCTCTGACTTGGAACGTCCTGCTTCTGATATTTTTATTGTAGCTCCTTTTAAGTCTATTCTGATAGACTTGCAAATGATTCAAAGCATCTATACGTCACTCATCCAGTAGCTCCAACTCATTTAGTCTTAATACCCGGTACTCTTCATCTATGATAAGGTTTTGTAGTGATATCCTAAGTGATGAGAGCTCGATCTCAATGGGGAGTATGACTTCTGATCTATAGACCAAGGAGAAGGGGGTGGCTTCAGTGGGTGTGCGAATGCTGGTTTGATAGGCCCAAATGGTGAGATTAAGTTGTAGGTGCCAATCATGACTTGCGTCATTGACTGTTTTCTTGAGGATTTTCAAAATAGTTTTGTTTGTAGCTTCTACTTGGCCATTGCCTTGGGGATAGTATGGGGTGGAGAAGCGATGTTGGATTTTCAATTTTTTGCATAAGTTACAGACATCCTAATTTTTGAATAGTGTCCCATTATATGAGATAATGGCTTGTGGAACACCATAGCGACAAATGAGATAGTTCAGGATGAACTTAGAAATATGCTTCCTAGTTATGTACCTCATGGTTATGGCCTCTACCCACTTAGTAAAGTACTTTGTTGCAGTTATGATGAATTTGTGGCCATTAGATGAGGTGGATGTGATTTTTCCAATGAGATCAAGTACCCACTATGAAAAGGGCCATGGTGTGATGATAGGATGAAGCTCTTGAGCTGAGGCATGGATGAGGTCCCCATGCTGCTAACATTGTAGACACTTTATGGCATGATCATGTGCTTCTCTGGTGCAGGAGCACCTATTTGATCACATGCCTCCATGAGGCCTTATTGGGTTTAGTATTCCTTGTTGATTTCTTAATGTTTAATAAGGATTAATGAGCCATTTTTGATATGCATGAGGTCATTTGAATCCTAGGAAATCATATTTTAGGTTATTGGTTCCATAATGTTCAAAGTTACTCCTCATTGTCAACATTGTCAAAAGAGAAAACTATTAAGTAAATGTTAAGTCCATTAGTTAGATGGAGATTGGAATCAGTTATAGTCAGTTTATCTGAGTTAGTTTTAGTCCTCAATGTATAAAAATCCTCCACAGGTCGAAAACAAGGGGAGAAGTTGATTTGTAATGGAAGAATATCAATGGAATTCTTATTTTTTCTCAGAAAACACTATAAAAACATGATTATTTTCTCTTGTACAGAAATGTATAGCCTGATATTGAAGGGGAAGTCATTAGAGAAGGTAGTAACATATATCTACATCATTTTGAACTTGGTCTCATTTGATTTCATGAAGGTATGAGAAAGATATGGCATTTTTTGTAAAACCAGCCTAGAACCCTACCAAGGGTTACCTATTTTGGTAAAACCCTCATAACTTTTGTTTGAACCATTGGATTAGTCTAAAAATTGGATTAAATTTCTGTAATTGGATAATCTATAAACTAACCAGGGCGATTGGCTTAATGATTATTTTTGTGAAAGTTATTAATGACTATTTTTTACAATTCATAGTGAAATTAGACTGGGAAAGGCCTAAAAGGGCAGAGTACAAACGTTATTTGTAGTGTTGTTATATAACAAAGGTAACTAAATTTATTATATGTTTTAGAAGATTATCCAAGGTACTCAAATTTATGATTATAGTTGGTATATTATGTTAGTTCAAAGATTTTGTGATGACAATCCCTAATTGAAAGGCTACAAAGTTATGGTGCAAGTTGTGAATCAAAGACCTATGGTTGTTATAATTATGTTGCTGACAGAGTTATGCATGGAATGATATATTTTACTTATGGAAGACTCAATCCAAGGTTAGATAAAGGTTTGTGCTGTTGTTTTCTTGTCATGTTGAATGGTTGATAGAATGCTTAATAGCATGCACTACTTAATGATTGCTTGAGAAATTGTTAAGGATTTGTGAGATGTGTTGTGAATCCTTTAGCTCTGCATCATTCTCTTTCCATTGTGGGCCAATAATACCCCATCCTCAGAAATTTATTGGGTATGGTCATTCCACTCGAGTGTGAACCACATATACCATTATGTACTTTAGTTAGAGCGGTTAATGCCTCCTCAACATTTAGGCAGCATAGTAGAGTTTCTTATATGCTCCTACAATATAGGGTATCACCTAGGATGAAAAATTTAGATGTCTTTTTGAAAAAGGTTCATTTTAGGTTTGATCATGAGTTGGTGGGTATGACTCCTATTCGAAGGTATGTATAAATTTTGTGGTACCAAGGATCACCGAGACCAACAATTTCACACACATATTCTAATTCTGGTACCTTGAATGCAGGCACAAGAAGCTGCTCAATCAGGAATTCATACTTTGGAATGTTGTGGGGGATATCAAGCAAGGATCCAATTGTTGCCATGGCATCTGCTGCTCTGTTGTTGGTTCTAGGAATATGTTCAAATGTGATTTTGATGAAGGATTCTTTGAGAGTCTCCACCAATTTCTTGTATGGAGTGAGCTTGTCGTCCTTGGTCTGGTATTCATCATTCACTTGATTTATGATCAATTTGGAGTCTCCGTATACTTTGAGAGCTATGATGTTCCACTGCACTGCTATTTTGAGACCTATGGTCAAAGCCTCGTATTCCACAATGTTATTGGTGGAAGGAAATGCTAGTTTGTAAGACCTTGGTATGCAATCCCCTTGTGGGGTGATGAAAAATACACCAGCTCCTAATCCATGTTGTGTGTATGATCCATCAAAGTACAACTTCTAGTGGTCAACTATGTTGAGATTGAAAATGGATTCATCTAGGAACTTTGAGACAAGAGGGTTCTCTGAATAGATAGGTGCTTCTGCTAGTTGATCTGCAATGACTTGTCCCTTGATTTCTTTTCTCCCCACATATTCGATGCCATATTCTGATAATATCATTACCCATTTTGCCATTCTTCCCATGAGCATTGCCTTTGATAGTAGATACTTGAGAGGGTCGATTTTGGCGATGAGTTTAATTTTATGTGCCAACATTAGTGTTTGAATTTTTGTGATGCAAACACTACTACGAGGCATGCTTTTTTGATGAATGAATAGTTTATCTCATGCCCAACCATTGTCCTGCTGATGTAATATACAACCCTTTATGTTCCATTTTTGTCATGCTGAGCTAGAAGAGCTCCAAGGGCTACTATTGTTGCTGAAACATATAAGGTCAATGGTTTTCTTGGGATTGGTGGTGTCAGTAGATATTCCTTGATTTTTTTGAATGCTTCTTCACACTTGGTATCCCATTTGTATGGTACTCCCTTGTGGAGTAGGTGAGAGTATGGGTACTGTTTGTCTACCAATTGTGCTATGAATCATCGGATGGATTGGAGTTTTCCTTGGAGACCTCTCAATTGTTTTAATGTTTTTTGATTCCTCCATCTCAAGGATTTCTTTTAATTTTGTTGGATCCATCTTGATGCCTCTCATTGACACTATATATGTTAGCAATTTTCCTGATTGTACACCGAAGACACACTTCTTTAGGTTTAGTCTGACCTTGTACTCCTCTAGTCTATCAAAAATGGCACTTAGGGTTGCTATGTGATCTTTTCTCTTTCTGGACTTAGCTAGAATGTCGTCAACATAGTCTTTGACTGTCTTATGGATCATGTTGTGGAATATCAATGTCATGGACCTTTGATATGTTGCTTCTGCATTTTGTAAGCCAAATGGAATCATGTTCCAATAGTATGTCCCCCATGGACAAGTGAAAGTCATCTTATGTTGGTCCTCCTTAACTATCATGATCTGATTGTATCCTGAGAATCCATCCATTAGTGACAATATCTCATGTCCTATTGTCATGTCTACTATCATGTCAATGTTGGGAAGTGGGAAGTCATCTTTTGGACATTCCTTGTTCAAGTCCTTGAAGTCTGTGTAGATTCTGATATTTCCATCGGGTTTTGAAACAAGTACCAAGTTTGATACCCATTCTAGATAGTCAATCAGTTAGATGAATCTTGTGTCTAATAGCTTTTTTAGCTCCATTTTAACTAGCAAGGTAATTTGAGGGTGCATTTTTTGAAGCTTTTGTTTGACAGGCTTTGCTTTTGGATACACTGCTAAGTGGTGGACCATAGTCTTTGGATCAAGTTTTGGCATGTCAGCATAACTCCATGCAAAGTTTAATTGTCTTTCCCTTAGGAATGCTGCTAGGAGCTCTTGCTCTTCTAATAGTAGTGATTCCACATAGAATGTGATGTGCAGGGTTGCCTCTATTCCTAGGTTGACAGGATTGCATTTTTTTGCCAAGACTGCTGACTTTTCCTGATAAATAGCTTTTAAAGGAATATTGAATCCCCCATCCTCAGGCACCTCAAAGAGGTTTTCACCATTGGATACTATAGACATCAAAAATATATTGATTGACATCGTGCATTCGATCCTGACTTACTAACATTGTTTCTTCCTAAATCATCCCTCGGTCTAACCGTTTAGTCAAATTCCCCTATCTAATTAAATTCATCAATATCCTCTCTTGATTAAATAAATCACTTTATCTGAATCAAGTCATTTCTCTTGTTAATTAAATCAATCTATCTGATCTAATTATCCCTATTTAATTAAATAATCAATTTATTTGATTAAATCTCTAAAGTCTATCCATTAAATTAAATAAATTAAAAAACTTATTTGATTTAATCTAACACCATCCCTTTTAATTAAATAAATCAAAATCCTTATTTAATTAGCCTCTTATCATATTCCTCTCTTATTTGATTTAAATAAATCCAAAAATCTAAGTCAAAATAAGTCACATCATCTAATCTCCTGTTAAATTAATTAAACCCTTGATTAATTTAACCTCATCTCATGTCACATCCTCTAGATAATGCAAGTTGCACATGAAAATAGATTTAATTCATTTATTAAATCTCTATTTTCCTCACAAGGCATCTTTTGGAATATTCCTCAATTTGAATTCAAAATTCCAAGTCAACATGTACATCCAACAAGGCATTTAAAACCTCTTACATGTCCTTTGCCTTGAGCCAAGTGGCATTTATTGCATTTTCCCTTCCCTCTTACATGTCATTTCAACAAATTTGAATTTCAAATATTGGCATTTATTGGCACAAAGCCCAAATATAGCACAACCATCATCCATTCATAGCTTGACAAGTGGCACCATATCATTGGATGAATTTTAGTCCCACATTGCTCAAATTTGGACATTGATCCATCTTAAAATCCTACAAATGAAGAGCTCCTCTCCTCATTTCATCATCCACAAACATTGCAAAGTTACCATCCTAAAATACTTAGCGATTCTCATCCATCATTTGAATTCTTAGCTAGGCTTTTTGTAGATTTGGCTTGGAGTTCTCATCTTTCATCAAAAGTGGATCAATATCATCTTCAACATATCAAGATTTCATCATAGGAATTGGGAAAGGTCCAATTTTCACATCAAATTGGCACCAATTCCCCCATGGGATCAAGTGTTTGCTTCTCTAATTAGGATTAAATCTAGATTTATCTTTTGTATTGCGTTGTTCATCAATTTCTTTCCTATTTTGAGTTTGCAAATGGATTTCATGGGGAATCCTTGTTTTAGCTTGTAATTCCTTGTCTAACTCATTTATTCATGTTGTTTTGTAGGTACTAGGAAAAGGGTTCGCACAAATATGTCCTTTCTTTTACTTTTTTCATGTCGGAGAGTGCCACAGTGTGGTTTTCACTCAAGGACTTGGATATTATTCTTAATTTCTTGCTTTTGCAACTGAAGGTTCAATCATTTCCCCACAATAGGCATGCATGTCCAACTCTATTATAAACCCTGCTTTGTGATCTCCCTCTAGAATGTTATCCTGCAATCCCACGAATTTTGAGAGTGCCTCATCATTTTCGAATGTATCAAGAACTGGTGGTCCTCGTTGGTCATAGTCGATGAGTTAGGGATATACTAGGTGGATCTCATGATTTTGATGGTTTGTTTCAAAGGATAGGGTACTAATCATGTAGAGGGTGGTATCCTCAAATAGCCTAGGTAAGTTGGGTGTGGGTTCCTTGTCATTGCTACTACTACAGATGTCGATTACATCAAATGTAAAATTATCTATGACATGACTTGTAGATACGGGTAGGCATAGTTCTGTGGGGGTTGGTTGAGGAGGATCGTTAACCATTCTAATTGGAGGAATGTGGCCATATATGGTTATACTCAGAGGGGTACATCCAAGGCCAAGATTTGTTATTGGTTGCGTCTCTAGCATGATAGGTATTATAAGCCCATTGTCATTTTTCCCAAGTCCTTGATTTCTGTCATAGCCCATTGCGAGAATCATTTGTAGGCCCTTGCATTTGTCATCCATTGGTAAATCCACTACTAGTGTTTCATCATGATAGACCATGTGAGATGAATCTACTTCAATAACCTCCCAGCCAAGATCTCCCCAACTTGTAAATTCAGGATAGTTTGTAGGAGACATTTGGGATGTGGAAGCTTCATTTGTTTATGGGAATCCCCGTGATCTAGGAGATTGTGGTAACTCTCCTACCACAAAAGCATTATTAGGGAGCTTGTAGTTTCCACAACCATTATCCTGGATGATAAGCTTGATGTCAGAGATGGTGGGTATGGTGGGAGTGGTGGGTGTCTCTGTCGCAGAAGTAGATGCGAGAGTGGCAGGATCGATGTAAGGTGTGGATGAGCCCTCATCATTTTTTGGTACTTGGGGGATTTTATAATACTTTGCTTCAATATTTTTGTAGTATGAGAAAGGTTCATGATCTCTATTGATGGTAACTTCTTGTCTGTTATGTATAAATTTCACACATTGGTGGAAAGTTGATTCTATTGCTTTCATCACATGGATCCATGGATGTCCTAGGAGCATATTATATGGCAAGTCGAGGTCCAAGACCTGACAAGTGGTTTCCATGATGGCAGACCCTACTTGAATAGGGAGTTTGATTGTGCCCTGAGACACTCTTTCTTGATCATCATATGCTCTTATCATGATGCTTTTTCCTTTGTCGATGGAATCTTCTAATATTTTCAACTACTTGATGAGGCTGAGAGAACAGATATTCAACCCCACACCTCCATCCACCAAGACCCATTTGATTTTTCTCTTATGCACTATGGCTTCCAAGTGAAGCGCTTAGTTGTGAGATGGTTGAGCAGGGAAATCTTGGTCAGAGAATGTAATAAGATTAGGCATAATGATATTTCTGACCATAGCTTGGAATTGCTCTGCATCAAGATCTGTGAGGACAGTGGATGAGGCCAATGCTTCTTCAAGAATTTTCTTATGGCCAGATGATATTTTTTAGCAAATCCATGATGGAGATGTGTGCTGGAATTCTCTTGGGTTGATCTAAGACATTTTAGCCATTCAGAATGGATCTGGATGCAGGGACTCTGTTTGGTTAGGATGATTTTGTGATGGTTACTTTGCCACCTCTTGTGATGACTCCAAAATCTTTGGCATAGGCACCCTTGATAGTAATGACCATGCAGTTTTCATCTACAGAGGTGACGACTATTTCATACACATGATTTACATTTGAGTGGATGCCTTTCCCTTTATATTTGTTATTGTTATTCCCTTTATTGCCATGATTTGATAGCAGATTCATGTATATCTTAAGATCCTGGTTTCATGTAGGTTTTTCCACATTTATGATTCTTTTATCGATGAGATCTTGAACGATTTTTTTCAATCTCATGCAATTGTTTGTGGTATGGCCTTTGATTTTATGGAATTCACAAAGTTGACTTTCATTATACCAAGGAGGTTTTACATTCGATTCTTGGTAATTTTCAAAGGTAGGATCCTTGATGAGTTTTTCGTCGATCAACTTTTTCATTATGTCTTCAAGTGGTTCCTCCAAAGTGGTGTATTTTCGTTTGGGATAACTCTTGCACTGAGGTGGTCCTCTTTGGTCATTGAGGTTATTTATTGTTGGATTGTTGTTTGCTTGGTGTGTTGTGCGATGATTGTTTTGGTGTTGTGTTTGGATTTGAGGTGCAGGTGTGTTTTGGTGAGGGGCACTAATGACCACCTTGGCATTGATGACACCATCATTAGTAATGTTTTTGTTCCTTCCCCACATGCAAGGTTTATCATTGTAGTTGGATTGTGGGTGGTTGTTTTGTTGTTTGAGGTATGATGTTGATTCCATGGGTTGAGTCACAAGGGCTCTTTCGATGCTAAGCACCTTGGGGATCAACTAATCATATGTGGTGATGCCTTGAACCTTGAGATGAAATGCCAAGCAGCCTTCAAGGTTGGCTATGATGGTGCAAAGTTGTTGTTCTTCTGGCATGGTCCACTTGCTCTGATTGGCCTTGGATCACCATCATTGTAAGATTGAGGCAAATGATTCTCCCTTTCCTTGTTTCAGATCCAAAAGTTCTTCTAGACTAACATCCATTGCAATGTTCCATGCATAATTTTTAATGAATGCATCCATAATTTCGTGGAATGTTCTAATGCCTGAGGGTAAGCAAGAGAACCATTCCATAGTGTGGCCTACCAAACTCATAGGAAATAGCCGCATCAGATAAGTATCGTCATATGTGACTTCCATTCAATGAACCTGGAATTCCCTGATGTGATCTTCATGGTTTCCCGTCCCTCGATATTTGTAAAATTTGGGGATCTCAAATCCCTTGGGGAATGGTTTCATTACTAAGATCCTATAAAATGGATAGGGACACAAGTTTCTTGGTGTTTTGGTTGTTCGCCATGATTGAAGGTCGAGCACTTGTTGCGAGAGAAACCTAATTTGTGTCGTCACATCATTTTGCGGATCAGGGGGTGGGATGAAAGTGTTTTGGGATGTTTCAATAATGGGTTGGATGGGTGGGTTGGTCAGTGTGTTGTTCGATGGTATCTGTATGTTCTGCCAAGCTAGGTAGGCTTCCACCTGCTTTTGTATGAACAATAGTTGTTGTTGATCTTGCTGTTGCTGCACTAAGATTTGTGCTTGTTGTTGCGCTTACTATTGTAATTGTTGTTATTCCAACAATGCTTGTTTTTGGGCTGCCAATTGTGCTGCTTCTTGTTGCTCTTGATATTGCTTTAATGCTTGTTGATATGCTTGCAATTGCACTGCTTGTCTTTATGCATGAAGTTGTGCTTGATATTGAGCTTGTTGTGCCTGATATTGAGCTTGCACTTGTGCTTGTGCTTGAGCTTCCACTTGTTCTTTTTGTGCTTTTGCTTCTTGTTGTTGCAATATAATTTTTTCTTGAGCGGCCTTTTGTGCTTGCAATGCTTGCAATGCTTGTTGCATTTTTAGTGCAGCTTGGGCTGCTTGGGCAACTTGCATAGCTTGAGCAGCTTGTTCAGCAACTAGGTGTATGGATTTTTCTTTTTGCACTTTTTGGAATCCCCTTTGAAAAATAGCTTGCAATGCCATGTTGTATTGGTTTGATGTGGTGGTGGATTTAGAATGGCATTTGTGGTGAGTGATGATGTCGTGTTGATGTTTTGAGTGTTGGATGGTGGTGTTGATGTGATGGTTAGTCCTTGAGAGACCATGCTTTGCGATGTTAGGGGTATGTTTGATGATGTTGCAATTGCTTGTGCATTTGTCATATGTTGTTATGATGTTGACGACAAGTTTTGAGCATTTGACATAATGCTTTGGTTGATATTTGGAATGTTGTTTTGATCGATACTTGGTAGAGGGGGAAGCCCTAAACCAAGGAGTGGTGTGGATGATAATGGCAATGGTGGAAGAGGTAGAAATGTGAGGGGTGTGAGCTCTTGTGAGAATGTTGTGGTGTCAAATATGCCCCTTGGTCTGAACATATCTCCCTCCTCTTGTGAATTTGTGAGGAGAGGTGTTTGAGGTGTTGTGTGAAAAAATGATGATGATGGATCATGATGGAAGGTGAGAGGAACATTTTTGTGTAATGAATTTTGGAGTATTTTTTGTTCCAATATGGTGTTTGCATCCAAGTTTTGATAATTAACAAGGGGGTGTGTTTTGACAGCATTGGAAAATGCATTTCCCTTATTAACATAAGGTTGGGTTGGAGCAAACGATGTCATGATCTGCGGAATGTTTTGCGTGATGTTTTGAGATGGGGGTGTAGATGAGATGGGAATGGTAGATGAGATTGGAGGAAAGGATGTCTCCACTATGGTACTCACGCCATAATCTGAAGGTAACTTGGCCCCTTGTTTAGCTAGCACAAGCATGTAAAACGAAGGGTTAAGCCTCATCATGATGTCGATGATTTTATGGTTCTCTAGATTTTGGAGCATTTCAGTCATTTCTTCGTGAGACATTCCAAAGGTAAGGTCCTCTCCTTATTTTTCTTCTTGCATATTTTGCGATGATGAGATGGCCAAAGGATTACTTGATTCGGCGGGATTCATTTCTATGTTTGTTTGGCTAAGATCACTTGAAGTGGGTGTTTCTTTGTTGGCTTCCATACTCTTCTTGTATTGAGATCTAGTTTGAACCATAAAACAAGGATCAATTTTAAAAAATATGGGAGATGAATCTCTTGATTCTTTAGATTGATCTTTATTTTATGCCCAAAGTAAAATGTTCTTAGGATATCTTGAGGATTGAAAGGTGATGATATGATGATGATGTTTGGATGATGCGGATGTTATGATCTTTTGGTAAATCTTGAAGAAGATACTAGGCTTTTGGGACTTTCAGATGTGTTCAGATTTTGATTTTGATTTGATTTTGGATTTTGAGATTTTTTCCTTGATTGATTTTTTATTTTGATTTGGATTTTGAACAAAAAGACCCTAAGATGTTGGATTATGATCAAAGGGATAGATTTTCTCAAAGGATGATGATTTGAATATGTGTATGGAGAAGGATGCATCTACCCACACCTATTCAAACAAGATGATAGTTTCACTAAGTATATGAAGAAGGATTCATCTACATATACTAAGCTAAACAAGATGATTTTGATAACTTTGACTAAGCATATGCAAAAGGATGCATCTACAAATACCTAGCCAAAGGTGATTTTGATAATGTTTTCAAGGATTTAGTCTCAAGTATTTTGATGATTTTTATTTTTCCAAAAAGCCTAGCATTAAGGATGATTTCAAGATTTTCCAAAAGGTGATTGTGAGATGAAGTTTGTTTTGATTTTTTGAAGGATGGATGAAAAGGATTTTTATTTGCTATGATCCTAAGATGAACCTGAAAAAGAGACTTTTTTTCCTATACCTAGGTATTGAAGAGCATACAATGCTTCTATAGATCTTTGTAACTAGGAAATGATTCCTTTTGAACATACATTTTTGGATTTCCAACCAATGATTTTTGTTTTTTTTTTGGGATTGGGACTTTTTGAGAATCACGATTCTTCAACACACATGAAAGTTCATTTTTCTTAGCTTTGCTTAATAGCTTTATTTTACCAAAAACACTTCCTTTTATTAAGTTTTCAAACTAAGATGTCCAATGTCTTAATTTCTTCAAACCCCACAAGATATGTTATGTGGAAATTTGATGAACTCAAGGCAACGGTTTACCTATTGTTTACTTAAGGAGACAAATTGAGATGTAATCCAATGTTTAGAAACCTCTAAGGATGTGAATTCCAAGGGAAAGCAATAACATATGGATTGAGTCAATTGTATTTGTCTCCAAAAGGTTTTGAAGTTTGGATGATGATGTTAAGTGTTGGTTTTCAAGATGTTTTTTATTAAGCGATGCGTTTTGTAACCCAAGAATAAGTACAAACCTATGGATGTGTAAGACAATATTTGTTGGATTCCCACTTGGAAAAGTCATGCTACACTTATCTTTAGCGAATGCTTAGATGCTTGACCCCACTGGCTCCCCTCCATGGCACTCACTTATACAGGGTAGCCAATCATCAACACCCATGAAACTCCCATGGAATGTTTTCCATTTCTACTAAAAGACCGTAAAAGTGTGGGGTGGCTTTAGAACGACTGTTCTTGCACCAAAAAATAGATTAAAGGATCTTGTAAAATTCTAGTACATGGGTTTTAATAAGGACTTTCCATTCGTGGAGATTGACCCATATGGCAAGAGTCCACTTTCAGATCCATCTTGTCAGAATCAACCACATGATTTTGGCATTTACTCCAATACCCACATTTATATACTGGTTGGAAATACTCTTGGCTTTAGAGTGTTACTGGTTGAGTCATTCCCTTGGGTGAGTACTTTTTTCCCAAGGTAGGCCCTCTAAGATAAACAAAAGTGAATGAAGAACAATATTTGTAACTCGATCAATCCTTGTTGGCAACAAAGAGAGAATATACGCAATAGTGCCCCCACTCACACTCGCACAATTTTTTGTTCAATTTTTTAAACCCAAATTGAAATGTGGAGGTGATTGCTTTATCTCACCTTAAAGTCATGAAAAATTCCTTTTGATTCTCAAGATCACTATAAAGTGCGAGAGAAGTGCATACTTCCTTTTTCAATGGCTTTAGTTTAAGTAAGCCTTCACGAAAAACAAAGTTGCATTTATTCTTTTTAAATCCACAAAGTAAAATGTGAGTTCTTTTTAAGCACCAAAAGATGAGTGAGAGACATTTATTTAAATTGTTAATCCAAGAAACAAAATCTAATAAGTTGTATCCCTAATGTTTTTTTTAGCCTTTTTGCAAGAAATGGAAATATTCTTTTTAAACCCAAACAAAAATTAGTGTCCTAAAAAAGAAAGGATAACAATTTCGTGAAAAAGTGTTAAGCAAACACTAAAGTGTTTAAAAACACTTTGATTTGATGAAACATCCTCCTCATGCTTCTTCTTTCTTCATTTTCGATTTCCAACCTACAAGGAAGAAAAACTAGTCAGATTTTGGAAAATACAGAGACTAAAATGCAGAAAATAGAAGAAAAATTAATCATCAATCAAAAAGCACATGCTAAAATTAAACTTTCCTTTTTTACTCCCCTCCAACATTACAACTCGTAATTGCGTTGCATTTTGATTTTCAAGCAGTTCCCTCACAGCACAGCTTACCAGTTAGCGTCACTCTATGTCGAGATAGAGAACTCAACTGTGTCACACTTTCTGCCCAGTGTCACAGTTTTCTTCCAACGTCGTAATTTAATATTTTTTTGAAAATTTCTGCAAGTCAATGAGTTGAGCGTCGGAGTTAGAAATTCAAATATTTTGGCAGGATGAGTCAAAGGTCATGGTTTCAATTTTTAGTGGTGCCATATAGCGATGCTGAAGAGTTAGCGGTGCCAAAACAGTGATGCTAAGCTCCAGCATTGGAATTTTCTATGTATGAGTAAAAATGAAGAAATTTTAAGAAAAGATGAGGAAGAATGATATCCAGCCCTCCTTCTAGCGCCAAATGTGTGAACCCTAGTCCTAGTACCTACAAAAAAACATGAATAAACAAGTTAAACAAGAGATTGCAAGCCAAAACAAGTATTCCCCATGAAATCCATTTACAAGCTCAAATTAGGAAGAAAATAGTGAAGAACACAATGAAAATGACAAAACAAAGATTAAATCCTAATTAGAAAAGCAAACACATGATCCCATGGGGGAATTGGTGCCAATTTGATGTGAAAATTGGCCCTTTCCCAACTCCTATGATGCAAATTTGATATTTTGATGAAGAATGATCCACTTTGATAAAGAATGGTGAGTGCTCAAAGCCAAAATCTGCAAAAACCTAGCTAAGAACTCAAGATTGATGGATGGAAATGGCTAAATATTTTAGCATAATAACTTTGCATAATTTGTGGATGATGGAATGAGGATATGAGCTCTTTATTTATAAAATGTCAAGATGGGTGAATGTCCAAATTTGAGCAATGTGGACTAACATTCATCTAATGGCATGATGCCACTTGTCAATCTATGAATGGATGAAGGATGTGCAAGATTTGGGGAATGTGCCAATAAATGCATATTTTTGAAATTTAAATTTGTTGAAATGACTTGCAAGAGGGAATGGAAATTGCAATAAATGCCACTTGGCTCAAGGCAAAGGACATGTAAGATTAAGTTATTTCCTTGTTGGATGTACATGTTGACTTGGAATTTTTGAATTCAAATTGAGAGAATATTCCAAAAGATGCCTTGTGAGGAAAATGGAGATTTAATAAATGAATTAAATCTATTTTCATGTGAAACTTCCAAATAATAGAGGATAGGACATAAGATGAGATTAAATTAATCAAGGGTTAATTAATTTAATAGGAGATGTTAAATGATGTGACCTATTTGACTCAAATTTATGGATTTATTTAAATCAAATAAGAGAGGAATATGATGAGAGATTAATCAAATAAAGATTTTGATTTATTTAATTAAAAGATATTGTATTAGATTAAATCAAATAAGGTTTTAATTTATTTAATTTAATGGATAGAATTTAGAGATTTAATTGAATAAATTTAATTATTTAATTAAATAGGGATAATTAGATCAAGTGGATTGATTTAATCAAAAGAGATTGACTTAATTAGATAAAATGATTTATTCAGTCAAGAGAGGAATATTGATGAATTTAATCAAATAAGGGGGTTTGATTAAATGGTTAAACTAAGGGATGATTTAGGATGAAATGATGTTATCAGTTGAGATCAGATGCACAATGTCAATTGATATATTTTATGTGTCTACAATTAGGATTTCCATTTTGTCAGATTTTATATTATCTATTATTTTTGCATGATCTATCCAATAGGTTCTTTAAAGTAAAGAATAAAATCCTTTTGATAAATCATAAGTAACCTAGTTGTGTCAGTTGGATCCATAAGTAGAGTTTGTTAATCACTTTCCTGCATGCTTATACAAGATATTGTAAGGAAAGCTTAGGTGCAGAACAAACTCTCCTAACATCAAAACCTCAAGGAAGAATGCGGAGGAAAATTTAAATTTTCAATTATAGTCCAATTAAGATACACTTGAAAGGATTAATAGAATAGAGAAATGAACATACACAATTTGAACACCAAATTTATGTGGGAAAACCCTTACGAGAGAAAAACCCACCACACCAAGAAAATCCTCTTTGTATTATAGTAAAGAAAATTACATACAGAGTCCAGACTTAACTTTCTAATGTCAATTTATAGCAGCATAATTTTCTTGATCAACCTTGTACAAAACATCCCAGTTACAATGCTCTCTGAATTGAATTCATACACACTAATGACACATCAAACTGTTCACCGAATCGATCATCATCTTCAATTATAGAGTATATCCTTGTCATTCATGGTCTATTGATCTTCCTCATAGGAATGGCCGCAACAGTCCAACTACTAGCGGTTCACATTCCACTTCTCTGATTGGTCAAAAACAAACCACATAGGATAGTCATTTAGTCAAGGCGTTCAAACTATGTCGCATGTCGGTGAGACACTAGGTCATGTCTCCCTGATGCCACAATGCCCAACCACAGAACCATCAGCATGACTACCACTATCAATGAGACATCATATCAAACCTAAATCCAGCTTGTACAGACCTATCAACAAGCGTTTCACTATCGCCAAGAGTCTCATAGAACTTTATGTCATAATGATGTTCATTGTGCAAAGATGTTAGCAAGACAATCCATATCACTAAGACTTCATACCGATGATCAATTGTAGAGCCATCGGCCAAACCATCCTTGTCGCTAAGACTTCACACTAATGTTCAACACAAGTAGCTCTATCAGAAAGACCATCGCTATCAGTGAGAGATCATACCAATGTTCATACGCATTGGTGAGAGGAACGCTATCGCCAAGAGGTCATATCAAAAGCACCAGCCTGTTGGTGAGACCACATCCATCGGCAAGAGTTCTTACCGAATGCAAACCCGCCAACCAAGAGTCTTCCCGATGACATACTTGTGAATAACCATTGGTGAGACATACACTATCGAGATGAGTTATTTCGAGTTTTCATGCCTCTCCCCAAAGACTTCAGTCTCCATGAGTCTCCCCGATAACCATTAGAAACCAACTTGTTGGCAAGAGATCTCCCCAGGTGGAAAGAGTTGGAAACTTCCACAACAATCAACATGTCTTTTCGATGACTCCTGTTGACAAGAAATAACCAAAGTCTCGGTGACCTGAGCACTTCGAAGATTAGAACACAGCTACTAGTTAGTAAGACTTCTAGGGGGTCACATCGACTTTTCTCTTTTAGGATTTTACGTGCCAGTAAGATTGAGGAACATTTTCCAACAATCTCCCACTTGATGAAGATCTTACTGACACCTCCAGAGCACAACAAAACTACTTCAATTCATGGGAACTGAGACCCATCAAACTGGCACACCACCTGAACTTGTCTGTGTTCACTGGTTTCATCAATGCATTTGCAACATTTTCCAAAGTATCCATTTTTTCTAAAGAGACCTTTCGATCCTCCACCATATCTCGTACAAAATGATACTACACATCAATATGTTTTATCCTGGCATGGAAAGTAGGATTTTTTTCCAAACAAATAACACTCTAACTATCACAGTAAATTGTTATTTTCCTTGCATCAAAACTAATGTTAGAATACAAACATATTAGCTAGATTACTTCTTTACAGGCGTGTGTTTCTGCCATGTATTCTCCCTCAGTAGTGGACAAAATTACTACAGCCTATCACTTACTCATCCAACTAATTGCACCACTATTCATCATGAAAATATATCCACTAGAGGATCTTCTACTATCAACATCCCCTACCCAATTAGAATCCACATAGCCTCGAATGTTGAGAGTCCTCTGTGATTCAACCAAATTGCCATGGTAACACAAAGAATATTCTAAAGTTCCCTTCAGATATCTAAACACTCTTTTTACAACATCCCAATGTGTCCTTCCAGGATTTTCCATAAAATGACTAAGTACTCCCACTACTTGGGCAATGTCTGGTCTTGTACAAACCATTGCATGCATTAAACTGCCAACTTCACTAGCATAAGGCACTCTGGTCATGTCCTCTATCTCAGTAGGATATTTTGGATAGTCTTCAATAGATAGCTTTGTTCCCTGAAAAACTGGAACAACTAGCTGCTTGCAGTCATTCATACAGAATCTCTCCAGAATAGTATTAATATACTTACTCTGACTGAGCCAAAGTTTTCTACTTTTCCTATCCTTGGTTATTTCCATTCCCATAATATACCTGGCTGCACCAAGATCTTTCATTTTGAACTTTGCAGACAACTAAGACTTAAGAACAAAAATCATGAACTTACTATTGCCTATGAACAACATATCATCAACATAGAGAGAAATAATAAGAACACAATCATTTTTAGCTTTGTAGTACACACAATGATCAGATTTTGATCTTACAAATCCCAAAGACAAAACAAAAGTGTCAAATTTATGGTACCACATCCTAGGAGACTATTTTAAACCATATAGAGATTTTTTAAACTTGCAAACTAGTTTCTCTTTACCTTTTTCCACAAAATGCTCAAGCTGGGACATATAAATCTCTTCTTCAAGGTCACCATGAAGAAATGATGTCTTCACATCCATCTGTTCAACCTCTAAGTCATACACTGTTGTAAGTGACAAAAGAAATCTGATAGATGTTAGCTTAGTTACAAGAGAAAAAATCTCTCCATAATCAATTCCCTCTACCTGGGAATAACCTTTCACAACCAACCTCACCTTATACTTTTCCACACTGCCATCCAAACCTATTTTATATTTTAATACCTATTTGGAGCCAACAACTTTTCTACCTTTAGGTAAGGGCACCAAAATCCAAGTATCATTCTTTTCTAATGATGCAATTTCTTCATTCATGGCTTCCAACCAAGAGTTTGAATCAGACATTCTAAATTCCTCTTTCACAGTCTTAGGCTCATCAGTGCTAGAAATTAAAGCATAGGAATAAGTAGAA
The DNA here is from genome assembly GCA_007258455.2 of Sequoia sempervirens. Taxonomy (NCBI): domain Eukaryota; kingdom Viridiplantae; phylum Streptophyta; class Pinopsida; order Cupressales; family Cupressaceae; genus Sequoia; species Sequoia sempervirens. The sequence continues at coordinate 771,948,437 of VDFB02058242.1, forward strand.
TCTAACAAAGAAAACCCATACCTATCAGGTTGCATTCTTTCATGTGTTTACCTCCTCATAGGCTGACGTTGAGGTTGTTATTCTTCTTCAAAACTCTCATAACTACTTGAGCTATCCTCAGTTTTAGGTACATTTTGAATTTTCAATTCCTCTTTATCTGGTGTTGGAGGAATTTCAACTACATCCTTTTTATTTTTCTGACTTTATTTCTAACTACAGATCCAAGGTATAAGGCTTCAGCTCATGAAATATAACACTTCTGCTATATAGAACCTTCTTTGTATCAGGATTCCAAAGCTTGTATCCTTTTATACCAACATTATAACCAATAAAAATACATTTAAAAACCTTGTTTTCTAATTTAGATCTTTTCTCATTCGACACTTATGCATATGCGTCATAGCCAAAGACATGAATATATCTCAAAGAGGGATTCTTCCTAGACCATGCTTCCAAAGGTGTTTTCTCAACAAGAGTGGAATTAGGAGAATGATTTATCAAGTAACATATTGTTGCAACTGTCTTAGCTCATAACTTCTCCCCCAAGCCAGCATTGCTTAGCATACTTCATTCTCTTTCCATCACAGTCATGTTGAACCTTTTTGCAACTCCATTTTGTTGCAGAGTGTAAGGTATAGTTTTATGTCTTTTAATCCCATGATCTTTACAGTACCTTTTGAACTCATTAGAACAAAACTCACCACCATTATCAGTCCTTAAACATTTTATTTTTCTTCTAGTATGATTTTCTACAAGGTTTTAAAATTCCTTAAAATGACTAAACACTTCTCATTTACTTTTCAAAAAATAAACAAATGCCCTTCTTGAATAATCATCAATGAACAATACATAATATATTGATTGAGACAAATAAGGAACATTTACTAGACCAAAAACATTAGAATGTATGTAATCAAGTAAACCAGAAGATTTGTGAGGACTGGAGTAAAATGAAACAAGATGTTGTTTACCATATATACAATGTTCACAAAATTTGAATTCAAGGTTACAATCATCAAGGCCTTCAACTAGGTTTTTATTCTTCAAGGTTTTTAAACCTTTCTCTCCAATGTGGCCTAGCCTATGATGCCAAAAAATATTCTTTTCTACTGGAAGTTTAACTTCCATAGAATTTACACTATCAATAATTTTTTCCTCTTTTCCCCCATGAGTAGCTTTTTGTGACTTGGTAGAGATGCTATTGCATTGCACAACATGTGCATGCAGCTTATACAAGGTACCAATATGAACACCCTTAGCTAGCACCATTGAGCCTCTAGTCATCTTGCAGCCATTTCCAAAGAACATGACTTGCACTCCAATATCATCCAGCTTACTAACAGAAAGTATATTTCAAGCCAAACCTGGTATATGCATTACATCACTGATTCCCTCCACTCTTCCATTAGGGAATTGAATTTTGACTCTTCCATGGCCAACTATTTCTAGAGATGAATCGATTGCCAAATACACCCTTCCACCATCATATTTTTCATACTTAGTGAACCAGTCTCTATGAGATGTCATGTGGAAAGATGCTCCAGAATCAATCAAGGAAAATATGAAAGAGGCAAATGAATGTATCAGAAAATTGAGAGATCATATCAAGAAGTTTAGAGAAACACATAAGGAGGTCAATGAACAATTGAAACAAGAAAATGAGAACATCGCCAAATTAAAAGTTCAAGTCGAAGAAAAGAAAAATATTGAGGAATGTCAAAATGTAATGGTGGAAAGAAAATCTAATGAATTCATGAGGCTTGATCAAGAAGTGGTAAAGATGAGAACATATCTAGAGAAAGAAAAAATTCATGAGGACAAATTCAAGACAAGTTCTGCAATTCTTAATGAATTGATTTCCAATTAGAAAGCATCTAAATATTGTTGATCGTGTTTTCTACACAATAACATCCAGACAGAATATGATATCCTATCTCTCTTGAAAGGTAAATCTCTATCAGCAAGCCTCAAAAGATAACCCCAAGGTCTCTAATGTCAAGTCTTGACAGTGCATAAACAACTTAGTAACAAAATGTGAAAATGTTGGTAATCGCAATGGGACCATACTACAAGCAAAATATTGAATCGATTCTATCAAGTTTAACAAACTGGTGATACTTCAATCAATAATCAAAGAAATCAAAAAAGAATATGGGTTTCAAAGAGATTTTTAAGCTTAATACTAAACCTAAGATTAACAATGAAAGTAACCAATACTCAAAATGGACCACTCCTTCAAAACTGATTTCTACTTGACCAAGATAAATCTACAATCTAAAGAAAATAGTGCAATATTCTAAGGTGTTAAGATTTTAAAATTGTAAACCTTCATTCAAATAACCCTATTGTAGTTAAAAATGAACAAATCTTTACAATCAAACTTAAGCACATGGAATATAAAGTACAGGCTAACTTCGCAAAGCAACTAACAATCAGTTGGTTGTGAAAAGTGTGGACTAAACAATTGCTGCAACATTCAAGTATTGAATCAAAAACATTATTAAATCAAATATAATCTAAATATTAACCTTCTCAAAGAAATTTTGAAGATGGAATAACTAGAACCATGCAAAACAAAAGAAAAAAGTATGGCACCAAATCACAATGTCATTTCTTGTATTCAAATTGTTCACTGTAGCAACAATTCTAGCTTTTTGTTACAATATTTGCTTGAGGGAAACTACCTGCTAACTTACTCTACTTCTAACTAGCTCTGCTCTATGCCCTAGTTACAAATTCTAACCTTCTAACTATTTCTAATTGTTCTAACCCTTTACAAAGGGGCGACATGCCCAACTTATAGAAAAGCCCCAGGAATCTATCAGCAAGGCAAGGGTTTCACAGCAATAACTTGACAAAACCACCAAGCCAAGAGAGTCTTTGAAATGGGTCAAACCAGCATTAAATGCATCCCATCCAAGTTGGCCTGAGATCCGTAGCTCAGACAATGCGCAGGAAGATAATAGGAAGCAAAAATCGTGCCGCAACCTATCATTAGCTCCCTTCCCTATTATCTCTGCTCTAGCCTGGCTCTTTGTGTACTTTCAAGAACGTCTCATCTAGGACCATGACTAGTGACAAGGGCATAACCCTAAGTCTATTCTCAATGGACGCAATCTCATCTCTTGAGTGTTTGACCAACTTATCCCATTCTAACTTATACGCCAAATACTTATCAATAACTACAAGGTAGGTGGTTGCATCATCCAGTTGGTGCTCAGAAATGGACCCATCATCAAGTGGTGCATAGAAATCATGCCATCACTTCCTCAACTGTTCCAAGTTCAGATACTTGGGCGCGATCTTCCTTCTTCCTGTCATTATCTCAAAAAAATCAATGCAGCCATTGTAGACGCCAGCTAAGGTGTCGTCAATGTGTTTTCTTTGTTTGTAAATCTTCTTCAACACCTTTTTCCTAATTTGTAATGCCTCAAACCACTCCCATAGTTTGGAAGCTCTAGAAGAAGGAAGGATCCTGTCACTCTCCAACCTGTCCTGGGTGTAGTCCATTATAGTCCTTGTTTTCTGAAGAAGGAGGTCAATGTCCTCTTTATCTTGTGTCATTACCTACTTCAACCATTCAGTGGTCCTTGCAACATCCTTTCTATTTGAGAGGATCTCCTTGATAGCTTCATCACCTTTTACCTACACCCCTCTCAGCCAATTCACAGTGGCAATAGTGGATGCTTTCATCTTTTCTAGCTCAATGATGGTCTCCTGAGGTAGAGGATTTGTAGTAGAGGAAGAGGGATTAATGGACCACAGTGGCTTCATTAATTCCTCCAAGCATTTCTTGAGATCTACATTCTCTTTCTTTAGCTCCTACTTGGTCTTCATTTCCTTCCTTAATCAATCCACAATAATAGTCCTTGAGACCTCATAATCTTGAATATCCTGCTCAGCCGATGTAGGCCCTAGATTGAGAGTCTAAACACTGTAATCCTTTTGGACCACATCATTTCTATCTTTTTTTGGAGCAGGGGTGGCGATATGAACAACTTTGTTATGTGCTTCATACCTTTCAACTTTTGAGATCACTCTAGCCCTCTTCTTACCTTTATCTTTCCCAATTTTGGCTAGGAGTACATCCCAATTTGGTGGCGTGTCTTCTACCACAACTTGTTTCCTCTTTATCTCTTTGTGTAGCCACTCTGGAATGGCAGACTCCAATTGTGAATTAGTTTGCATCTCTCCCTATTGATCCTCTGATACCCATTCCTCTAAATTGTGTTTCTCAGTGGTCTCATCCATCTTGCCTTCCTTTTCAATATGATTTCCCTTATGTTTAGGTGATGGATCTCTCATTGCCTCTACTTCTCCTGTAGGAGACTCAACTTCCTCAATCCTAATAGGAGAATCTGTATGCACAATCAAAGGAGATTGTATTTCTTTTTCAATTTTGGCCTCCGCATTGTAGATTTCACCTTCACGAAACTCTTCCCCTTTAGTATCTGAATGACTATCAACATCCCTTGGTTCACTTGGTTTGCTTTGAGCTTCATGAGTGAGGGGCACATCATCTTGTTGATCCTTATGAAGAGTGGTGGGAGGAAAATTTTCCTTAGGCACATCATTCCTGGGAGAGGGAGTACTAGACCTCCTTGTATATACCTTTGCTTTCTCCTCTAAACTTTCAAAATTCACAATTGGTGGGGAGATTACCTTCTCTCCAACCTTGGAACTTTCCTTTTCTAAAAACTTTACAATTCTTCTTCTCTTTAGTATAGGAGCATCAGTCTTGGGATTCTGTTCTTTGACTTCCTTCTATTCAGACCTTTTAGTTCTTGTCCCCCTCTTAGCCTTTGGCTTTCTTTGTTTCTCTTTCTCTTGGACCTCTGTTTCTTGAAAACCTTTTGCTTTATCTTGGATGTGGAGTCCAATTTTCCCTTACCTTTAGGATCTTGCTGCCCCGTGGACTCGTCAGAAGTGGAATGGGAATCTAAGTCTCCCATCAGGCTATAAGTGCATTTCACTCCTTTATTTTCCAACTACCACACAGTGTGTTTGAGCCACAACTTGGTAACTTTAATGATTGGCTCCATCAGTTGCTTCAATTCTATTTGCTCCTCTTCTAACCATTCTACATCACAAATTGGCCTATCTTTTACTGCCTCATAGGCGTGATGCTGAATTAAGTCCCCATCATCCTCCAATTAATCAGGCACTGCCCTTACATTATACAATCAGACTACATCCATTAGAAGCTTAGAGAATTTCTTCTTTTTGACCTCATATTCATCACCACAATTGGCCCAGTAGTCCTCTAAATTCACCTTATGGCTATATTCCCTACTGGCCCTCTTTTGAGCTTCCCTTGTCATGTCCAACCTCGATCTCTCAGAATGAAAAGATAGGCCAAGAGTACTCATTTCTTCTTCAGATGCCTAGGCAGAACCAATGAAGGGGCAAACCTCTCCAGTGCCAATCCTTAGGGGAAAATCCCCGCCAAATCTAGCCTTTTGTTTTTCCTTCTTGACTGTGGCATAAAAATCACAAATCTGTCTTATTACTTCCAACAATATAATGTGGTCAATGGGATACCTTGGAAGTCTGTATGGGGCCCTTTTACAGCCATCAATCCAAATGTAGGAGAAGGTTGGGAATTGAATAAACCATGCTCCATATTTCCTGATGAGCTGCTTTGCTTGATCTAAAATTTTGACATGCTCTGCTTCTTGAAGCATTCTAGTAATATGCATGGTAAATGCATCATTTTCCCTCCTATAGTCTGAGCTTCCTAAATAGAACAGAGAGTAAACCTCATAGAGAATATATTGTCCAAAAATTTGCTTTGTATCTAACCCTCTGTAGGGATGGAATTTAGCCAGTGCATAGACCAAATATGAGGTCATTGTGAAGGTCTTTTTCTGCAACACATTGGACAATTGTTTGTGAATTACTTGGATGATGACCCCTGCCCAATGGTAGTTAATCTTTTCTTGTTCCATCCTCACAATCGCATGGCACATCCAATTCTCAAATGTACCAGCACTCTTCAATCCAAGCACCTTGCTAAGAAAGGCGATGGCATCATAGTACTCCTTGAATTTTTCTTTGTACAGCTGCTTAGGCAACTTGGAATAGTGGGACTTGGGCTTCTCCAGCCTGGAGTTGATAAACTATTGTGATTTCATAGTTTGGTCATCATAGAACTCCTAAGTTGCCTTAATGGTGAATCCAACCACATGAGACCGGTCTGGCATGTCAAAGGTTTGGGCAATGGAAACCTTGTTGAGATTGGCAATGACTCTCCCTTGAGGACTAATTATCCTATATCGATCCTGATCATAGTGCTTGGAGCACTCAAGGACCAGCTCATAACACTGCACTATAGAGGGGAAACTAGCAACATGGGACAAATCGGATTCCATCTTTCTTCTAGTCACCAAAGAAGGATCCTTAGCTATCATCCTTTCTTTAAATTACTTGTAGTCCTAGAGGCCAACATTTGTATCAGTGACTTTAGACTAGATAGAAGTGATCTTACTCTCAGGGACCTTGCTCTTAATGTCAAGATTAATCCTCTCTACATTAGTCAATGAAGAAGTAGCCATTGCTTTGCTTGATTCAGCCTACACTCAACATGGATAACACAGTAAAAACCATAGGAAAGTAGGGTTATTCCATCATAACACCATTAGAATGCATCTCATATAGTCAAGGTGTCCTTAAATCTCATATAGAATGACCATAACACATTTCGGGTTTCAAGACCATCCGCGAAATCTAAGCCAGAGAGGAATTTGGGAAATTCTAGACTGATCGGATTCTAACGGAATAACCTAGAAACACCTACTTAATCATTAAACTTGATCATTTTCCATCAATAAATTTATATTGGAGATCCAAATATGACATGAAATAATCATCAAATGCATCATGAATTGTAAAAGAATCCAATTATTTCATGTTCCTTTATATTTCATCAAATTTTAGGGAAATCTGCGAGGGACAAATCTCCGTGAAGAACAGGCCAAAGAAGAATTTTGGGAAATCTAGGAGACAACAAATTTCAGAGAAATCCAAACTCGGCAGAAATCCACGATCAAGGAAAAGTTCTGAAATAATGGGGAATCCCGAAACAAAAGTTTTGGCTAGGGTCAATCATCTCGCTAAGAAGTCTTGGAAAAATCATCTTGTCCCACCAACTTTTGGGGTCTAAAAAAACACTTCAACTAGACTAAAGTTCGTGATATGAGGTCCCAGCGAAGCTGTGGTGTCTCACCAACAAGTGTTAGGTTTTGAATTCGGCCAGAGGTCCTATCGATCGTGTAGTGTTTCAATGATATGAAGTGCCATCGACATTACCTCTTTCCAACATTATGAAGTCACCCCGATAGAAGGTCACTCAACAAGAGCAGGATATGCTCATCGAAAGGTCTTGCCAAAAGGGGGAGGTCTCAGCAAACTTACAAAAGATCAGCAAGATGAAAGGAGCCCGCTATGAGCTCTTGGCGATGAGGTTTGTCTTGCCGACATAAAGACTTTGGCATGAGAATTGCGGTGTCTAGGTGACCAAATGCAAACCCATGAAGGGCTTTGGCATGACACAGAATAATCTACATGACATCTCACCGACCTCAAAGGGTTACAACAACTAAAAGAACAGAGCTCAATGAAAGCAAAAGTGCTCAATGGGAGGTCTCACCGAAGGACGGATGTCTTGGCAAAGAAAAGGAAAATTGGTAAAGCCACTAGATCCCGCCATGACCTTTTGGTGACTAGGAATTGTCTAGCTGAAAGTGAGAATGAACAAGAATGTCAATGAGACATCTTCTCATAGGGTGAGGTCCCAGCGAAAGCAAAGGTCTCACTGACTAATATGCATAAAGGATTTCATCGGTGTAAAAACGATAGTGTCACGGCGATCTAACATGAACCTAGGAAGACCACTTCGGCGAACCTCAAGGTGGTCGATATGATATCTCAGTGATCTTGAATGGTCATAGCGAATGAAATTTAGAAGGGATAGATTATCCTAGACTATGACACTAAGCCATGACTATGGATTTCAAAAAGTTAAACCTAGGGCAAGTCGGGGACAAACCTTTCATGAATTTTCTTCGCATTTTAGGTCAATCTTAAGATAAAATCACCTAATATGGCACTGCCCTAGGTCTAAAAACTCTACTCATCTGCCATTAGTGCACAGGCACATTCAAAATTTAGTTGCTTCAACTGTTGAGTCATCACTAGGGTTTACTAATTACTCTCAGGTAGGATTCATTAAAATGCAGATGGACACATGAACTGAAAACTCGCCTGGGAGATGACAAAGGATACAATATTGAACAACCCTAGCACAAAACAAATAAATACAAAGGAATTCAAATCCCACAAGCCCTCACAATACCAATGTGCCATTCATAATTCAATTCAAAGCAGAGCAATCAGACACATACCATTATAAAGTGGGAATTGATCTCAAAAGCAGCAAGTGTGAGGCTCAATGGTGTCCATAATGAACACAAGTGATAATGCACAAGAAATCACCACCAAATGAGACCAATTCAAATCCAAACGCCCAAATCAAATCCAAAATCAAAAAGAACAAACTCTAAGGATGCAACACTCAACTCAGACAATGGCAAATAGTGAGCATAATGGCGTAAAATATCTCAAAATCAAGTTAAGTATACTTCTTTGAACACGCACGAAGCCATAAATGCAGTCAATAAGACAGCTAGAGAAGGAATTCGGGAATCCCATAATAGGGCAGAATCCAGGAAAATCCAGCCCATGCAAAAATCCGCGAAGAACGAAAATCCCTGAATAATAAGGGTCCAACTGGAGTCTAACCAAGATCTGGAAAATCTGACCAGGGGGAAAAATCCTGAATTCGAGCAAAAGCTCGAAATTCATCCAGAACTCAAGATTTTCATTGAATAACCTGGGGAAAATACTAAGGCATTCAAAATAAAAAATTTAAACACATGCCCAGGTTAGACAAAATGTTAAAAGAAAGGGCCAAAACACCAAAACCGAAGCGAAAGAGGGGCCCCGCTTATAGCAGGGTGTGTTTGCAAAAAAATTGCACAACAAATTATGAATTCTGCTAGGAGAATGATCCAAAGCATTTGATGATGAACAAGAATCAAGAACCCATAATCTCTGGTTTCAATCTCACCATCAAACAATCAAGTCAGAATGCAAGATTAAAAGAATCAAAACCAGAGGACAAATCAAACCTTCCATAAACTAAAAATCCAAGTGTGTGCACATGAGTTCATTTCCTTCCTTAAGTTACTATAGGAACCAAGTTCAGTCAAGTTAGGCTATGTAAGGATTCTAACTTCAAAAGAAACCTAGATAGGGCCTCGTTGCTAGTCAAGCATCCATAGCCCCGATGAGGTTATCATTGTGACTCTCCTAAACATAGCTCTACTACTAGCCAGGCATCCATAGCCCCAGTAGAGATATTTAGGTATCCCTGATAAGCTGAATTTATTCTTTTGATAGTCAATATTTCACTTTTCTTTCTTTTGATATTCTTTATATGTCATTTTCATTTCAACTTGTGAATAATGAATTTCACACTCAGGGCTGAGAACCATAGTGGCGCTGAAGTAGAAATAGGATTTTTCACTTGACAAGACTTCATAAGGATTCCTATAGTGACATCGAGATTCTTAAGACATATGATGGATATAAGATTTTCATAGTATTTCAAGTTTAAATCCACACCAATGACTCAATCTTCTATAGATCTGACATTAAGACTATTGGCAATAGCATAGACTTCAACCATCCTTTCAAGATGCAAGTCTAAAGTTCACCTAGGAAATACTTAGAACCATTCCAGAGAAGGTCAATTTGCCATGCAAGTGCAACACACCCAGGCGAAAATAGAGAAACCCCCAAAGTGAGAGTAGAGCAAAAGAAAGCAAACCAAAAGCAAACCTACACCAACCAAAACAAACAAAAAGAAAGTAGAAAGGAAAACCCTAATCTAACTATATACAAGACCAGAGCTGAAAACAGCTCAAGACTGGAAATAATGCTTCAAATACTACCCATTGACAAGCAGTGGGATATCCTCTTTAGTGAGAGTTTTCAATGGAAAAGCATTATCTCCCAAGATTTATGGGATCTGGTAAGGACCGAGCCAAAGTTAATCAAATTTTCCATGCTCTCCCTTACGGTCATGGGCTTTATCCTAGGAAAGAACCAAGTCAGAAATCCTAAAAGATTTAACCTTGGCTCTCTTATCAAACCATATTTTGACAACCCCTTGATGCTTAGCAAATTTTTCTAGGGCTTCATCCCTCGTTTCTTCAAGGTGCAATAGTTTGGCAAGTCTTGCCTCACGTCTATCTCCCTCATCATAATATTTGTTGATGAACTGAAGGGTAGGAATTTTCAATTGTATGGGAAACATAGGTTCTAATCCATAAACTAGGTGGTAGGGTGACATTCCTATGGAGGATTTATGTCTTGTACGATATGCCCAAAGAGAAAATCTGAGTTGGGTATGCTAGTCTCTAGGGTTCCTTCCTAATAACTTGCAGATGATAGTTAGAAGATTCTTATTAGAGGATTCAGCTAACCCATTACCCTGCAGATAGTAATTAGACACAAATTTTATAATGATCCCATGATCAAAAGCCTAGTTAGATAACTTTAACGATGAAAAGGTAGGACCATTGTCACAAACCAAAGACATAGGACATCCAAAATGATTAAGAATACCAGATTCAAGGAAGTTAATTACTACCTCGGAAGTACACTGTTTGCATGCAAGAGCTTCTGTCCATCATGTAAAATAATCAGTAATGGTGAGAATATACCTGTGACCAGTGGAGGAGGCTGGATTGATGGGGACAACGAAGTCCATTCCCTATTGAGAAAAAGGTTTTACCTCGACAACCAGTTGAAGTGGGAGCACTGCATTCTTTTCTTTAGTGGCCACCATCTGACACACATGGCATGTCCTGACATGACTGTGGGTGTCTTTGAACAATGTAGGCTAGTAGTAACCAGCTCTGAGAATCTAGTTTGCTGTAGATGGTGCTGACCCATGGCCTGTACCATATCTATCATGGAATTTCAACATCATTCTTTCAGATTATGCCCTTCCCAAGCACCTCAAGTACACTCCATGATTTTTCTTGTATAAAACAACCCATTTTAACATGAAACTATCACTCTTTAGGCACAACGCCCTTCTTTGTACTAGGTTGAGATGATTAGGGCACCTCTGAGTCAAGAGATAATGAACAACAACATCATACCACTCACTAGGAGAAACATCCTCTAAAGTATAAGCCTGAACTATAAGATTAGGGTTTGTCTCTGCCATTGGCTTTGTGAGCCCTTGCCCTCTTACTAGCTTCATGGGTTGAATCTCCATATCATACTCTTGTAGCATAATTACCCACTTGGCTCTTCATTCTCCCAGTTCATTCTGTATCAAGAGCATCTTGACTGGAGGATCGAGAACTATAGCAAAGATCTTATTTTTGAGGATGTAATTTCTAAATTTTTTGACTGCCCTGACTAAGGCATAAGCCTACTTCTCCACATTTGGATATCTCAATTATGCATCCTTCAATGGTGTGCTCATGAATGCTATGGGGTGTTCATTACCTTGGTCAGATTTCTAGATTAATATAGTAGCACAGGAGTGGTCAGAAGCAAATGAATATATGTAGAATGGTTTGGCATAATCGAGACTTACTAAAACTGGGGCTTCAGCAATAGCTCTTTTTCTTCTGCATTCCATTCCACCTTGGCCTCCTACTTCAACATTGCATTTAGTGGCTTGACTATCTCTGCAAACCCAGTGATGAACTTCCTGACAAAATTGATTTTTCCGAAGAAAGACTTCATTTCCTTTTTACTAGCAGGTGGTGGGATCTTGAGAATAGCCTCTATACATTCTGGATCAATTGCAATCCCCTTTTCAGAGATAATATGCCCTAGTAACTTACCCTCTATTACTCCAAAGATGCATTTCTTTGGGTTGAGAGATATCCCAAACTCTCTGCATTTCTAGAAGACTTTGCACAAATATGAGATATGGTCACCTTTGTTCTTTGAAAATACCATCATGTCATCCATATAGATGATTATGCACTTCCCAATTATATCTTTAAATGCTATGTCCATTGCTCTCTGGTATGTAGGTCCAACATTAATCAAGCCAAAAAGAATTCTTCTATAAGTAAAGGTACCCCACTTATTATTGAAAGCAATCTTATGTCTATCCTCATATTGCACCATGACCTAGTTATATCTTGAGTAAACATCTATAAAAAACATCATCTGAGATCCATTGACAATCTAGAGTACTTCATCCAGTGATGGCACTAGATAATTGTCCTTCTCTGATGCTCGGTTCAGGTTCGTAAAATCTACGCACAGTATGATTTCACCATTTTTCTTTTGTACAAGAACTAGGTTTGCAACCCAAGTAGAGTGTCTGACTGGAAATATGATTCTCGCAGAAAATAGTTTCTGCACTTCCCTTTGTATTACAGGTTCCAATAGAGCATTAATAGGTCTCTACCTTTGTCTAAAGGGCTTCACTCCTAGAGTGAGAGGGATAGTATGAGTTATGATTGATGTATCATAAGTCTTCAAGTCTTCATAACTCCAGGCTATCACGTCTGGGTATTTGTGAAATGCATCAATGATTCCTCGTATTTCTTCTAGGGTGCACACTTTGCTAATAAGAACATTTTTTACATCCTCCTGGGATCCCACATTATACTTGTCACATTGTCCACTAATGGACTCTTTCCTAGTGTCTTGATCCTGGCCTCTGATCTTATCTAGATCAAAGATCTTCTCTAGCTGCAACATTCCCCTAGGGATTTTGTTGGTCTTTAGGTTGATTACCCCTTCCAAGTCTATCTCTGCCTCTTGAGGCTCAATTTCATCAATGATTTGAGAAGCAAAAACATTTTTGTTTGTGATAAAGTCTAGAATATGCTTATCATCTTCAAACACTTGGAAGCTAGTAACATTATCAGGGATTGAGGGCACTAAGGTCAATTCCACTGTAAACTTCTTCAACCCAGAAAGAGATAGAGGCTACAGAGTGTTGGTTGCCTAGGCCAAGGAATCAGTTGTCTGGTTTCTATTTCATGGAATGAGCTGAATATTGAAGGCGTCAAATCCTTCAATAAGGTCCCATACTCAGTGTTTGTAGTTAGTCATTCTTCTGTCATGGCAGGAGTACTGCCTTCTAATTTGCTTGACTACTAACTCAGAATCTCCATACACTTGCAAGATCTTAACCCTCTTCTTCAAGGCCATCAACAATCATGAACCAAAGCTTCGTATTCTTCTACATTATTTGTACAATGAAACTAAAGTCTATGAGCAGAAAAAAACATCTTACCTTTTGGGCTGATTAGCTCAAATCCTGTCCCAGCTCCTTGTTTTGATTTAGAGCCATCGAATCTTAATGTCCAATAACCAGCACCTACGGAATTCTTTGGTTCCTCACTTATATTTTTTTTGCTAGATGGATTTTTAGAAGGCACCATTCCTTTTCCTTTGTGGTCTTCTTGGACATTGATTAGGATCACAAGAGTAGGATTAGTATACTTCTGTATTTGTTTTACTGTTACTTGGCACAAGCAATAGTCCAATTCTGAATGTGAAGTGTTATGTATCCTACACCAGTTGGGCAAAAGTAACTCTTCAAAGTTTATTCTTCTTCCTAACTAAATCTGACCTTCAATACATCTTTGAAGGAACTCTTGAAAATTGTCTAACAAATCTAGCTGATTATTCTCTGGATCATCATTACTTTCAGTTGGTTCAACATCGTCCTTAACTGGTTCCACTAGGGCTCCAACACCACTAGACTCTATCGTGAGGCCGTGAGATATTGTATGCAATATGAGGACCTCCTCCAAATCCAGTTCTTCAAAGAGAGCGGAAAGCATGTAACTACCCATACTTACTTCTAACACAAGAATTTCAGTAGATGTTTTGTGATACTCTGTAATCATATATTTCATTCTGGGTTCTCGTTCAATTCTAATATGATTAGGCACTCCTTTCCAGGGAAGCCACATATGGGAGTGATCAGTTGAAACATATCCATTCAACACCCTAGTAAAGTTCCTTCCCAAGATTAAGCCATAGGCCTCAGGGATGTCAACCACTTGTATATTAACAACTTGTTGAATTCTAGGATCAGAAGCAATCTGCATGTGAATCATATTCAACTCTCCTACCACATTGACTTTGGTCCTATCCATCTGTGTGACTTTCTTTTGAGAATCAACAAGGGTGATACCCATAGCTCTATAGACACTAAGGGGCATGACATTGGTTGAGGCACCAGAATCCAACAAACAATTATGTAAATTCTTGCCAAATACACAAATAGAAATCAAGAATGGGGGGGTGTATGTTTTCCCTTGGAACAGAGTTAAGGGGGTGTCTACTTGAACAACTTGAGATTTGTCTCTTTCCTTCCTAGTGTCTCCAAGGGGCATATGAACTTGATCATGAGACTGATCATGTCCTCCTATCGACTGAGAACTAGATACTTTATGGGCATTCTTGCTAATTGATTTATCTTGCAACATAGAATTTGCATCATTAGAACTTAAAATTGCATTCCTAATGGATGGAACCCTTAATAGCTCAAATGTAGATAGATTTACCTTCATTTTCTAGAGTTCTTTAGCAACATACATGGCAAATTATTCTTCATTTAAATCAGTGGGTGTCTCCCTCAGGTACTCCACCATCTTTTCTTTACTTGCATCAGCATTTCTTCCTTTTGGTACCTTAACATGTCCTCCTGGAGATAAATATTTCCTAGAAACTGGGGGAAATGAGGGATTGTTACTAGCATTGGGGTCTAGAGGCATGTTGAAATTTTTTAGTGGAATGAAAGTAGTGAAGGGGCCTCCAGCCTGTAGGCACTTGTGTGGCAACTCTCTCAAGTCATACTTCTTAATAGGTCTCTAGAAGGTCTGCACTTCTTCAATGTAAGCTTCTTCTTCATCCCTGGGACCATTGTCATTTACTAGATTCTCATCAAATAATTGTGTCATTTCATCACCATTGCATACCTGGCATGCCCCTTCCTCTAACTGGTCAAATTATTCTTCAGGTACATTCTCCTCACTTTGTGGAAAAGGAGAATGGTTTAATACCAACACTTGTGAATCATAAGGAATAGAGGGTACTATCTCTTGACAAGTTGCATTATTCTCCACCTCATACTAAAAGATTGAGGCTGCTATTTGGAACTCTTGACAGTCTAGTTTAGAATGTTGACTAGTCTTGTGGAGCCTACACCACCCTGATAAAGCAACCTCATCTAGGTATACACCACTAGGAGGCTTTTCTTGATTAACTAGCTGACTGGTAGATTGATTAACAAGTTGACTAATTGGTTGATCTAATGGGGTGGGAACTCCTCCATTGTTGGGACCAGTGTTCCAAGTCCTATTATGTCCTAAGTGTTGTATTCTTTTGAATCCTTGTCCACCACCTGGCCCTCTGTCAAAGTTTTGACCTGATGATTGTCCTTTATCATAATTATGCTTTCTTTCGTTATTATATCCCCTATCATTATTGTAACCTCTGTCCTGGTTATATCCTCTGTCGTTGTTGTATCCTCTAAAATTTTTATACCCTTTGTCCTGACGTTGCCCTCTATCAAAGTGTTGTCCTTGTGGATTCTCTCTATTATGAGTGGACTGCATATTCATCTGAGCAGCTTGCAACTAACTGTTCTGATTCCTTAAGTAGGTCACCTCCATATTTAGTTTCTTTATTTGTTCTGACAATTCATCCAATCTTTCCTTGTTAGGATTACTGTATGAAGGTTGACTCGCACTATTTTGGGAATACCCAACTACAGCGTTGGGATTTAGTGACTGGTTCAGGACTTCAAAATTTTGCAGGTATGAAGGATAACTAGCCTAAGGTTGGATATGTAGAGGTTGATTCACCTTTTACTAAGGATAACTAACTGTGGATGAAACTTGTCCACCAGGAGGTCCTGGGTAAGGGACCAGAGGCAACTGAGGTACCTGGTTCATGATTGGGGTGTGGTTCACAAAAGCTTGATTAAGAGCTGGAACTTGTCCAGGGTGAGCAATAGGTCCTAATGAGGGTAAAGGCCCAGACAGATGTTGCCTTAGATTTGTGCTATTTTTTACAGCCTCTACATATGCATCTAGTAAACTCTCAGGGGGGTTATTTCTCCATTTCATAAAAGTAGTTGTTAGACTATCAAGTCCTTTGTAATAGACTTCTAGGGCAGTGGCTTCATCAACATCATATGGTGTCTGTAATCTAGTATAGGCGCAATGAAACCTATTGTTGAAAGACCCTATGGGCTCATTGAATTCTCTCTTCACATTAGTGAACTGATGGTAAAGCTCATTACAACTAATGGGGATTCAAAAATTTTGCAAGAAATCAGCTTCTAGCTTAGTCCAATGGTGGATAGATCCAGCAGGTAAGTGGTTATACCAATAAAATGCATCTTCTCTTAGTGAATAAGGAAATAACCTACAGGCCACATCCTCATGGTTTATCCCTCTATCTTTAGGGCCAATTTGGAAGATTCTAATGTGTTCCTCAGCAGTTCTATTGGGATCATTGACATGGAATTTTGAATAGAAGTTTTCAGGGTTCTTTGGCATAACATTGTAGATAGTGAAACTTAGTGGAGATGGGTTGGTTGCTAGGAAATCCATTGGTGGAGGTGGGGGTGGTAATGGCTGATTTATGGCTTTCTAAGGTTGTGGAATAGGAATGGCCTCAGACTCAGATGAACTTGATAGAGATGGGGATGATGGGGATGTGAGAGGTTGATGGGATGAGGATGATTCTTCCCTTCTATTGGTTTTTCTTGACCTAGTAGGGTTTAGTAATTCTTGGAATTCTTCCTCTCCTAGAGCGGATCTTGTTCTTCTTCTGAATCTCTAAGGAGAGATGGCATTCAAAAATTAATCCAGCTTGCTTTTTCGGGCCCTCCTTCTAGTGCCAGTTCCTATTGATCATGTTTTCTGCACAATAATAGCCAAATAGAATATGATATCCTATCTTTCCTAAAAGATAAATCTCTATCGGCAAGCCTCAAGAGATAACCCCAAGGTCTCTAATGTCAGGTCTTGACAGTGCATAAACAACTCAGTAACGAAATGTGAAAATGCTGGTAATCACAATGGGACCTTACTACAAGCAAAATACTAAATTGATTCTATCAAGTTTAACAAACTGGTGATACTTCAATCAATAATTAAAGAAATCGAAAAAGAATATGGGTTTCAAAGAGATTTCTAAGCTTAATACTAAACCTAAGATTAACAATGAAAGTAACCAATACTCAAAATGGACCAATCCTTCAAAATTTATTTCTACTTGACGAAGATAAATCTACAATCTCACAGAAAATAGTGCAATCTTCTGAGGTGTTAAGATTTTTAAATCATAAACCTTCATTCAAATAACCCTATTGCAGTTAAAAATGAACAAATATTTACAATCAAACTTAAGCACATGGAATAAAAAGTCCAGGATAGCTTTGCAAAGCAACTAAGAATTAGTTGGTTACGAAAAGTGTGGACTGAAGGATTGCTGCAACATTCAAGTATTGAATCAAAAACATTATTAAATCAAATATAATATAAACATTAACCTTCTCAAAGCAATTTTAAATATGGAATAACTAGAACCATGCAAAACAAAAGAAACAAGTATGGCAACAAATCACAATGTCATTTCTTGTATTCAAATTGTTCATTATAGCAACAATTCTAGCTTTTTGTTACAATATTTGCTTGAGGGAAACTACCTGCTAACTTACTCTACTTCTAACTAGCTTTGCTCTATGCCCTAATTACAAATTCTAACCTTTTGACTATTTCTAACTATTCTAACCCTTTACAAAGGGGTGACATGCCCAACTTATAGAAAACCCCCAGGAATCTGTCAGCAAGGCAAGGGTTTCATAGCAATAACTCGGCATAACCATCTAGCCAAGAGAGTCTTTGAAATGGGTCAAACCAGCATTAAATGCATATCCCATCCAATTCAGCCTGAGATCCATAGCTCGGACGATGTGCAGGAAGATAATAGAGAAGCACAAATCATGCCACAACCTATCATTAGCTCCCTTCCCTATTATCTCTACTCTGACCTGGCTCTTCATGTACTTTCAAGAACATCTCATCCAGGCCCACGACTGGTGGTAGGGGCAGAAACCTAAGTCTATTATCAATAGACGCAATCTCATCTCTTGAGTGTTTGACTGATTTATCCCATTATACCTTATACGCCAAATACTTATCAATAATTGTAAGGTAGGTGGCTGCATCATCCAGTTGGTGCTCAGAAATAGACCCATCATCAAGTGGTGCATAGACATCATGCCACTACTTCCTCAACTATTCCAAGTTTAGATACTTGGGCGCGATCTTCCTTCTTCCTATCATTATCTCAAAAAAAGCAATGCAGACATTGTAGATGCCAGCTAGGGTGTCATCAATGTTTCTTCTTTGTTTGTAAATCTTCTTCAACACCTTTTTCCTAATTTGCAAAGCCTCAAACCACTCCCATGGTTTGGAAAATATAGAAGAAGGAAGGATCCCATCACTCACCAACCTGTCCCAGGTGTAGTCCATTATAGTCCTAGTTTTTTGAAGAAGGAGGTCGGTGTCCTCTTTATCTTGTGTCATTACCTGCTTCAACCATTCAGTGGTCCTTGTAGCATCCTTTCTAGTTGAGAGGATCTCCTTGATAGCTTCATCACCTTTTACCTACACCCCTCTTAGCCAATTCATAGTGGCAATAGTGGATGCTTTCGTATTTTCCAGCATGGTGATGGTCTCCTGAGGTAGAGGATTTGTAGCAGAGGAAGAGGGATTAATGGACTATAGTGGCTTGAATAATTCTTCCAAGCCTTTCTTGAGATCTGCATTCTCTTTCTTTAGCTCCTACTTGGTCTTCATTTCCTTAATTGATCCACAATAATAGTACTAGATACCTCATAATCTTCAATATCCTACTCAGCTGATGTAGGCCCTTAATTGAGAGTCTAAACACTGTAATCCTTTTCGACCACATCATTTCTATCTTTGTCTAGAGCAGGGGTGGTGATATGAACAACTTTTTTATGTGCTTCATCCCTTTCAACCTTTGAGATCACTCTAGCCCTCTTCTTACCTTTATCTTTCCCAATCTTGGCTAGGAGTGCATCCCAAATTGGTGGCGTGTCTTCTACCACAACTTGTTTCCTCTTTATCTCTTTGTCTAGCCACTCTGGAACGATGGACTCCAATTGTGAATCAGTTTGCACCTCTCCCTACTGATCCTCTGATACCCTTTCCTATAAATTGTGTTTCTCAGTGGTCTCATCCATCCTGCCTTCCTTTTGAATATGCTTTCCCTTATGTTCAGGTGATGGATCTCTCATTGCCTCTACTTCTCCTATAGGAGACTCAACTTCCTCAGTCCTAACAGGAGAATCTGTGTGCGCAATCAAAGGAGAATGTATTTATTTTTCAATTTTGGCCTCTGCATTATAGAGTTCACCTTCATGAAACTCTTCCCCTTCACTATCTAGATGACTCTCAGCATCCTCGACTCACTTGGTTTGCTTTGAGCTTCATGAGCGAGAGGCACATCATCATGTTGCTCCTTATGAAGAGTGGCAGGAGGAAAATCTACCTTAGGCACATCATTCTTGGGAAAGGGAGTACTAGACCTCCTTGTATATACCTTTGCTTTCTCCTGTGAACTTTCAACATTCACAATTGGTGGGGAGATTACCTTCTCCCCAACCTTGGAGCTTGCCTTTTCTGACAACTTTACAATTCTTCTTCTCTTTAGCACAGGAGCATCAGTCTTAGGATTTTTTTCTTTGACTTCCTTCTGTTTAGACCTTTTAGTTCTTGTCCCCCTTTTAGCCTTTGGCCTTCTCTGTTTCTCTGTCTCGTGGCCCTCTATTTCCTGAACACCTTTTGTCTTGATCTTGGACGTGGAGTCCAGTTTTCCCTTACCTTTAGGATCTTGCTGCCCTATGGACTCCTCAAAAGTGGAATGGGAATCTAAGTCTCCCATCAGGCTATAAGTGCATTCCACTCCTTTATTTTCCAACTCCCACATAGTGTGTTTGAGCCACAACTTGGTAACTTTAATGACTGGCTCCATCAGTTGCTTCAGTTCTATTTGCTCCTCTTTTAACTAGTCTACATCACCAATCAGCGTATCTTTTACTACCTCATAGGCATGATCCTGAATTAAGTCCCCATCATCCTCCAATTGATCATGCACTGCCTTTACATTATACAATTGGACCGCATCCACTAGAAGCCGAGAGAATTTCTTCTTTTTGACCTCATATTCATCACCACAATTGGCCCAGTAGTCCTCTAAATTCACCTTATGGCTATATTCCCTACTGGCCCTCTTTTGAGCTTCCCCTGTGATGTCAAACTTGGATCTCTTAGAATGGAAAGACAGGCCAAGAGTACTCATTTCTTCTTCAGAAGCCTGGGCAGAACCAATGGAGGGAAAAAAGTCTCTAGTGCCAATCCTTAGGGGAAAATCCCCGCCAAATCCAGTCTTGTGTTTGTCCTTCTTGACAGTGGCATCAAAATCACAAATCTTTCTTGTTACTTCCAACAATATAATGTGGTCAGCGGGATACCTTGGAAGTCTATATGGGGCCCTTTGGCAGCCATCAATCCGAATGTAGGAGAAGGTTAGGAATTGAATAAACCACACTCCATATTTATTGATGAGGTCCTTTTCTTGATCTGAAATTCTGACATGCTCTGCTTCCTGAAGCATTCTGGTAATATGCATGGTAAATGTATCACTTTCCCTCCTGTAGCCTGAGCTTCCTAAATACAACTGAGGGTAAACCTCATAGATAATATCTTGTCCAAAAATTCCCTTTGTATCTAACCCTCAATAGGGATGGAATCTAGCCAACACATAGACCAAATATGAGGTCATTGTGAAGGTCTTTGTCTACAACACATTGGAAAATTGTCTGTGAATTACTTGGCTGATGACCCCTGCCCAATGGTAGTTAATCTTTTCTTGTTCCATCCTCACAATCACATGGCACATCCAATTCTCAAATGTACCGGCACTCTTCAATCCAAGCACTTTGCTAAGAAAGGTGATGGCATCATAGTACTCCTTAAATTTTTCTTTGTACAGTTGCCTAGGCAACTTGGAATAGTGGGACTTGGGCTTGTCTAGCCAGGGGTTGATAAACTGTTGTGATTTCACTGTCTGGTCATCATAGAACTCCTAAGCTACCTCAATGGTGAATCCCACCACATGAGACCAGTCTAGCATGTCTAAGGTTTGGGCAATGGAAACTAGGTTGAGATTGGCAGCGACTCTCCCTTGAGGACCAATTATCCTCTGTGTATCCTGATCATAGTGCCTGGCGCACTCAAGGACTAGCTCATAACACTACACTATAGAGGGGAAACCAGCAACATGGGACAAACCAGATTCCATCATTCTTCTAGTCACCAAAGGAGGATCCTTGGCTACCATCCTTGCTTTAAATTCCTCATAGTCCTAGAGGCCAACATTTGTATTAGTGACTTCTGACCAGACATAAGTGATCTTACTCTCAGGGACCTTGCTCTTAATGTCCAACTTAATCCTCTCTGCATCAGTCAATGAAGAAGTAGCCGCTGCTTTGCTTGATTCAACCTGCACTCAACATGGAAAACATAGTAAAAACCATAGGAAAGTAGGGTTATTCCATCAGAACACCATTAGAATGCATCTCATATAGTCAAGGTGTCATTAAATCTCATCTAGAATGACCATAACACATTTCGGGTTTCAAGACCATCCACAGAATATGAGCCAGAGAGGAAATCCTGGAAATTTTAGACTAATCGGATTCCAACGGAATAACCTAGAAACACCTACTTAATCATTAAACTTGATCATTTTCCATCAATAAATTTGCATGGGAGATCCAAATATGACATGAAATAATCATCAAATGCATCATGAATTGTAAACGAATCCAATTATTTCATGTTCTTTTATATTTCATCAAATTTCAGGGAAATCCATGAGGGACAGATTTTCGCGAAGAATAGGCCAAAGAGGATTTTTGGGAAATCTGGGAGATGGCAGATTTTAGATAAATCCGGACTCGACGGAAATCCGTGGTCAAGGAAAAGTTTTGAACTAATAGGGAATCCCGGAATGAAATTTTTGGCAAGGGTCAATCATCTCATTGAGAAGTCTTGGAAAAATCATCTTGTCCCACCAACTTTCAGGGTCTAAACAAAAAATTCGGCCAAACTAAAGTTCTAGATATGAGGTCTCAGCAAAGCTGTGGTGTCTCACCGATAGGCGTTAGGTTTTGAATTCGGCCAGAGATTCTATCGATTGCGCAGTGTTTTGGTTATATGAAGTCCCATCTGCATAACCTCTTGCTAACATTATGAAGTCACCCTGACAGAAGGTCACTTAACAAGAGCAGGATATGCTCGGTGAAAGGTCTCGCCGAAAGGGGGAGGTCTCAGAGAACTTATGAAAGATCAGCATGAGAATTGAGGTGTCCAGGTGACCAAATGCAAACCCACGAAGGGATTCGGTGTGACACAAAAAAATCTACATGACATCTCACCGACATTAAAGGGTTAGAGTGACTAAAAGAACATAGCTCGATGAAAGAAAAAGTGATCGTTGGGAGGTCTCGTCGAAGGACGCATGTCTTGGCAAAGAAAAAGAAAATCAGTAAAGCCACGGGATCCCGCCGTGACCTTTTGGTGACTAGGACTTGTCTGGCCGAAAGTGAGAATGAACAAGAATGTCAATGAGACATCTTCTCACGGGCTGAGGTCTTGATGAAAGCAAAGGTCTTCCCGACTGATATGCATAAAGGATTTCATTAGTGTAAAAATGATAGTGTCACGATGATCTAACATGAACCTAGGAAGACCACTTCGGTGAACCTCAAGGTGGTCGATGTGATATCTCAGTGATCTCGAATGGTCACAGCGAATGAAATTTAGAAGGGATGGATTATCCCAGACTGTGATGCTGAGCCATGACTATGGATTTTGAAAAGTTTAACCTAGGGAAAGTCGGGGATGAACCTTTCATGAATTTTGTTCGCATTTTAGGTCAATCTTAAGATGAAATCACCTAATATGGCACTTCCCTAGGTCTAAAAACCCTACTCATCCGCCATTAGTGCACAAGCACGTTCAAAATTTAGTTGCTTCAACTATTGAGTCATCACTAGGGTTTACTAGTCACTCTCAGGTAGGATTCATTAAAATGCAGATGGACACATGAACTCAAAACTCGCCTGGGAGATGACAAAGGATACAATACTGAACAACCCTAGCATGAAACAAACAAATACACAGGAATTCAAATCCCACAAGCCCTCACAATACCAACATGCCATTCATAATTCAATTCAAAGCAAAGAAATCAGACATATACCATTATAAAGTGGGAATTGATCTCAAAAGTAGCAAGTGTGAGGCTCAATGGTGTTCATAACGAACACAGGTGATAATGCACAAGAAATCACCACCAAATGAGACCAATTCAAACCCAAACTCCCAAATCAAATCCAAAAGCAAAAAGAAAAAACTCTAAGAATGCGGCACTCAACTCAGACAATGGCAAATAGTGAGCATAATGGTGCAAAAGATCTCAAAATCAAGTTAAGTATACTTCTCCGAACACACACAGAGCCATAAATGCAGTCAATAAGATAGCCAGAGAAGAAATTCAGGAATCCCACAAGAGGGTAGAATCTGGGAAAATCTGGTCCACACGGAAATCTGTGAAGAATGAAAATCCCCAAATAACAAGGGTCCAGCTGGAGGCCAAGCAGGATCTGGGAAAATCCGACCAGGGTGGAAAATCCTGAATCCGAGCAAAATCCCAAAATTCATCCAGAACTCAAGATTTTCAATGAATAACCTAGGGAAAACACTAAGGCATTCAAAATAAAAAATTTAAAAACATGCCCAGGTCAGACAAAACCTCAAAAGAAAGGGCCAAAACACCAAAACTGAAGTGAAAGAGGGTCCTTGCTTACAACGGGGTGTGTGTGCGAAAAAATTGCACAACAAATATAAATGTAGTTTGGGACATGAAAAAAAGTCTCAAAAGAAGCTTAGACACCTAATACAGGAAAGAACATCAATGAATTAGAAAATATTGGGGACAAGAAGAACAATGGAAAGTTCCAGAATCAAAGAAACAATGCTAGAAGACTCCCTATTAAGCAACCAGATGCTCAAAGGTACCCATCTTTCAATGGTTTTTGTTATTCTTACAATAAATATGGACATAGGGCAATGGAATACACAAGCAAAATTAATTAGAATGTTCCATCCTTTACCAATCAATGCTTTACATGCAAAAAAATTGGACATAAAGGAAATGAATTTAAAATTCGAATGATGAATGGATACAAAAATGGTAGATTGATTCAATCTTTCAATGGTTACTATTATACATGCTATGGATTTGGAAAGAAAAAGCTAATCAATGTAGATTCAAAATGAATAAAAGGAATAATGCTCAAAATAATATCATATGCAACAACTACAGTAGGCTAGGACATATTGCTATGTTCTATAGAGGTATAAACACAAGGAAGGACAATCTGGTAAAGAAGAATAAACTACTCAAAAATATTGGTCCAAATGAAGTAAAGAAGGAAATGGAAAGGATTTGGAGAAAGAAAGGGGATCTTGAGAAAAAGGAAGAATTAGAGACTAAAGATGAGTTTGTACCACCCTCCAATGCAGATGTTTCCTCCGATAACTAAGCCCAAATCTATGGCTTAGGGGGATCAATAACATAAAATCACATAACCCCCTACCTCTATGAGGTGTCAAGCCTTGGAATGAAGATATATCATGAAGAATAGAATGCTTAATATGTTGAATAAAATTGTGGAAGGAAATATGCTAATGCGATGATTTGTGGAGCTTGAAAAGTTGACTATGCATATAGTTTTTAGGGTTACCAACTTTATGGTCTGAAGCAGCTATTATAGAATTAGTTCAAATCAGAGAGTTAAATGCAAGTTTTCTAAGGAAAATTCATTCCATCAAAAGTGTTTGGAAGATAGAGAAAGGAGGAAGAACATTTTAAGAGTTCAATGTGTCTCCAAGTTTCAAATCATTAAAACCCTATTGCGCCAAGTAGAATCAAAGGTATTTATACAATTATTGCATACTCTTGTTTTCCAAAATTATAATTTGAATATAAATTGAATGCTATGGGGACACCAAAAGTGGTAGACATCTCATAAAGACCGCAACCTAAGTTTAAGAGATATTCCACCAAAGTCTTAATAGATGATCCCTTAGGTGAATTTTCACACATTCCCTATGGGGTTATGCCAACTAAAAATATTGGGGCATGCATTCATGGAAATATGGAAGAATTCTCTTCTAGAAAATTATCTAAACTATGGTTAGATGAGTTGGTTGAGGATGGTTTAATCTTAAAGCCATAATACAAAATCCTAAATTAGAAGAGATTGGATGTGTGGCAATAGTTTCCATATCTTGACTACAAAGAAAAGTAAGTTAGAATAGCCCTACGTAGAATTCATGATCAATTCATGTGGATTGATGGCCCTCATACAATAACTATGGAATAAATCAGAGAGATAACTGGCTTGTGGTCCTTCGGACTAGTTCTAGTTGTAGAAACATAAAAAAATTATTAAAAGCATCCTCTTATTCAAAATTTTCTAATCATTAAGTGGACACAAATATTATTATATTATTATTCTTCATCTTTGGATCATCCACATTCTTTGCATTTTAGTTATCTTTGCATCCATTTGGAATACTCTTTGTTTTTCTCTCTTTTTTATATCTATTTGATCATAGTGTAGTTGCATTTATCGCTAGCATCTTGCATTTCCCTCATTTTAGTTTCATTTGAAAATCTATCATATCCATCAATCATAACCTCTTGTGCATGCTTCTAAGAGCATCTATTTTCTCAACATAAGATTGTGATTGTAGAAAAACAATGGAGTAATGCATGTGTGTTTAGATTAGATATTTGCTTTTGCATGTGTGTGTTTCTTGTAGGTAACTTCATTAGGGATGTTGGAAACTTGAATCTTAATCTAATAATATTTTAGAACCATTTTTCCTCCATCTAAAAAATGGTGAACCCTACGTGAATGAATGAATATCATCCTTATGCTAGTAACATTTCTTTCAACTGATAGCTTATGTTTCTCTTATCTTCCATATTATGAAAGATGCTTATTTTCTCATGGTCAATGAAATCTCTGATATGCGTCTCTCACAATGGGTATTTTGGAATGCCATAATTGGGTAGTTTTAAATTTTTCTTATAACTAAGGAGGACCTTTTGTAGCTTTCTCAAAATTAAGTTCACGATGATTAATTTTTTTTATTCATTGGATTGAATGCCAACCAAAATAAAGATGCTTCCCTTGAGTTTCATTGTTTCCACATATGCATACTTGATAGTGTAGTTAATTATATGAATAATTTGATTCTAATCATGCATCAAATATGAGTCATTAATTATATTTTTCTATTTCTACATCTAGCAAATATCAAATTATTGTGTCAAATGTGATTGTGTGGGTGCAAATAAATATCAATCAACCAAGACCCATGAAACTTCCACAAAGAAATTTCATCTTAAGAATGCAATGATCATGTTAGTGTAGGTTTTTTAATATTTTTCCTACACATTATTAAGCATACCTTAGGTTATAGGAGATGTGGTTTATGTGAGGACACATGGTGTAATCCAGCGGTTACATGTGGTGCTCCCACTCACACTTGGGTGGTTGAGTTTCACACCCTCTTTTGGCCTTATACGCCACCTCACAAAACCACTCATTTGTCTCTTTCTGAGTAGGTTATGCCACCTATTTGGAATTTTCCAAGTAGGAATAACTCCCACCTAATTTGGTTATTTGGGAGTTATTACCCCTCTTGGAATTATTTTCCCATATTGTGCTATATAATCAACAC
Source organism: Sequoia sempervirens (assembly GCA_007258455.2). Classification (NCBI taxonomy): domain Eukaryota; kingdom Viridiplantae; phylum Streptophyta; class Pinopsida; order Cupressales; family Cupressaceae; genus Sequoia; species Sequoia sempervirens. Next base: position 771,975,427 of record VDFB02058242.1, read on the forward strand.
TCACCTCTCCCTCCTATCTAGTCAAGATGAGTTCATATTAACTCAATCAATTCAAAGGAGAGTTGAGGCATATTGTATCATTTAGTGTGTGATAATAACATCATTTTGTTATTGCACTATATTCCTGCATTTTATCTCTTGCTGCTCTCATGTGGAAGGTTTATCTTGGCTTTGCAGGTGATCTTGGGTGCTCGAGTTCATCAACAACTATTACATGGTATCAGAGCGTGAGATCTGCAAGCCCCTTCTCAAATTTGAGAGATTTAAAAAAACCATCTAGGTCGTTGCTAGTTTCTACATACAAATTACATATTTTGCAGAATCTAAATCAGAACATTTCTGCAGACCCCCTCTCCAATTACATTTTTTATTTTATAGTCAATCTTTGGAGGGCCATAATTCAGTCATACAAGCTCTTTTTTTAGAGAACTTTTTTTTGATTTGGGGTAGAATTTCATAGGATTTGTAGTGGTGTGATACCTTTTTTCTCAAGTGATCCATATTTTCCAGAAAATTAGTTTTATCAGTAGATCTGAAGGACAGTTCTCATTTTTTTAACTTCAAATTGATGTAACTTTCACATACGACCTCGTATTGAGGTGATTCTTTTTTTGAAAGTGAATATTTTTTGGAGAAATACACATTGGTGCTATTTTGAGGTTCTAATTCTGATATTTTATTGTACTTTCAATATTTGGGTCTATTTTAGACATTTGTAAAACTCTGGAAAACAACTCCAGCATTGTAAACGTACTGATTTATAAAGTGCCAAATTATTTTTTGTTGGGGGGATTCTTGATTGAGTGAAAAAAGGGGGTCTCTCTTTGTGTGTGTGTATTTTTTGATATGTTCACTTGTGCTTTTCTTTTCCTTCACACATGGATCATTCTAAGGTTCCTTTGCTAACACCTTATAATTATGCAACATGGCATCAACATGCATGGAATGCCTTAATGCAACTTGGGTATACTCCATATGTTGAAAACAAGGTAGCTGAACCTGAAGATGATAAGGAAAAGATAAAATGGATGCTTGAACATACAAAAGCTCTTGGATGTCTTCGTAGCTTTGTTTCCCTTGATCTTATGTTTCAAATTGAATCTTGTAAAAATTCACATGATGCTTGGGAAAAGTTAAAATATTTGTATGGTACAACAGATGAAGTCAAAGGCTATCAGATTGAAAATGAATTGATAAGCCTTGATCCAAAGAACTTTGGCAACATCCAAGATTATATTACTAAGGTCAATGATCTAAGAGCACAATGTAAATCTTGTGGTATTGATAAAAAGGATATTTAGTTAATCTATAATACACTAAATAAACTTGGTCCTAAATTTGCAGCTTTTTTTTCTAGCTTTCATACTCATAGACTGACTATGGGATCTGCATACACTATGCCTTCATTTGCATATTTTTCTAAGATGTTAATGCATGAACAAAAAAAGCTTCTTTCTATGGGTCTCATAAAGCCATCACAAACTCAAGCCTTGTTGGATAGTAAGCCTAAGGGACAAAAAGAGTTAGGACAATCTGACAAGAAACAAAAGAAATCTAAGAAAAATCCACACACAAATCAAGCACAACACAAATCCTCTACAAGGGAGGACTCATCTAAGAAGGAGAAGTCTACTTGTTCATATTGCAAGAGGATTGGACATGAAGAACATTCTTGTTATAAGAAGGATATTGATGAACTGAAACATCTTCTTAAGAAGAACAACATTGATCTACCTTCTAGAATGTCTGAGTCTACTTCTTCTTCACATTCCAAATAGTCAAGATCTAGTAAGGATAAAGGTCATGCAGAATTTTCTTCTGAGTCTAAGAAAAATAAAGGTAAAGCTCTTTGTGCTTCTACAAGTCATGAATCAGGGAAATGGCTCCTAGATTCTGGAGCTTCTCATCATATGGCTTCTTCACAGTCTATGTTCTCTTCTTTTGAGCCTTGTGCTATGCCACCTATTTTGATGGGCAACAACACTTACATGAGTGTAATTGGGAAGGGTTCTATTGATATTGGGGATGGCACCTTCAATGATGTTTTGTGTGTACCCCACTTGACAAACAATCTTCTTTCCATCTATCAGATCACTCATGGTGGAGCATGCAAGATTTTGGAATTCACACTTGATTCAGTTATCATCAGAGACTTGGAGAGTAGAGAGATAATTGCTACTGGGATATTTGACCATGAATCTTGGTTGTATACCTTTTCAGACTTTGTACCTGATGATGGTTCTGATCCTTTGGCTATTGATCACACTCCTTGTGTGACATTTGATTTTGAGGAGAATTTTGGCTATTTGAATCTTGGTATTCTCACATCAGATCCAGTTATTGAGCCTTACATTCCTTCTCCTCTAACGATTGTTGCTTCTGAAGATACTTGTGTTACTTTCATTCCTACTTGTGATTCAGTGCAACAGGATCGACATCGTCTTCCAGATATAGTTGCTTGGGATGACTACTTGACAGACATTGCAGGTTTGTTCATAGAGTCTCATATTTCAGACTTGGGAGACACTATTCATGACATCCATCTTCTCTTTGATGAAGTTGATTCTTCTTCATTTGTTATGGAGGAATGTGTGGATCCTCTTGTTCATTCTCCACATGATCATTCATCACAGTTTGACATGAGTGTGGATACTTTTGAGCAACATTTGGAGGAGGCATCTTTGTTTTCAGAGGAGGTAGTTGAGTCTTTAGATTTTGTTCTACACACATCTCTACTAGGTTTTGGATTGTCATCTTCATCAGTGTGGCCTATAACACCCGAGTTGGTGGTGGCAACTTTCAGCATCGATGTGGAGATAGATGAGCAGTTTTCAAAGACTTCATACATTTTGAGCTTTCTTCCCTCACATTCATTTCAGGAATGGGAAGACATTCTTCATACAACTTTGGTTTTGTTTCTTCCTAAGGGGAGGAACATTGTTCGACGATCATGGACCATGTTCTACATTCAGATTCGAGCTTCAACCATTGGCACGGTTGACTACTTTGGGGAAGACTACATGGTCTTTCCTATCCTTTCTATTTTGGAGGGGACTTCTTCCTTGCATGGGATTCTTCTTGTGTTGGGAAACTTTTTTTCTTTTCTCTCTTTTGGGGAGGGGTTTTGTCCCACTGGGTTTTCTCCTTTACTTCATTTGTGAGAAAGTATTTTGTACATGGGTACCTAACATGGCCTAGTAGTCGAGACCCATATTTTCATCTTTGTGTCTCTTCACCCACCTAAGCTACACTTAAGGGGGGTTGTTAGTGTAGGTTTTTTAATATTTTTCCTACACATTATTAAGCATACCTTAGGTTATAGGAGATTTGGTTTATGTGAGGACACATGGCGTAATCCATCGGTTACATGTGTTGCTCCCACTCACACTTGGGTGGTTGAGTTTCACACCCTCTTTTGGCCTTATATGCCACCTCACAAAACCACTCATTTGTCTCTTTCTGAGTAGGTTATGCCACCTATTTGGCATTTTCCAAGTAGGCATAACTCCCACCTAATTTGGTTATTTGGGAGTTATTAACCCTCTTGGAATTATTTTCCCATATTGTGCTATATAATCAGCACTCACCTCTCCCTCCTATCTAGTCAAGATGAGTTCATATTAACTCAATCCATTCAAAAGAGAGTTGAGGCATATTGTATCATTTAGTGTGTGATAATAACATCATTTTGTTATTGCACTATATTCCTGCATTTTATCTCTTGCTGCTCTTGTGTGGAAGGTTTATCTTGGCTTTGCAGGTGATCTTGGGTGCTCGAGTTCATCAACTCTTACAGATCACAGGTTATGCGTAGAATAGATTTGTGGAAAAATATTTAGTTCTCAAAAAACTTGCAAGATTCGACTAACATCTATTTTCTACATAGCAAGAATTATCAACCATCACAAAACCGTTATAATCTCCCACCCTGCTCGATCTACTTTTTTCTTCACTCTTTCGCTCAATGCCTCTTCTACAGTCATTCGGATTGGCCACTCTAGCAAACCAATTTTTTTTTCCTCCATGGGGAAAATCTCTTTGTAATTCTTGTGCGAGGTTGAATCAATTTTGGACACAACATTAGTATTACTAGCATTGTTATTTTCTTTTCCTTTTTGCTGCTGAAACATTATCTTCTTCTCCTTCGTCGCCTTCTTAGTAGAAACACAAAGAGTATCTTTAGGAGCTTTGAATGCATCAAATTTTCATTCAAATTATTTTTATGAAGTAAAATTTCAATAAATGTTTCTGGTTAAGGAATTTCTAATTCAAGTTCAATGATTACAATCAAGAATTTTCAACTAGGGTTTCAAAATAAGAATGGAAGTTGTCTTTCACTCCTGGAGAGAGACGCGATAGGAAACATACAGTGAGAAATCATAATATCTAACAAAAATCTGCTGATAAATGTGTTTTGAATTTGGAATGCTAACTAGGAATATTTTTGACATGATTGATCTGAGAGGAACTTGATAGGAGCTTGATACTGAAGGCATTTTGAACTATTTTTAGAGTATGTGGATTTTGTTATTTTTGTTAGATTGATTTTGTTAGTTTTTATTTTAAATTAGTTTTTGATTTAGACTAGTTTTTAGTTTAGATTAAATCTAATTTAGTTTTTAAATTAGTTTTTAATTTAGATTAATTTCTATTTTTAGATTAATTTTTAATTTAGATTAATTTTTAATTTTAGCTTTTAGTTTAAATTAGTTTTTAATTTTAGATTAATTTCTAATTTTAGATTAATTTTTTAATTTTAGATTAACTTTTAATTTTAGATTAACTTTTAATTTAGAGATTAACTTTTAATTTAGATTAATTTTTAATTAAAATTAGTTTTTAATTCTAGTTTAATTTTAATTTAGATTAGCTTTTATTTTTAGATTATTTTTTAATTTAGATTAACTTAAATTAACTTTTAATTTGGAGTAGTTTTTAATTTTAGATTAGTTTCTAATTTAGATTAATTTCTTTTTCATTCATAGCTTAATTATTATTTTTGTGGCTCATCATTGGTTTTTCTATTGTAGGTTCGCATGATAGAGACTTGAAAATTGTAAACAAAAACAAACAGTTGTTGAAGACTAAAAATCAGAAAACTACTAATGACATTTGGTGCAGGAAGTTTTCCGAAGATTTGATTTTTAAAACCGATTGTCTTTTAGTATAGAAAACAATTCAATTACTACTTAAAAAGAACAACTATCTTTCTTCACATAGATTTAATTAGGGGGTTAACAAACTTCTATTTTTTGTGCTTGTAAGATGGTATGTATTATTCTCTCACCTTGTACAAACTTGGTGATCAAAAATCTAGACCCATCTATTTCTTTGTTTACCCCTTAGAGGGATTTCCACCCCACTTCGAAAGGTGGGAACGACCCAAGTGGTAACGGGCTAAAGCCATGTCCTTTCAAACCGCTATATAAATTTGTGATTGCAAGGAAAGTTTGCAATCAACCAAAAGTGGTACATGATAGCTCTCCCCCAGTATCTTTATGATGTGAAAAGCCCTTGTTCTAAGGGTTGGGAGACCTCTTGAGGAAGCTTATCATAGTATCCCCCAAATTGGATGCCCTGACTAAAAACCTTTGTGTAGAAAGCCAAAATCTTCTATTTGCTGGCACAGGAGGTCAAGCCTCTGAAGTCATCCAATAATTTTGTGGTTCATTGTAGAGATGGAAAATTTATTAAGATCCTTGTGGTATTAGGGAATTCAGAACTTGATATGCTCGAGAAGTGGGTGTCATGTAAGGGGGAGCCAGTGCTACCAAGTTCCTAGGTCACCCGCTCTAAATAGGCATGGCTGGAGAAATCCAAGTGGGAACCCAACAAATATTGTCTCTACCAGCCTAGGATTTGTGCTTGTATTGCGACAATCAAAAAAAAAATCACAACCAAGAGAAAATTCAAAAAAAAATTGTTTGCTTGTGTCTTGCATGTGTGTTTAAAACAAATCTCAACCAAAAATAACACCTAGTAATTTGCAACATCTCAAACTTGCAAACCCCAAAAAATTCAAACAACAAAATTATCCAAAATGAACATATCACTTAAATCTCTTGGGGTTACCATCCTTTAAGTTCTTATCTTCTAGTCCTTGCATATCTTCCACTCTTGCATTGCTAAAAAAAACCTTTAGCTTGCACTTAGGCTACTCTACCTAGGTTTTGAAATTAAATCTTTGGCTATCTATCACCTGCACCACTTGAGGTTCATCATCCTTGAGTTAGGGAACATACCATTAAACTTTAGTATGGAAATCCTTTTGGAGTTCATCATCTCCTACATAACCTCCTTTGATCATTTGTCCATGTGTCTATCCATCATAGCACAAGTAAAGCCTGCATCATAACCAACTTCGGACCTAGAGTTTCATTTGAGGTCTTGCATTCTTATATTGTCATATCATATCATACCATTCTCATATCTCATCTTAGAGTCATATCCTTTTCATTACATCTTAGGATTAGGTCCCATACATTATCTTGTCTTGGATTGAAGATTAGAACAAATTTCCTATGACCCCTAGAACAGGAGCAAAAATGTTTCAAGAAGAAGGGAACCCTTGGGGAAAAGACTTTGATCGTGAAGACCATATTAGTGTTGCAACTAGTGAAAAAAAAGAAACTAATGATGAATAAATAACACAATCCAATATAGAAGAATCACTTAAGGGTCATAGATTAACTAAACTACTTATAAAAGTAGTCAAATGTAACCCACAACAATACTTCAAGGCCCTTGTTGATGAAGGAATCAAAATGTCTCCTAATTTTGACATATCATTGCTCACGATGAATGAAAAACCTAAATCTAGTGAATCTAAGCACCACAAAACAAACAAGGATGATAGAATCAAAGATCACATACCCTTTTACATACAACCTAGTTACAAGAGATCTTCAAAGACATCAAAACCAACACCTACAAATAATCCTATTTTGGATGAGATTAGAACAATGATACAAGAACTGGATACTCTCAAGAAAAATAAAACATCATCTCACAAGTTCTCCATTGAAGATATATGTCATTATTCTTTCGATCTGAACATACCAATGCCATCTTTAACTAGTCATTGGGACATACTAAAACTTGATAAATATAAGGGAAAAGGATATCCTAAAGACCAATTAAGAGAATTTTTTGCTACTACCATGGAATGTGTAGTTGATGAGACATACCTTATGAGATTATTCCCTTGTAGTATAGGAGGAGAAGCTATGGAATGGTTTTCATAGTTATCCTCAACCATCAAATCTTTTCAAGAACTAGTTGATAAATTTGTCTCGAATTGTAGTTTCAACTGTGACCTGAAAGTGACTATGAAAAACCTTTTTAACACCAAACAAAAACAAGGAGAATATTTGTGTCATTTTTACAAAGGTGGAGACATTTAACAAAACAATTACCTTATACGATTTCAAACAAAGAATTGGTTGACCTCTTTTGTCAAAATTTGAACAAAGAAATTGGAAGGAAACTTTACTTCAAATACTTGGATACCTTTGATGAAGCCATAGAAATGGGATTTCAAATTGAAAAAACTCTCATTCACAATGGAACTATTAAACTTAATAATGATAAAGATTAAAAATCAGGTTCAAGCAACAAGACACCTTTTTGGGTAAAGAGAAAGAATGTAGTTAATGATGAGTTGTTAATGCAAAAAAAACTAAAACATCATCACCTATCTACAACCTTAAAGGTTCATCTTTGGATAAAAGGAAAAGAAAAACAGAGAAGCTTCCCTAAATGAAACTTTACACCATTGGGACAATCGCTTGAATTCACATTAAATGAACTTCTTGAAAATAATATTATAACACCACCCAAAATGAAGGAATATAACCCACAAGTCAAACCCCCATGGTGGAATGAGGATCACTTTTGTGACTATCATAGACACAAAGGACATAAGACTAATAGTTGCAATAAACTTTGACATCTAATACAATGCCTTATTGATGATGGTAACATAGTACTTGACAGCCATACTCCTTCCAGTAACTCTGATCGTGAGATGTTTAAAAACCCTCTCCCTAAGCATGACAAGGATAAAGGAAAGGCCCTTGAATCTAGTGATGGTGTAAACTATACTACTGCTAAGTATGACTATACTATAAATAACATCAATAAGGCTAACAATCATATAAACACTTTCATTATAAAAGGAAAAGAATTCAATTACAATATTACTTCTCGCAAAGGTATAGTTACCCTTAGAGACCCTAATCCAAAGCCTGCTATGCTAGCTACACAATACAACCTCATAGAGTATTTAGGAAATTTCTTTGCATAAATTTCTATACGTGAATTGCTATGCCTATCTCTTGAGCATAAAGCTATCCTAGATAAATCACTTTCTATTGCTATGGTGCCTACAAACCTACTGTGAACCAAGATTGCAAACCTACATAAACACAAGAAACAAACATCATATTAGATCACATGCAAGTTAGTATCATGATTCCCCAAGAAATCCATTTGAATTGTAAAGGAAAAGGAATAAAATGAAGAACATAAAAAAGAATAAACCAAAGATATTAAATCCTATTCAAATACAAAGAAAAATCTTAATCTCTTGGAGGAGTTGGTGCCAATTTGATGTGAAAATTAACTCCTTCCCAACTCTTATGCAAGCTTTGTTGATTGGTGATGAAGAGTGATCCACTTTGTTGATGATTAAGGTATGCTCCAAGATGAAAATATGCATAACCTAGCTAATTTTGGATAAAGATGGATGATAATTGCTATGGATTTAAGTATAATAACTTTTCTCAAATTGTGGATGCCAAAATGAGGAATGAAGCCTCTTATTTATAGAATGACAAGTTGGAGAAATTCCCAAAATGAAGCAATGTGGGACTAAAATTCAACCAATGGCAAGGTGCAACTTGTCAAGATGAGAATGGTTGAGGGATGTGAACATTTTGATGAATAGGCCCATAAATGCAATTAGGTGATATTTGAAATTAGTGAAATGACATGTAAGAGGGGAAAAGAATGTCTTAAATGCCACTTGGCTCAAGGAAAAAGAACTTATTAGGTGAAGTTAATGTCTTCTTGGAAGGACAAAGTCCACTAGGATTTTGAATTCAAATTTGAGAGAATATTCCTCCATTATGCCATGTTGAGAGAAAATAGCGATTTAATAAATGAATTAAATCTATTTTCATGTGCAAGTGGCAAAAGCTATAGGATGGGACATGAATTAGGATTAATGTAATTAGAGGTTAATTAATTTAATGAAGGATTAGATGATGTGACAAATTTGAATAAAAAATGAGAAGAATATGATAAAAGGATTAATTAAATAAGGATTTTTGATTTATTTAATTAAAGGAGCTAAAGTTAGATTAAATCAAATAAGGTTTATTTAATTTAATGAGATAGACTTTAGGGGTTTAATCAAATAAAATTGATTATTTAATTAAATAGGGATAATTAGATCAGATTGATTGATTTAATTAACAAGAAAGAATGACTTAATCAGATAAATGATTTATTTAATTAAGAGAGGAAGATTGATGAATTTAATCAAATAAGGGTATTTGATTAAATGGTTAGACCGAGGGATGATTTAGGATGAAATGGTGTTAGTAGTCTGAATCAAGTATGTCGATATATTTTCCATGTCTACATTTTGCCCCTCTTTAAAGCAAAGTACTTGTTGCATTGATTTAGAGAATAAACTATCTTGATCAAAAGCCAAAATTTTCTGATTTTAAAAACTTTCCCTAGTGCTACTTCGATGAGAGAAATATGCCGATATACTACCCCCTCGAGAGATCGGATGGAAATTCTAATTTTTGGGTGATCTCACAAAAAATGAGGACAAGGTGCCCAACAAGTCTAGAAAGTCTCCTGGAGGCTAGAAAATGAAAAAAATGATGAAAAACAACCCTCAGACAGACAAAAATGGGATCGAGGGTCTAAAACCCAGCAGAACGGCTAAACGAGGTCAAAAAACCCTATTTTTCAGGCTTAAATAGACCTCGAGGGGCCACTTCCACTTCATTTTCACATTCAGCCTTAGGAGATTCTATAATTTTGAGCTCTGATACCTTGGCGAGATGGCACAACGACAGTTCCCCATGCACATTTTTGACCGAGTCTAGACGTACCAGAGGCTTCCCAACACTAGACCATTAGTGAGTCAACTTGACCCAAGCTTATTTTCCATTCTTTCATGCTCATTTAATACTTTTGAAACTAGATCTCTAGGCACAATGCCATAATGCACTGCTAAAAATTTCAAACTTCGTCGCTCGATGTTTTAACTACACTGCCTTCACAAGATGTGTCACTGCAATGTTGTTTGGAGTTTAGGTCTAAAATCCAAACTCCAATGCTTTTGTTGAGTTCACCGCCATCGTGGACTTTAAAATTAGGGTTCCTACACAAACTAGGATGCTCTAGCAAAGTGCACTGTCGTAGTGTAGTTTGAGGATTTGGAGGCTCTAGTGTCATAGTTTGCAAATTTCAAACTACACTACTATCATAGGTAGTGACATTGGGGTGATTTTCTAAACAATGAGTCAAGTCCAAAAAAATTTTTTTGATGCATTTTAACATGGTGACTTTTCCTTATGCAGGACGAGGCGAGAGAGATCTATTCGCATGACCATAAGTCTCGAGAGATTTTTAGACTCTTAAGGATTTTTCTGAGTGAGAGCAGGAGTTCTTAGGAGAGATAGGACTTGGGTACATCGCCTACGCACTGCCCATGCAGACACACCTAGGCATGATGATGGCCCCTACTAAGAGGTGGCACAGTGAGACCTCCTCCTTTCATCTTCTGACTAACGAGGCCAAAGTCATGCTAGAGGATGTGTGGTGGATCTTTAGATTACCGATCCATGGGAAGCAGGTGATCTATGACATGGCTATCAGGACAGACGCTTGTTATGCTGTCCTAGAGACTGATTAGATTATATTTTGTGAGGGGCAGATCAAGTTGGAGTGCCATAGTTCTCTCACCTCACCCTACCATTTAGTGATTACATCCATCATATCAGGTCTTGTTGCCCTAGATCGGTGAGGCCGATATTTCAGTCTAGGATGGGGGCTTGCTTGGGAGCAGATGGTCTGATGGTGACTAACACTTTTTGCATGGGGGCCAGTTATACTAGCCTCTCTTTACATAGATCTTCATGAGTTCACCTACTTGGATGGCAGAGCACTTGCAGCTGGAGTCACACTCCTACATATTTGGGCATGGGAGCACATCCTCGTACTTCATCCATGAGTTATTCTAGTTCTGATGGAGCCAGATGGCCTAGTGGTCTAGTGTTACAGAGGGGGCCTTTCTTTTATGCACATAGGACAACATGAGATTCCTCATTGGAGGAGGGTCCTTGATGATTTACGAGTATTCAGATGGTGTTCATACATTGGACAACTAGCCTAGTTTGATGATGTGCAGTAGTTATTCTTTGCTCGCTAGGACTTCTTGATACAGGGGTGAGAGCATACAATGATTGAGATGTACTTGATGGGTAGGGTACAGAGTTAGTTTCACAAGCCACAAGATCGACCCAACAATCAGTACATGGCTATCTTTGTGAGAATAGCTAGCTAGGGCTCCTAGGGGTGATACATACCTGCCCATGAGGTAGTACAGAGCTTCATGCAGTTGGTGGCCAGGTCATCACCATACGATCAGGGAGAGGCAGATCTTGGGACCAAATAAGCATACTGAGATTAGTTTTGTAGACATCAAAAATATATTGATTGACATCGTGCATCTGATCCTGACTTACTAACATCGTTTCTTCCTAAATCATCCCTCAGTCTCAACAGTTAATCAAATTCCCTTATATAATTAAATTCATCAATATTCGGCTCTTAATTAAATAAATCATTTTGTCTAATTAAGTCACTTTCTCTTGTTAATTAAATCAATCCATCTAATCTAATTATCCTTATTTAATTAAATAATCAGTTTATTTAATTAAATCTCTAAAGTTTATCCATTAAATTCAATAAATTAAAACCTTATTTGATTTAATCTAGCACAATCCACTTTAATTAAATAAATCAAAATATTTATTTAATTAGCCTCTTATCATATTCCTTTCTTATTTGATTTAAATAAATCCATAAATTTGAGTCAAATAAGTCACATCATCTAATCTCCTATTAAATTAATTAACCCTTGATTAATTTAACCTTACCACATGTCACATCCTCTAGATAATGTAGTTGCACATGAAAATAGATTTAATTCATTTATTAAATCCCTATTTTCCTCACAAGGCATCTTTTGGAATATTCTCTCAATTTGAATTCAAAAATTCCAAGTCAACATGTACATCCAACAAGGCATTTAAGATCTCTTACATGTCTTTTGCCTTGAGCCAAGTGGAATTTATTACATTTTCCCTTCCCTCTTACATGTCATTTCAAATATTGGCATTTATTGGTACAAACCCCAAATCTTGCACAACCATCATCCATTCATAGCTTGACAAGTGGAACCATATCCTTGGATGAAAGTTAGTCCCACATTGCTCAAATTTGGGCTTTCATCCATCTTGAAATCCTATAAATGAAGAGCTCCTCTCCTCATTTGATCATCCACAATTTGAGTAAAGTTACCATGCTCAAATATCTATCAAGTTTCATACCATAGAGTTCTTAGCTAGGTTTTTTTGTAGATTTAGCTTGGAGTCTTCATCATTCATCATCAAAAGCGGATCAAAGTTCATTATCAAATCTACATATTGAAGCTTGCAATCATAGGAATTGGGAAAGGGCCAAATTTCCACATCAAATTGGCACCAATTTTCCCATGGGATTAAGAGTTTGCTTGCTTAATTAGGATTCAATCTTGTTTTTGTTATTTCATTGTGTTCTTCATCATTTTCTTCCTAATTTGAGCTATGTTAATGAAACTCATGGGGAATCCATGTTTAGACCTGCATTTCCTTGTTTAACTTGTTTAATCATGTTGTTTTGCAAGTACCTAGATTGAGGGTTCACATTTTGGCACTAGAAGGAGGGCATTCCATTAATTATAACTTTTTTGTGAAAATTTTGTGTTTTTATTAATACATAGGAAATTCCAATGTGGGCTCATCAGCATCATTATTTTTGCACTGCGAGCTCATCAGTGTCGCAGTTTCAACACCGCGGGTTTTTCAACGTGACTGTTTTAGCACCGATGAGCTCATCCTACCAAAAAAATTCAAATTCTAAACTGCACTGCTGGACTCGCCGATCTCCCCTAGCTTAAATTTATTTAAAACTCCAATGCTTTTAGGAATCGCACCGCTGGACGAAAAGAGCAATGCAATCATGCTCTCTGCCCCAACACAGAGCGCTGTTGACTAGTAAGTGGCATTGTAAGAGCGCCATTGGAAGGAAACAATAGTGATGCCTTCATGAATTGCGACACTGGAAAACAAAAAAAGGGAGAATTTAGTTTTTTAGCACGTGCTTTGATTCATGACTTATTTATCTACTATTTACTGGTTTTCTAACTTCTGTATTTTTTCCAGAATTTGATTATTTCCTATTTGTAGGTTGGAAGCCAAGAGCAAACGAAGGAGAAGCATGGAGATGATATGGGGTCTAATCAAAGTTTTTTTTAATAGTTAAGTGTTTTTTTAACACTTCTTCAAGAATTTATCATCCTTTTCTTTTTTTAGAACACTAGCTTTCATTTGGGTTTAAAAAGGATCCTTCTTGTTTATTTCTTGCAAAAGGATAAAAAAGAACCTTAGGATCAACAACTTAGTAGATTCTATTTTTGGATTAACAATTGAACAAAGCAATTTCTCACACTTCATTTGGTGCTTTAAAATGTACTCACATTTTGCTTTGAGGGTTTAAAAAGAACAAGTGTAGTGTTTTTCGTGAGGGCTTACTTGGACTAAAGCCATTGGAAAAGGATGTATGCGCTTCTCTCATGCTTCATAGCGATCTTGAGAATCAAGAGGTCTTTTCCATGACTTTGGGTTAAGATAAATCACCTCCACACTTCAATTTGGGCTTAAAATTGAACAAAATATTGTACGAGTGTGAGTGGGGGAATTTTCATGTATATTCTCTCTCTTTGTTGCTATCAAAGATAGATTGAGTTACAAATTTTGTTCTGCATTCACTTTTGTTTATCTTAGAGGGTCTACCTTGTGTGAAAAAGTAATCACCCAAGGGAATGACTCAACCGGTAACACTCTGAACCCGAGATTATTTTCAACTGGGATATAAATGTGGATATTGGAAGAAACACCAATATCACATGGTTGACTCCAACAAGATGGATCTAAAAGGGGACTCTTGCCACATTGGGTCAACTCCTATGAATGGAAAGTCCTTACTAAAACCCATGTGCTAGAATTTTCCAAAATCCTTTATCTATTTTTTGGTGCAAGAACGGTTGTTCTGAAGCCACCCCACACTTTTACAATCTTCTAGTAGAAATGGAAAGCATGCCATGGGAGTTTCATGGGTGTTGATGCCTGGCTACCTTGTATAAGTGAGTATCGTGGAGGGGAGCCAGTGGGGTCAAGCATCTAACCATTCACTAGAGATAGGCATAGCTAGAATTTTCCAAGTGGGAATCTAACAAATATTGTCTTTCACATCCATAGGATTGTACTTATTCTTGGGTTATAAAATGCATTACTTGTTCGAAAACATCATGGAAACAAACACTTAACATCATCCAAATTTCAAACCCTTTTGAGGACAAATACAATTGACTCAAACCATATGTTATTTCTTTCCCTTTGGATTCACATCCTTAGAGGTTTCTAAGCATTGGATTGTATCTCAATTTGTCTTCCTAAGTAAACAATAGGAAAACCCCTTGCCTTAAGTTCATTAAATTTCCACATAAACATACCTTGTGGGATTTGAAGAAATTAAGACATTGGACATCTTAGTTTGAAAACCTAATTGAAGAAATTGTTTTTGGTAAAATAAAGACATTAAGCAAAGCTAAGCAAAATGAACTTTCATGTGTGATTGAAGACTCCAAATTCAAAAGCACAAATCATAGATTGGAAATCCAAAATTGAATCATTTCTTGGTTACAAAGGTCTTTAGGAAGCATATGCATGCTCTTCAATACCTAGGTCTTGGAAAACAAAGTATAAACTTTTTAGGTTCATATTGGGATCAAAACATTATCAAAACCTTTTTCATCCATCCATCAAAACATCAAAACAAATCCATCTCATCATCCTCTTTTGGGAAAATCTTGAAACTAGGCTTTATGGAAAAATCCAAAGCATCATCAAAATCATTGAGACAAAGTCCTTGAGAACATTTATCAAAACACCTTTGGCTAGGTATGTGTAGATGCATCCTTTTGCATATACTTAGTCAAAGTTATCAAAATCATCTTGTCTAGCTTAGTGTATGTAGATGAATCCTTCTCCATATGCTTAAGTGAAACAATCATCTTGTTTGAATGGGTGTGGGTAGATGCATCCTTCTTCTCACACATATTTAAATTATCATCCTTTCAACAAAGCTATCCCTTAGATCATTATCAAACATCTTAGGGTTTTTTTGTTCAAATATCCCAAATCAAAATCAAAATCAAAGTCAAGGACCAAATATCAAAATCAAAAAGCAAAATCCAAAGTCCTAAAAGCCTAGTGTCTCATTCAAGAAAGACAAGAACATCCATATCATCCATCCTTAACATCATCATCATATCATCCCCTTTGATCCTCAAGACACATCCTAAAACTTCACACTTTGGGACATAAAATAAAGATCAAACCAAAGAATCAAGAGATTCATCTCCCATATTCTTGATCCTTGTTTTATGGTGCAAACAAGATCTCAACACAAGAAGAGTATGGAAGCCAACAAAGAAACACCTGCTTCAAGTGACCTTAGTCAAACCAATGTAGAAATGAATCCAGCAGAATCAAGCAACCCATTGACCCTCTCATCATCACAACATCCCCAAGAAGAAAATCAAGGAGAGGACCTCTCTTTCAAAATGTCTCGCGAAGAAATGACAAAAATGCTTCAAAATCTAGATAACCATTGAATCATCAACATCATGATGAGACTTAACCCTTCGTTGTACATGCTTGAATTAGCGAAACAAGGGGCTATGTTGCCATCGGATTTCGATGTAAGTACTATCATGGACACATCATTTCCCCCAATCTCATCTACCATCCCCATCTCATCTACACGTCCATCTCAAAATGTCACACAAAACATTCTGTAAATTGCATCATTTGCTCCAACCCAACCAAATGTCAACAAGGGAAACACATTCCTCAATGCTCTTCAATCACATCCCCTTGTTAATAATCAAAGTTTGGATGCAACCACTACCTTGGAACAAAGCATACCTGAAGACCCATTGCACAAAAATGTTCCTCTCACATTCCATCATGATCCATCATCATCATCAATTTTTCATGCAACACCACAAACACCTCTTCTCACAAACTCACAAGAAGAGGGAGATATGTTCGGACAAGGAGGCATATTCGACACCATGACATTTTCACAACAACTCACATTTCCACCTCTTCCAACATTGCCATTATCATCTACACCATTCCTTGGTTTAGGGCTTCCTTCCCTACCAAGTATCAATCAAATCATTGCACCAAACACTCAAAATTTATCTTTGATATCACAACAACAAATGATAAACACACAAGCAATGGATACATCATCAAAAACACCCTTAACATCACAAAACATGGTCTCACAAGGACCAATCACATCAATACCATTATCCAACATGCAAAATATCAACACAACATCATCATCTACCACAATTCCAAATCCAACACCACCTCCACCACCACCAACATTCACCACATCAAACCAATTTGATGCAGCATTGCAAGCTGCTTTCCAAAGAGGATACCAAGTCTAGAAACAAAAATTCATGCAACAAGCTACCAAAGTTGCACAAGCTGCCAAAGCTACACAACCCGCAATACAAGCGCAAAAAGAACAACAAGCCTAGGCATTATTGCAATAGCAACAACAAGAAGCTACACAAGCATTGCAAGCACAAAGGATCACTCAAGGACAACTATTATTGCAGAAACAAGCCACACAAGCACAAGCTCAAGTGCAATCTTAATATCAAGCACAACAAGCACAAGAACAAGCACAACTTCTTGCACTTGAGCAGTGCAATTGTAGGCATATCAACAAGCATTGAAGCAATACAAAGAGCAACAAGAAGTAGCAAAATTGGCAGCCCAACAACAAGCATTGTGGGAACAACAGCAAGCACAACAACAAGCCCAAACCCTAGCGCAACAACAACAGGATCAACAATAGGCATCATTCATACAAAATCAAGTAGAAGCCTACTTCGCTCAACAGAACATGTAGATACCATCAAACAATACACCAAACAACCCATCCACCCAACTCATGACCCAAACCATAACACAAAACACTTTCATCCCACCCCTTGATCCACAAAGTGATGTGATGACATAAATCAGGTTGTTCTCACAATAGGTGCTCGACCTTCAATCTGTGCGAACAACTTAAACGCAAAGCAACTTGTGTCCCTATCCATTTGATAGGAGCCTAGACATGAAACCATTCCCTAAGAGATTTGAAATCCCCAAATTTGACAAGTATCAAGGGATAGGAAACCCTGAAGATCACATCAGGGAATTCCAGGTTCATTGTATGGAAGTTGCATATGATGATACGTATTTGATGCGGCTATTCCCTAGGAGCTTGGCAGGTCCTACTATAGAATGGTTCTCTCACTTACCCATAGGCATTAGAACATTCCAAGAAATTCGAGATGAATTCATTAGGAATTACACATGTAACATTACAATGGATGTCAATCTTGAAGAATTATATGCTCTAAAACAAGGAAAGAATGAATCTTTTGCTTCATTCCTTCAAGGATGGTGATCCAAGGCCAATCGGAGCAAGTGGACCATGACAGAAGAGCAACAAGTCTACACAATCATAGCCAACCTTGAAAGCCACCTGTCATTTCATCTCAAGATTCATGGAATCGCCACATATGAGCAATTAATCTCCAAGGCGCTTACCATTGAAAGAGCCCTTGTGACCCAACCCACCGAATCAACGTCATATCAGGAACCACAAAACAACCGCCCATCATCTAATTACAATGATAAACCTTTTACATGGGCAAGAAACAAGAACATCACTAATGATGGCGTCATCAATACCAAGGTGGTCATTAGTGGTCCATGCCAAAATACACCCACACCGCAAATCCAACCACAATGCCAAAACACTCATCACACAACATACCAACCAAATAATCCCACCATCAATAACCTCAATAACCAAAGAAGACCACCCCAACGCAAAACTTATCCAAAATGAAAATATGCTATTTTGGGGGAACCATTGGAGGACATAATGAAAAAATTGATTGACAAAAAACTTATCAAACCTCGTACATTCAAAAACTACCAAGAACATGATGTCAAACCTCCGTGGTATAACGAGAACCAACTTTGCAAATTTCACAAAATCAAAGGTCATACCACAAACAACTGCATGAGACTCAAAAATATCATCCAGGATCTTATCGACAAGAAAATCATAAATGTGGAAACACCCACAAGAAATTAGGATCTTAAAATCTACACAAATCCAATGCCAAATCATGGCAACAAAGGGAATAGAAATGATAAATGGAAGGGCTATGTAAATTATGTATACGAAACAGTCATTGCCTCCCTAAATGAAGACTGCATGGTCATCACTATCAAGGGTGCCCATGTCAAAGATTGTGAAGTCACCACAAGAGGTGACAAAGTCACCATTGCAAGATCATCCCAACCATATAGAGTCCCTACATCAAGAGTCGTTCCGTATAACTACAATGTTATAGACCAACTCAAAAGAATGCCAGCACACATCTCCATCATGGAGTTGTTAAAAATCTCATCAATGCATAAAAAGATCCTTGAGGAAGCATTAGCCTCATCCGCTATCCCCGCAGATCTTGATGTGGAGCAATTCCAAGCTATGGTCACAAATATCATAACACCTAATCTCCTTACATTCTCTGACCAAGATTTCCCCACCCAACCATCTCACAATCGCACACTTCACTTGGAAGCCATTGTAAACAAAAGAAAAATCAAAAGGGTCTTGGTGGATGGAGGTACAGGTCTGAACATACGTTCTCTTAGCCTCATCAAACAATTGAAAATATCAGAAGATTCCATCGACAAAGGTAAAGGAATCACAAACAAAGCATATGACGACCAAGAAAGAGTGTCTCAGGGCACAATCAAACTCCCTATTCAAGTAGGGCCAACGCTCATGGAAACCACATGTTAGGTCTTGGACCTCAAACTACCATACAATATCCTCTTGGGACACCCATGGATTCATGAGATGAAAGCTATAGCATCAACCTTCCACCAATGTGTGAAATTCACACATAATGGGCAAGAGGTCACCATCCACAGAGATCCTGAACCATTTTCATATTGCAAAAACCTTGAGTCCAAGTATTATAAAATCCCCCAAGTGCCAAAAAATGATGAGGGCCCATCCACATCATACATCGACCCCACCACTCTCGCATCCAATCTTGCGATAGAGACACCCACCATCCCCGCCATCCCAACCATCCTAGATATCAAGCTCATCATCTAGGAAGATGGTTGTGGAAGCTACAAACTCCCAAACAACACTTTTCTGATAGGAGAGTTACCACAATCTCCTAGATCATGGGAACGTCCACAAGAAAATCAAGCTTCCACATCACAAATGTATCTTGAGGATTATCCCAAATTCATAAGATGGGGAGACCTTGGTCATGAGGTCATTGAAGCAGATCCATCTCACATGTTGTATTGAGATGAAAGACTGACAGATAACTTACCAATGGATGAAAGAAGTAGGGGCCTACACATGATGCTTGCAATGGGCTACAACAGAAATCAAAGACTAGGACAAAATGACAATGGGCTCATAATACCTATCATGCCTGAGATGCGACCCATAACAAATATTGGTCTTGGATGTGCCACTCTAAGAATAACCATACGTGGCCGATGTCCTCCGGTTAGAGCTGCTAATGTTTCTCCTTAGCTAGTGTTAGTACAACTACACTCACCAATAGTCACAAGTAGGGAAACACATAATTTTCTAACTGAACCCTATATTAGTAGTGATGAGGAAGATACTTTATCCAATCTACTTAGGCTATTCAAAGATGCCACCTTGTGTATGATTAGTACCATATCCTTTGAACTAGATAGTTAAAATCATGAGATTCATTTAGTCTACCCCCAACTGATTGACTATGACCAACGAGGACCACCAGTTCTCGATACATTCAAAAACAATGAAGCACTCTCAGAATTCATGGGATTGAGGGATAACATTCTAGATGGAGATCACAAGGTAGGATTTATAATAGAGTTGGACACACATGCCTATTATGGGGAAACAATTGAATCCTTCAGTCACAAAGGTGAGAAACTAAGAATCATATCCAAGTCCTTGAGTGAAAACCATACTGTGGCACTCTTTGACAAGAAAATAGTAAAAAAGAAAGGATGTATCCAATGATGAAAACCTCTCTGAGGCACCCGAGGATGAAGGATTCAATCTTCCCTTAAGAGCCATTCATCAGGAGAAGTTAGCAGTCTTGGTCGAGAAATGCAATCCAGTCAACCTAGGAATAGAGGAGACCCCACATATCACATTCTATGCAGAATCACTATTATCAGAAGAACAGGAACTCCTAGCTGCATTCCTAAAGGAAAGACAAATAAACTTTGCATGGAGTTATGCTAATATGCCAAGGCTAGATCCAGAGATGGTTGTCCATCATTTAGTAGTATACCAAGAAGCAAAGCTAGTCAAGCAAAATCTTAGGAAA
This sequence comes from Sequoia sempervirens, assembly GCA_007258455.2. Classification (NCBI taxonomy): domain Eukaryota; kingdom Viridiplantae; phylum Streptophyta; class Pinopsida; order Cupressales; family Cupressaceae; genus Sequoia; species Sequoia sempervirens. The sequence continues at coordinate 771,996,287 of VDFB02058242.1, forward strand.
ATGCATCCTCAAATGACTTTGTTAGTCAAAATGGAGCTCAAAAAGTTGTTAGACGCAGGATTAATACGACCAATCGATTATCCAAAATGGGTATCAAATTTAGTACCTGTTTCAAAACCTGACGGAGCCATTAGAATCTATACGGACTTCAGAGATTTGAACAAATCATGTCCCAAGGATGATTTCCCACTTCCCAATATAGACATGATAGTTGACATGATAGCGGGGCACGAGATGCTATCACTAATGGATGGATTTTTAGGATATAATCAGATCATGATAGTAAAAGAAGATCAAGATAAGACTACTTTCACTTGTCCATGGGGGACCTACTACTGGAACATGATGCCATTTGGTATAAAGAATGCAGGAGCAACCTATCAAAGGGCTATGACATTAATCTTCCATGACATGATTCACAAGATAGTTGAAGACTATGTCAACGACATCCTAGCCAAATCAAGAAAAAGAAAAGATCATATAGCAACCTTAAGTGCTATCTTTGACATATTGGAGGAATACAAAGACTAAATTTGAAGAAGTGCATCCTTGGCATACAATCAGGTAAACTGCTAGGATACATAGTGTCCATGAGAGGTGTTGAGGTGGATCTGGTGAAGGTAAAAGCAATCCTCGAGATGGAAGCACCAAAGAAATTAAAAGAACTGAGGGGCCTCCATGGCCGACTTCAATCCATCCAACAGTTCATAGCACAACTAGTAGACAAGTAGAACCCATATTCACACCTTTTCCACAAGGGGGTATCATACAAATGGGATACAAAATGTGAAGAGGCATTCAACAAAATAAAGGAATATCTACTAACACCGCCAATATTAATGCCACCCATCCCCAAGAAGCCATTGATCTTATATGTATCAGCAACAACAACAGCCCTTGGAGCTCTCCTAGCTCAACATGATGAAAACAGAACAGAGAGGGCTATCTACTATACCAGCAGAACAATGGTGGGTCATGAGCTAAAATACTCATTCATCGAGAAAGCTTTCCTCGTTGTAGTGTTTGCATCCCAAAAGTTCAGACATTACATGTTGGCACACAAAATCAAGCTCATTGCCAAAATTGACCCCCTTAAATATCTCTTATCAAAGGAAATGTTAACTGGAAGAATGGAAAAATGCGTCATGATATTATCAGAATATGACATCAATTATGTTGAGAGGAAAGCCATCAAGGGTCAAGTTATTACAGACCAACTAGCAGAAGCACCCATATATTCTGAGAACCCTCTTGTCTCAGAATTTCTAGATGAGTCTATTTTTAATCTCAATGTTTCCAATCACTAGAAACTATACTTCGATGGCTCATATACTCAACATGGATCAGGAGTTGGTATCTTCTTCATCACCCTACAAGGGGATTGCATACCTAAGTCATACAAATTGGCATTTCCTTGCACCAACAACATAGCAAAATACGAGGCTTTGACTATAGGTCTTAGAATAGCAGTGAAATGGAATATCATAGCTCTCAAGGTCTAGGATGACTCACAGTTGATCATAAATCAAGTCAATAATGAATATCAGACAAAGGATAACAAGCTAACCCCATACAAGAAATTGGTGGAGACTCTAAAGGAATCCTTCATCGACATAACATTTGAGAGATTCCAAGAACCAACAACAAAGTCGCTGATGCCATGGCTACAACTGGGTCTCTAGTAGACATCCCTCACAACGTGCCGAAATATGAATTTTTAATCGAGCAGCTTCTCGTTCCCACATTCAAGGTACCAGAATCAAAATATGTGTGTCTAATCATTGGTCCTACTAATCCTTGGTATCATGACATCTACACATATCTGCACATAGGAGTCATACTCACTGACCTACCATCCAACCTAAAATGAACCTTTATCAAAAAAGCATCTAGATTCGTCATCCTAGGTGATACCTTATACCGTAGAAGCATAGAAGGTACCTTGTTATGTTGTCTAAATGTTGAGGAGGCATTAACTACTCTAACCAAGGTTCATAACAGTATCTATGGCTCACACTTGAGTGGAATGACCATCACCAAGAAACTGTTGAGTATGGGGTACTATTGGCCCACAATGGAGTGAGAAGCACATGATCATGCTAAAAAGTGTTTACAATGTCAACAGCATGGGGACCTCATCCATGCTCCAGCTCAAGAGCTTCACCTGATTATCACACCATGGCCCTTCTCACAGTGGGGACATGATCTCATTGGAAAAATCACTCCCACCTCATCCAATGGCCATAAATTCATTATTACTATAACTGAGTATTTCACAAAGTGGGTGGAAGCCATACCCATGACATATATCACTAAGAAGCAAATCTCAAAATTTATCCTAAACTATCTCATCTGTCATTACAGTGTCCCATAAGCCATTATCTCAGATAATGGGACACCATTCAAGAACCAGGAGGTTCACAACTTATGCAAGAAATTCAAAATCCAACATCGCTTCTCCACCCCATACTATCCCCAAGGCAATGTCCAAGTGGAAGCCATGAACAAAACCATCCTCAAGAAAACAGTCAATGACACAGGTCATGACTAGCACTTGCAGCTTAATCCCACCCTCTGGTCTTATCGAACCAGCATCCGCACACCCACTAGCGCCACCCCATTCTCCTTGGTCTATAAATCAGAGGCCATACTCCCCATTGAGATCAAGCTCTCATCCTTGAGGATATCATTACAAAACCTCATCACAGATGAGGACTATCAAGTGTCAAGACTAAATGAGCTAGAGCTACTGGATGAGAAATGAATAGATGCTTTGAATCATTTGCAAGTCTATCAAAATAGACTCAAATGAAGCTACAACAAGAAGATCATAAGTAGGACTTTCCAAGTCAGAGAATTAGTCTTAAAAGAAAATTAGAAGAATATTCTGAATCCCAGCAGCAAAGGCAAGTTCAAACCCAATTGGTTAGGGCCTTTCATAGTCACATCAAGCTATAAATCAGGGGCATATCAGCTATCAACGCCTGAAGGGGAACCTCTGTAGGAGCCCATGAATAACTCCCATCTCAAAAAGTTTTATGCCTAATTCTTTCAAGGTATAAAACCAAAAAAAAAAAAATCAGAAAAAGTCCTAAAAAAATGGTTACTTCAGCGAAAACCTACCAAACAGGCGTCTTGGTAACAACAAAAAATCCAAAAAGCAAAAAATCCAAAAGAATAGAAAAAGGATCAAAAAAATTGTCCTCTAGTGAAAACCACTTCGATGGCACTTTGGGCAAGTACCTCGGTGAAAACCTGGCAAACAAGCGCCTTGTGTAAATAAGCACTTTCCATCCACCAGGATCTTTATGGCTTGTTCTGCATCATCCCTCCATTTCGCTCCCATCATCCATCACATTTGGGTCTCCATCACTCATCCACTCGCATCCACACCATAGCTTGGTCCTGTGTTCATATCATGATCCCTAATAGTACTACTTGGCCCATCCTCAAGGTCAGCTTGTCCTACTTTTATCGGAGTATTCTATTGCATCACGCTGGGGGCACATTCTCATTGGATCAGATTCATGTATGGTCTTAAAGTCCTCAAAATCAAAAAATCAAAAAACATCAAAACATCAGAAAATCCAAAAACATTCAAAACATATCAAAATCCAAAAATAGGTCAAAAATTTAGTCAAAAAAAGTCAAAAACAACATCATCTTGTCGAACTATGTCATCTCTGAGCTTGAACGTAGGCAAGGTTGATCTTTGATCATCCCCCGAGACATTTAGGCCAGTCCTATAGGAGTCCATCATAATAAACTAACATTTCATCATGTATATCTTCATGTGTAAATCAGTCAAGTCATCAGTCGAACTACGTGGTCTCTGCATGTATAACATAGTCAAGGCTAATCTATTGATCAACCCTCAAGACCCCTAGGGTAGGTCTTTAGGTTAGTATCTTGGTCAAAATCTTAGAAAATCCCAAAAACATTGGAAAATTAAAAAATCAAAACATTTGAAAATCTAAAAAAAATACAAAAACAGCCTCAAAACATTGCAAAACACCAAAAACATCTAAATATTTAAAAAAATCCATCCACCTTATCTCACTTGTACCTACAATAAACATCACTCATAATAAACTGATCATCATCATCAACCTTTGATAAAAAAAAAGGAAACAAGTCCCGCACATCTTCAGGTAGAACTTAAAACGTCAAGTCATAAGCCTAAGTCAGTACATAAACAAGTTGGTTATCTCTTTGTATCGGTAACACATCATCCAAACAGTCCCATATCAATCATCTGATAACATCATGTCCTAGGATGAATCCTTCCTACATAGGGAATTATTTATTAGAAGGAACACTTTGGATAAATGAAATGACGTGCCTCCATCCACTAACATGTCCTAGGATGAATCCTTCCTACAATGGGCATTATCTTTTGGCAATAAGTTTCGGTTATCATCCTTAGAAAAAATATTTTTTTTTCCATTAACGGTATTGAAGAACATCAGTTTTTTTGTTTACTTGGTCTTTATCTTTTTAACTTATCTTATTTGTGCTCATTCCAAGGATGTCTCGATGATATCCCAAAATAGCAGATTTAGAGACATAGAAATGGGGCAATGATCATTATCTTTTGTCTACTGTGCTTGTTGGACGTTCTTGCAATATAACCTCGGTGAATACTTGTTTTATTAGGCATATATGGAAGAGATCTAGGGAAACTTGTTGACTATTACAGGGATAGGTTTACCTTTCCGTGTATTGGTCCGAGCTGTCTGAAACTTCTAAAATACATCCTAGCAAGGTTTTCATATGTCAAGTGTGAACAAGAATACTCCTATCTATTTTTCAAGTCAAAGTCCATCACATTAAGTACAACGCCATCTTGGTTTCCTATACCTTGATGCATCATACCACATGTGTTATCAAACATAAGAAAATTTGTCCCTTTGAAAATCCCAATTCCTCGGCAAGTAATCATCATCATCATCATCTGCATCTGTGTCATCTTGCGTCTTGTTGAAATGACTTCTACTTTTCTTACTAATCATACTAACAAGTTACTATGATAGTTGATCATCATCACCATCATCGTCATCAATCCTACATCCGCTAATCAATAGCACATGGCATAAGCATATCATATAGAAATCATTAGCATATTGCATAAGCATATCATATAGGAAGTATACACATTGCATTTTAAAATAGGTGCATTCATGACATTGCATTACACCCATTTACATGGAATCTCATGGCATTACATTGATCATTGCATAAACATTCATTAGCATTACATAAACCATCACATAGCATGAACAAAAGCATCTCATAATCATAAACAATAGGAATATAAGCATTTAAATCATCGCATTAACATACATCATCATTTAGGATAATAACAATTGGCATCTCATATCATCATTTCATTCGCATCATATCACGGCCATCTCATCATATTCATCCATAAATAATCTCATTTATAAAGCATTCTTTTATATATCATCGGGTATACCATAAGATCAAATCCATGTATCACATATAACATAAACATCATAAATAGATAACATCATTGCATCGCATACATCATTAGAAATAAACGCATCCATAAAACATCACTACAAAACATATATAAATAAATCATACATGCATAAATGACACATTGCATCGCATCAAAATCGGCTCATATATATATCATATCATCAACTGTCATAGTACAAATAATAATTGGATCACTGTACATATGTGTCAATTAGTACAAAATGCCCATTCAGCTATCAAAAATGAGCCCATAAAGCACAAAATACATCATAATATCCTAATCATGGCCGATCTTCATGGATGTTGCCCTCGCCCCTATCACCATGACCCTCTGGTGGTCTTTGGCTAGCCTGCTCTGAAACTCAAGAATCTAGGCTACTCTAGGAACATGATCGTGATAGGCTCGGCGATACTACTCTACCTCTCGAACAACCTCCCTATAAGATCAGACCAACACTGTGCCCTGGGATGACGAGGCAGTTGTCATGATCTCTATTTGCTACCTACGACCTAGCTCTATAGTTGCCTGTAGCTCTATGACCTGTCCCTGCTGTACAACCTGGTCTCTCTCCACTCTAAGCTGCTCTCTCTCAGCTTGTGCCTAGTCTTGCTTAGTTGTCACTGCCTGTACCTATGCCTATAACTGCAAAATCAAGGCATCTCATGCATCAGACTACCCTATTAGCTATGCTTGTGCCTTTGCATGAACCTGACCCTCACCCTCAGCTCGTGGTGGTGGGACTGGTAGGTCTTGCTACTGGTCCTACATGGGAACATCCTCGTGACCTGGTGGCACTGGGGGCACCTCTGGTGGGTCCCAACAGATCTCGATCCTTGGACCTTGCCCTCGTGCTCATCCTCTGCCCCTGCCTCTGACCCTGTATGCCTCTGGGTCCTCACCTAGAACAATCAACCAGAGAGGAGGTCTAAACCAGTCTCTATAGGCCTGTGTAGTGCCCGGATCTGCCAATCCCTGATCATATGCCCAAGGTTGGACCACCAACTATTGAAAACTATCGACTGCCTCCGTGGTAGGAATACCTAACCCCCATGCCACTTGTGTCATGTTGCATGTGAAATGGCCATGTAACCGTCATTAGGCCAATCTTGCGGCTCCCCAAATTGATGTTGTACATGCCCAGGTAGGTACTGCTCTATCATAGTATGCTCTCAGCCTTGCATGTATCTATCCTATTGGCAGTAGAAAAGCTGGTCTGCATAATCAGCCCATCTGGGGTGACCAAGGTATGGTCTCCATGTGAAAAGGAGCATCTCACCAATAACCCACATTGAGTAGGGGATCCCATACTCTCCAATGTGTGTGAAAGACACACCCCCTCTGTATCATGCCACAAGGGCATCCTCTGCCCCCATCGGAATTGGAACCATGTGTGGAAATAGTACAGAGATGTGCTCCCATGCCCAAACATGCTGGAAGGTATCTCCGGCTCCCAATGCTTTGCCATTCACATACACGTACTCGTGCAAATCTCTATAGAGTGAGGCCAACAACAAGGGCTCCCACGTGAACCGAACTAGTGTGTCTCAGACCATCCTCTCCTAGCAGTATCCCCATCTAGGACTAAAGTACTGCCCTCGTCTGTCTGGGGCAACCAAACCTAAGATGATCACCGCAATCGCCTAGCAGAAGGGAGGTGGTATCACTCTGTACCTCTCTAGCTCAATCTGCCCCTCAGAGTAGATGATGTCTCTAGTGGCGAGGACTCGAGTGCAGCAGGCACGTCCCTCCTCCATGTCATAGATCACCCGGCGGCCATGAATGGGCAATCGTAAAATCTGCCAGACATCCTCCAATGTGATGGTCGCCTCACCAGTGGGAAGATGAAACGATAATGTCTCATTGTGCCATCACTCCGCCAGCGCTGACAACATCCCAAGGTGTGTACGCACATGCACCACATAAGAAATGTGCCAAAGTCCTGCAGACCCCAGTTGATCCTGGTCTCTATCGCTAAGATCTTGAAGAACACTCGCTAAATCTTGCGACTGGTGCTCCCGAGAATAAAGCTCCCTAGGCCTGTCTTGCATCACCAAAGTCAACATGTTATTTTTTTGAAAGATTCCTGACATAACACCTCAAATTGGCTCCCAACGACAGTTTGTAAAGGCGTTGCAGTTTGAGTTTCCTCAAACTCTGACGCTGGACCCAAAATTTCCCCAAATAGTGCCACCGCGATGTAGTTTAACCCTTAGCATTGCAGTTTTCAGAAAAAGAGCGTTGTCATGGCCTGATTTTCCAAAACTAGCCTGCGAGTCCGAGTCCGAGTCTGAGCTTGAGCCCAGTGGTGGAATTTTTAAATTCCAAATTACACTGTTGTGGCACTAAACAGTGCCACTGTGGCACAAAATGGCTAAAAGTGGCACACTTTAAACACTGAGCGATGCTATAATAGCGCCGCTAGAGGCAAGCTCTCCCTAAAACTAGTAATAAATGAACTAAAATGAAAAAATGAAGCTTCAGTTAGGATCACATACTGGGGCACCGATGCCAGGTGGCCGCTAGTAGGTCCGAACTCGGTTGGAAATATGCAGAGGGTGTTTTCATTGTGCCATATCGTCAGGAGGTCAGAGCTCAAATCTCAGGATTCGATGGCAGAGGTGTGTTAAAATGAATTGAAAGTGACCCCTTTGGCCCCTTTTAAGCCTAAAAATTAGGGTTTTTTGACCCTTTGGGGCTGTCCTGCTAGGGTTTTGGACCCCCAAACCTATTTTCATCCGTTTGAGGCTTGTTGTTCATTGTTTTATTGCGTTTAGACACATTTTTAGCCTCCCGGACCCCTTTCGGACCTCTCGGGCACTTAGTCACCTTTTTTCATGAGATCATCCAAAAAATTGAAATTTTCATCCGATCTCTCAAGGGGGCATCATAATGGCATATTTTCTCTCACCATGCAGTGGTGGGGAAATTTTTAAATATCAAAATTTTTGGCTTTGATCGAGATCATGTATTCTTTCAACCAAAGCAACAAGTGCATTGCTTCAAAGAGGGGAAAAATGTAGACATTGAAAAATATATTGATTGACATCATGCATCTGATCCTAACTTACTAACATCATTTCTTCCTAAATCATCCCTCAATCTCACCGGTTAATCAAATTATGTTATCTAATTAAATTCATCAATATTCATTTCTTAATTAAATAAATTATTTTATCTAATTAAGTCACTTTCTCTTGTTAATTAAATCAATCCATCTTATCTAATTATTCTTATTTAATTAAATAATCATTTTATTTAATTAAATCTCTAAAGTCTATCCATTAAATTAAATAAATTAAAATCTTATTTGATTTAATCTAACACCATCCCCTTTAATTAAATAAATCAAAATATTAATTTAATTAGCCTCTTATCATATTCCTTTCTTATTTGATTTAAATAAATCCATAAATTTGAGTCAAATAAGTCACATCATCTAATCTCCTATTAAATTAATTAACCCTTGATTAATTTAACCTCATCTCATGTCACATCCTCTAGATAATGCAAGTTGCACATGAAAATAGATTTAATTCATTTATTAAATCTCTATTTTCCTCACAAGGCATCTTTTGGAATATTCTCTCAATTTGAATTCAAAAATTCCAAGCATCACGTACATCCAACAAGGCATTTAAGATCTCTTACATGTCCTTTGCCTTGAGCCAAGTGGCATTTATTGCATTTTCCCTTCCCTCTTACATGTCATTTCAACAAATTTGAATTTCAAATATTGGCATTTATTGGCACAAACTCCAAATCTTGCACAACCATCATCCATTCATAGCTTGACAAGTGGAACCATATCCTTGGATGAAAGTTAGTCCCACATTGCTCAAATTTGGGCTTTCATCCATCTTGAAATCCTATAAATGAAGAGCTCCTCTCCTCATTTGATCATCCACAATTTGAGTAAAGTTACCATGCTCAAATATCTATCAAGTTTCATACCATAGAGTTCTTAGCTAGGTTCTTTTGCAAATTTAGTTTGGAGTCTTCATCATTCTTCATCAAAAGTGGATCAAAGTTCATCATCAAATCTACATATTGAAGCTTGCAATCATAGAAATTGGGAAAGGGCCAAATTTCCACATCAAATTGGCACCAATTCCCCCATGGGATTAAGAGTTTGCTTGCTTAATTAGGATTCAATCTTGTTTTTTGTTATTTCATTGTGTTCATCATTTTCTTCCTAATTTGAGCTATGTTAATGAATCTCATGGGGAATCCATGTTTAGTCTTGCATTTCCTTGTTTAACTTGTTTAATCATGTTGTTTTGTAGGTACCTAGATTGAGGGTTCACAAGTTCAAGCTAACCCTAAGATTGAAAGTTCTAGGTAAACCATCTGCATGATGAAGAGTGAGAGGTAGGGGGCAAGATAAGGTCAGAGAGGATAGGATTAGGATCAAGGAGATAGAGAGCCACCACTGGATCAGATGATCAAGGACTAGGTTCCACCTATTTAGCCACCTAGGGATCAATAGGACCAGCCCCACTAGGATGTCCTAATACTGGATCAAGACTAGGGGCATCACGACAGATAGGATGGGAATCAAGATCAGGTTGCGACACCACCTAGAGATGGTGATCAGGATTAGCCCCACGTGCAACCCTCATTATAGCCAGATCTGAGGAATGGGCATATTTTATAGTTGCAGGCCCAGGTATAGGAATTGACAGTGGAGAGAGATCAGGTTAGGTTTGAGTGGGACCAGGCCATTTTTTAGAGGCAAGTCACAGAGTTACAAGTAGCGGAAGAGATGAGCCATCAACAATAGTTAGATAGTATGGCTGCCTCTTCCTCTTGGATCATATTATCACTTTAGTCATATAGGGAGGTTGCCCAAGAGGCTGATTATTATAGGATGCACTACCATCAGGTTGTGTTGAGAGTAGGACGAGTTCCCAATTTTTCATAGAGGACCATCCATAGACTTGTAGAGGTCCATGAGGATAGAGTAGGTGGCAAGGGTAGCAACCATTAGGGCTAGGCCTTTATTTTGATCAAAGACAGGATTCTTTTTGTGCCCTTTGGGCTCATTTTTGATAGCCCCATGGGATGATTGTACTTATTGACATAGATATGTACATTGATCTGATTCTTTGTATCATGATAGTACATTTGATGATATATGATATGTTGATTTTGATCCAATTTTGATATGCGATGCATTTATGATGTTCTATCCTATGTGATGCAATGTGATATATGATATTATGATGTGATGGATGTATTTCATTTTCAATATCTTTTTATGCACTTTTTTATTATGATTATGTATGGATGGTGCAAATGTTATGCTATGCAGATGTTGTGATAGTGTATGTGATAGCGTTATAGATGCATATATATGTTATGTGTGTAAATGATATGATGGATGTAAATAATGTTTTCTATGGATGTAAATGTTTAAATGTTTATAATAACAAATCTTTATTATGCCCCTAATGGATGGCATGCAATATTTTTCCTTATCTTTTCTCAATATTTATGGTATGATATGGTAGATGTAAGTGATACAAAATGTTTTAATGATGAGATTCTTAGAATAACAAATCTCTATTATGCAAATGATGGAAATGCAATAATATGACCTACTATTTCTATATGATATGATATGTAGTATGCTGACGGTTTTATGGATGTAAGATGGATGCAATGATGATTGATGAACCGATTAACTGTCATGATACCATGTCAGCGCAAAAAGAAAGAGATAGAAGAAACCAGAGATTCAAAAAAGACATGAGATGATGATGATGATGATGATGATGATGATGATTTGCTTACCGAAGAGTTGGGATTTTCAAAGTGCTAATTACCTTATGTTTGATAACAAACATAAGTGTGATGCATCAAGGTATAAAGAACTAGGATGGTGTTGCACTTAGTGTGATGGACTTTGACTTAACAATCAGATAGTACTCATGTTCACACCTAAAATATGAAATTGTATTCAGAGTGTAGTTTAGATATTTCAAGCATCTCAAACCAAAACATAGGAAAGCAAGCCTTCCCATGTGGTCAACAAGATACTTAAGACACCTTCCCTACATCTAAACAAAGCATGCATAACCAAGTTATATTACAAGAATATCCAACAAGCACATCAGATAAAAGATAATGATCATTTCCCCCATTCCTTAACTCTCTAAATATTTTGATTAGGCATCATCGATAGGTCCTTGGAATGAGCACAATAAGATAAATCAACAAATAAAGATAAAGTAAATAGACAAGCTAATGTTCTTCATACCGCTAGCCAAGACTTAAACTACGATGATGCCTAATGTTGATGTCCATTATAGGAAGGATGCATCCTAGGAGATGACGATATCAGATGATTTTGATATGGGACTGATTGGATGATAGACTATTGACGCAAAGAGTTGACCAACTTGTTTATGTACTGACCTAGACTTAAGAATTTGACATTTTGAGTTTTCACTTTTGATCTATTAGACTTGTTTCCAACTATTTTACCAAAGGTTGAGGATGACGATTGTTTATTATGGGTGATGTTTATTGCAGGTGAAAATGAGATGAGACAGATGGATTTTTTCAAAAATTTAGATGTTTTTAATGTTTTGAGGTTTTTTTTAGTATTTTTCAAGATTTTACAAATGTTTTGATTTTTGAATTTTTCAATGTTTATGTGTTTTTTGAGATTTTGACCAAGAGACTAACCTAAATATCTATCCTAGGGGCCTTAGGGGCTGAGCAAAAGATTAACCTTTCCTATGTTATACATGTAGAGACCACGTAGTTTGACTGACTTTGACTCGATTATTTGATGAGATATGAACAAAACGAATTGTCAGTTTATTATGTTAGACTCTTAAAGGATTGACCTAAGTGTCTCGGGGGATGATCAAATATCAACCTTTCCTACGTTCAAGGCTCAGAGACCCATAGTTCAAAAAGATGACTCTTTTTTCTACTTTTTGACTTGTTTTGGGATTTTGATATGTTTTGAATGTTTTTGGATTTTTTGATTTAAGGATGTCAAGAACATACACGAATCCAATCTAATGAGAGCATGCCCCTAGCATGAAACAATAGACTACTCCAATAGAGGCAGGACAAACTGACCTTGAGAATGGGCTGAGTAGTACTAGGGGGGATCATGACATGAACACAAGACCAAGCTATGATGCAAATATGGATGGGTGATGGATGATGATATGGAATGTGATGGATGGATGAGTCATGAAGATCCTAGTGGATGGAAAGTGCTTACATACACAAGGTGCCTATTTTCTAGGTTTTCACCAAGGTACTTGCCCAAAGTGCCACTGAAGTGGTTTTCACCAAAGGATGATTTTTCTCTTTACTATTTTTTTATCTTTTTTTTGATTTTTTGATTTTATTTTTGGTTTTTCTTTTTTTTTGTCACCACGACACCTGTTTGCTAGGTTTTCATCAAGGTGACCATTTTTTCAGGACATTTTCTTATTTTTTGGATTTTTTGGTTCCACACCTTAAAAGATTAGGCATAAAACTTTTTGAGATGGGAGTTGTTCATGAGCTCCTGCAGAGGTTCCCCTTTGGGTGTTGATAACTGATATGCCCCTGACTTATAACTCACTATTATAACAAATTGTCCCAACTAGTTAGGTTCAAATTTTCCTTTGCCATTTAGATTTGGGAATTTTTTCTAATTCTCTTTTAGTACTAGTTCTCCGACTTGGAAGCTCTTGCTCCTGATCTTCTTGTCATAACTCATTTTAAGTCAGTTCTGATAGACTTGCAAATGATTTAAAGCATCCATATTCCACTCATCCAGTAGCTCCAACTCATTCAGTCTTGATACTCAGTATTCTTCATCTGTGATGAGGTTTTGCAATGATATTCTTAGTGATGGGAGCTTGATCACGATGGGTAATATGGCTTCTGATCCATAGACCAAGGAGAATGGAGTGGTGCTAATGGGTGTGCGGATGCTGGTTTGATAGGCCCATAGGGTAGGATTTAGCTGTAGATGCTAGTCATGACTTATGTCATTGACTATCTTTTTTAGGATTTTTAGAATGGTTTTATTGGTGGCTTCTGCTTGGCCATTGCCTTGGGGATAGTATGGAGTGGAAAAGTGATGTTGGATCTTGAATTTATCGCATAGGTCATGAACCTCCTAATTCTTGAAAGGTGTCCCATTATCTGATATAATAGCTTGGGGAACACTATATCAACATATGATGTAGTTCAGGATGAACTTTGATATCTTCTTTCTAGTGATGTATATCATGGGGATGGCTTCCACCCACTTTGTAAAGTACTCAGAGGTGGTTATGATGAATTTGTGACCATTGGATGAGGTGGGAGTTATCTTTCCAATGAGATCGAGCCCCCACTACGAAAAGGGCCATGGTGTGACAATAGGATGAAGCTCTTGAGCTAAAGCATGGATAAGGTCCCCATGCTACTAACACTGTAGGCAACTTTTGATGTAGTCATGTGCTTCTCTTTCCATTGTAGGCCAATAATACCATGTCCTCAGCAATTTCTTGGCCAAGGTCATTTCGCTCGAGTGTGAACCACAAATATCATTATGCACCTCAGTTAAGGCAGTCAATGCCTCCTTAGCATTTAGGCAGTGTAATAAGGTTCCTTCTATCCTCCTACAGTAAAGGGTGTTTCCTAGGATGACAAACCAAGATGCTTTCTTGACAAAGGTTCTTTTTAGGCTTGAGGGTAAGTCAGTAGATAGGACCCCTATTCGCAAGTAGGTATAAATGTAATGGTACCAGGGATCCCTAGGACCAATGATTTCACAAAAAAATTATGACTCTAGTACCTCGAATGTAGATATGATAAGTTGCTCTACCAAGAATTCATGTTTTGGGATGTTGCGAGGGATATCTAGTAAGGATCCAATCATTGCCATGGCATCTATTGCTTTGTTGTTGGCTCTAGGAATCTACTTAAATGTGATATCAATGATGATTCTTTGAGTCTCTCTACTAACTTTTTGTATGGAGTCATCTTATCATCATTTGTTTGGTACTCATCATTTACTTGATTTATTATCAGCTAGGAGTCTCCATATACTTTGAGGGTCATGCTGTGCCATTGTACTATTATTCTGAGACCTATTGTTAAAGCCTCATACTCTACAATTTTGTTAGTGCAAGGAAATGCAAATTTATAGGATCTAGGTATACAATCCCCCTATGGGGTGATGAAGAAAACACTGACTCTTGATCCATGTTGCATGTATGAGCCATCAAAGTAGAGTTTCCAATGATCGGTTATGATGAGATTGAAGATGGATTCATCTAGAAACTCTGATATGAGTGGATTCTCTGAATAGATGGGTGCTTCTACAAGGTGATCTGCTATGACTTGGCCTTTGATATATTTTTGCTCCACATACTCAATGTCATACTTTGATAGTATCATGACCCATTTAGCCATCCTTCCTGTGATCATTACTTTTGACAGTAGGTACTTTAGGGGATCGATCATGGTGATGAGTTTGATTTTGTGTACCAACATGTAATGTATAAATTTATGTGAAGTAAACACTACTAAGAAAACAGTATTGCTATACATTCTTTTTCAATGAATGATTAGTTTAACTCATGTCTGACCATTGTTTTGCTGATATAGTAGATGGACCTTTCTGTCCCATTTTCATTGTGTTGAGCTAGGAGAGCTCCAATGGCTACTATTGTTGTTGACATAGAGGATTAATGGATTTCTTGGGATTGGCGACATGCAAACCGATGGTGTGAGTAGATATTATTTGATTTTGCTGAAGGCTTTCTTGCACTTGTCATCCCATTTGTATGCTACTCCCTTGTGAAGTAGGTGAGAATATGGGTTTTGCTTGTCTGCCAATTATGCTATGAATCTACGGATGGACTAAAGCCTACCTTGGAGGCATCTCAACTGTTTCAATGTTTTGGGTGTTTCCATCTCAAGGATTGCTTTTAGCTTTGCAGGATCTATTTCAATACCCCTCATTGACACTATGTATCCTAGTAGCTTTCCTAATTTTACACCGAAGACACTTTTTTGGATTTAGTCTGACTTTATATTCATCCAACTTATCAAAAATTGCACTCAAAGTTGCTATGTGATCTCTCCTCTTCCTAGATTTTGCTAGTATGTCATTAACATAGTCTTCGACAGTATTGTGGATCATCTCATGGAAGATTAGTGTCATGGATCTTTGGTAGGTGGCCCCAACATTCTTTAGGCCGAATGGCATCATATTCCAATAGTAAGTCCCCTATGGACAAGTGAAGGTCATTTTGTGTTGGTCTTATTTGCAGATCATTATTTAGTTGTACCCAGAGAAACCATCCATCAAAGAAATAATTTCATGTCTCAATGTCATGTCTACAATCATGTGAATGTTAGGCAATGGAAAATCATCTTTCATACATGCTTTGTTTAGGTCTTTGAAATCTGTGTAGATCTGGACGCCCCCATCTGGTTTTGAAATAGGAACCAGATTGGATACCCACTTGGGGTAGTCAATTGGTTGTATGAATCCTACGTCAAGTAGCTGCTTCAATTCCATTTTGAATAGCAAGGCGATTTGAGGATGCATTTTTCTCAAATTTTTTCGAATAGGATTTGCTTCAGGATACACTTCTAGATGATGGACCACAATCTCTAGATTGAGCTCGGGCATGTCTGCATAGCTCCATGAAAATTTGACTTTACGTTCTATTAAAAAGGGAGCTAGGAGTTGTTGCTCTTTTGACAACAATGACTACATAAATTGTGATGTGTGGGGTCTCCTCTATTCCCAAGTTAACCATATTGCATTTTTTAGCTAGGACCACTGATTTTTCTTGGTGGAGAGCTCTGAGGGGAAGATTGAATCCCCCATCCTTGGGTGCCTTAGAGAGGTTTTCACCATTGGATGCATCCTTTCTTTTTACTATTTTACGTTAGAGAGTGCCACAGTGTGGTTGTCACTCAAGGACCTAGAGATTATTCTCAGTTTTTTACTTTTATGACTGAGGGATTCAATTGTTTCTCCATAATACACATGTGTATCCAACTCAATGATGAATCCTGCTTTGTGATCCCCACATGGAATATTATCCTACAGTCCCATGAATTATGAGAATGCCTCATCATTTTTGAATGTGTCAAGAATTGGCGGTCCTCATTGGTCGTAATCAATGAGTTGGGGGTAAACTAGGTAGATTTCATGGTTTTGTTGGTCAGTGGACTCAAATGACATAGTAATAATCATGAGAAGGGTGGTGTCCTTGAAGAGCATGGGTAGGTTGGTTATGGGGTCTTCATCATCACTACTACTATAGACATTAGTTATGTTGAATGTGAAGTTATCTAAGGGTAGGCCAATGGATACAGGCAAGAAAAGTTTGGCTACCATTTGCTGAGAAGTTTTGACTTTCTTAATTGGGGGATTTCGGCCATGTATGGTTATACTCGGAGGGGTAGATACAAGGCCAAGATTTCTCATTTGCATCTCCGAATGATGGGTATTAGAAGCCCATTGTCATTTTTCCCAAGTCTCTAGTTTCTATCATAGCCCATTGTGATATTTTGTTTCGTTGAGGTGGTCCCCTAATAGGTATCATCAACAGGTATCATCATATGTCCCCCTAATAGGTATCATCAATAGGTATCATAGCCCATTGTGTCATTTTTTGTTGGAGGAAGGCAAGAAAACCATTCCATGGCTTGGCTTGCCAAACTTCTAGAGAATAATTGCATAAGATAGGTATCATCATATGTGACTTCCATGCAATGAACCTTAAACTCCTTGATTTTATCTTCAAGGTTTCCCATCCCATGGTATTTGTCAAATTTGGGGATCTGAAATCCCTTCAGGAATGGTTTCATTACAAGGATCCTATCAAACAGATAAGGACACATGTTGTTGGGTGTTTTCATGGTTCGCTCTGACTAAAGATCGAGCAATTGTTGTGAGAGTAACTTGATTTGTGTCGTCACATCATTTTTTGGATCAAGGGGTGGGATGAAAGTGTTCTGAGGTGGTTCAACTATTGGTGGGATAGGTGGATCAATTTGTATGTTGATGGATGGTGTTTGCATATTTTGTTGCACAAAATATGCTTGCAGTTGCTACTGTATCAACAACGCTTGTTGTTGGTCTTGTTGTTGTTGTGTTATTAGTGCCTATTGTTGAGCTTGTTATTGTGCTTGTTGTTGCACCAAAAACACTTGTTGTTGGGTTGCTAATCGGTATACTTCTTGTTGCTCTTGGTATTGTTTTAGTGCTTGCTAATATGCTTGTTGTTGGGTTGCTTGCTATTGTGCAAGATATTATGCTTGTTCATGTGCTTTTGCTTGAGCTTATTGGGCTTGGTATTGGGCTTGTGCCTAAGCTTGGGCTTGTGCTTGGGTTTGAGTCTGTGCTTGTTCTTGAGTAGTAGCTTGTGTAGTTTGTGTGGCTTGAGTAGCTTGTGTAGTTTGTGTGGTTTCAGTAGCTTGTGTAGCCTGCACTGCCTGAGCGGCTTGAGAAGCTTGCATTTCCTGTGCATCTTGAACGGTTTGTTGTTGTTGTTGTTACAATAAGCCTTGGGCTTGTGTAGCTTGTTGTGCTTGTAGTGCTTGCTATGTAGTTTGAGCAGCTTGAGTAGCTTGGGTGGCTTGCTAAGTGGCTAGATGTGCAGCTTGTCAGTTTTGGATTTGTTGCAGTGCCTTCTGATAGGTATCCTGTTGAGTGGCTTGAAATGTAATATTGTATTGGTTTTATGTGTTTGAGTCTGGTGGTAGTGGTGGTGGAGGTGTATTTGGAATGGTGTCTATTGTGGTGATAAGAGGCACCATCGTATTAATGAGTGGGTTTTGAGTGGTGGATGGTGCAATTGATATGCTTGATCCTTGGGAGACCATGTTTTGAGATTTTTGGGGGATGGTTGATGATGTGATGGTGGTGGTTTGCATTATTGAGATGGTTGCCATATGTTGTTGCAATGTTGATGACAATATATTTTGATTAGCGATCAATGGGTTGATTTGATTTTGTTGGTTGATATTTGGTAAAGGGTGAAGCCCTAAACCGAGAGGTGATGTGAATATTGATGGAAAGGGGGGGAGTGGTGGAAATTTTAGTGGCATACTCCCAGGAGATGTAGTGTCATAGATTCCCCTTGGTCCAAATAATTCACCCTCTCCTTGTGAGGTTATGGGCAGAGGGGTTTGGGGTGTTGCATGAAAAGATGATGATGGGTCATTTGGATCATGGAAGGTGAGAGGGATGTAATGGATTTTGGGGTATGGATTGTCCCAAGATGGTGTTTGTGTCTAAATCCTAATTGTTTATGAGGGGATGTGTTTGCAATGCATTGATAAATGTACTTCCCTTATTAACAATGGGTTGCGTTGGAGCAATAGATGATGTAATTTGGGGGATGTTTTGAGTGATCATGCTTTGAAATGGGGGTGTAGATGAAATGGGGATGGTGGATGAGATTGGGGGCATGACCCCAAAAGATGGTTCCACAATAGTGCTCAAGTCGAAATCGGAAGGGATTTTAGCCCCTTGCTTTGCTAATTCAAGCATGTATAGTGAAGGGTTGAGTCTCATCATGATGTTGATAATTTTATGATTCTCTAGATTTTGAACCATTTTGGTGATTTCCTCATGTGACATCCCAAAGGGATTATTGGTAAGATCCTCCACTTGACCTTCCTCTTGTTGATTTTGTGATCATGAAGGAAAGTTAGAGGGTTACTCAATCCAATAGGATTTATTTCAGAATTTCTTTGGCTTAGGTCACTTGAAGTGGATGTTTCTTTGTTAGCTTCCATGTTCCTCTTGTGTTGAGATCTAGTTTGCACATTAAAAGAGGGATCAATTAAGAATATGAGAGATGAATCTCTAATTCTTTGAATTGATCTAACCTTAAGTAAAAAAGAGAAAAATTAGGAATTTTTAAGGATCAAATATGAAATGATGGAGATGGATGTTTAGAACTCTTGAGAAATATTGAAGGAGATGTTAAACTTTAGGACTTGGATTTGATGTTTGATTTTGTTTTGGGATTAGATTTGATTTGGATTTGGATTATGAAATCATAAACTATAAGAGGTTGGATATTGTCCGAGAGTGAGTTTTTCCCCAAGATGCTAATTTGACTAAGTGTGAGAAGAAGGATTCATCTAAACACACCTAACCAAACAAGATGATTTTTGATTGGGTTTTTTTTTTTTGGATTATGAACTCCTAAACCCCAAGATATTGGATGTTATCAAGGGATAAATTTTTCCAAAAGATTTGATAATTTGACTAAATATGTGGAAAAGAATGCATCTACACACATCTAATCAAACAAGATGATTTTTGATTGGTTTCAAATGATTTTCAAAAAGTTTAACATGAAGGATTTTTCCAAGATTTTCAAAGAGTTGATGATAAGATGATTTTGGTTTTGATGTTCAAAGATGGATGAAGGTTTGATTTTGATCCTAGGTTTACCTAAAAATACACTTGATTACTAGACCTCAGTTTTGAAGAACATGCCTTTCTCTAAACAAGATGCTCAAACTCCCTAAAAATATTTGGGTTTTGAAGATAATAGAACAAGTACAAACCAGGATTGGTTCTTAAAGCTTTTCTGTAAAAGTTAAAAAGTAGTCTTCTTCTGAATTCGTATAGCGTTGAGAGATGCTTTTGGTGATCTTTTGGACTAAGAGATTTTACCTTTGGTTTCTTGATCTTGATTTTACATGAAATCATTGAAGACACATGTGTGGGATCTAATTTTTTTTTGTCTTTTCTTAATGACTTTGTTTTACCACAAACACTTCTTGATTAGGTTTTCAAACTAGATGTCCAATGTCTTAACTTCTCATTCCACAAGGTATACCATGTGGAAATTTGATGAAATCAAGGCAAGGGTTACCTATTGTTAACTCTAGTAAGCAAATTGAGATATAAATCCAAGTGTTTAGAAACCTCTAAGGATAAAATCCCAAGGGAAAGCAATAACACATGAATTTGGTCAATTGTATTTGCTTACTAAATGGTTTGAAGTTTTGATGACAATGTTAAATGTTTGTTTCCCAATGTTTTTGAACAAGCAAAGTGTTTTGTAACCAAGAACAAGCACAATCCTATGGATATGAAAGACTATATTTGTTGAGTCCCCACTGGGACAAGTCTAGCTATGCTTATTTTTAGCAAATGGTTAGATGCTTGACCCCACTGGCTCCCCTCCATGACACTCACTTCTCGAGGCAGCCAAACATCAATACCCATCAAAATCCCATGGCATACTTTCTATTTCTACTAAAAACTATAAAAGTGCAGGGCAGCTTTAGAATGATCATTCTTGCACCAACAAATAGATAGGGATTTTGGCATTTCTACAACAAGGGTTTTAATTCGTACTTTCCATTCATAGGAGTTGACCCATCAAGGTGAGAGACCATTGGTACCATTCTTATCGAAGTCAACTATGTGATACTAGCCTTTGTTCTAGTACCCACTTTTATATCCTAGTTGGAAATACTCTTGGCTTTAGAGTGTTACCAGTTGAGTTGTTCCCTTGGGTGAGTACTTTTTCCCCAAGGCATGCCCTCTAACATAAACAAAATTGAGCAAACATATCTATAACTCGATCAATCTTTGTTGAAAAACAAAGAGAGAATACATGCGATAGGTTTGACTCACACTCACAAGATGTTTTGTTCAATTTTAATTCCCAAAATGAAGTGTTGAGGCAATTACTTTATCCCAACCCAAGACCTCCAAAAAGCCTTTTGATTCTCAAAATTGTCGTGAGCCACAAGAGAAGTATATACATCTTTTCAATAGTGTTAGTTTGAGTAAGAAATCAAAAAACAAAGTAGCACTTGTTCATTTTAAGACCCACAAAGCAATAATGACTTCTTTTTAAGTACCAAAGGAGATGTTAAAATTTGCCTTGTTCAATTGTTAAATCTAAAAACCAACTCTAGTAAGTTTGTGTCCTAAAGTTTATTTTAAGCCCTTTTGTAACAAGAAATTGAAGTGTTCTTTTTAGAGCCCAAAAGGAAACTAGTATGTCATAAGCATGAAAGATAACAATTTTTCTTAAGAGAAAAGAGTGAGTTCTCTTAGAGTGTTAAAAAAACACTAAAGTACATGTTCAAAAATACTTGGTATCATGAAATAATGATATCATCATGATTCTTTTCTCCTTCACCTTTGATCAAGTCAACCTACAAGAAAACCAATCAGGTCTGCAAAAATAGAGGCTAGGAGATCAGAGAACAATCCAAATAATTAGAATTTGAAAAAAAAAGCATGTGTCATAAAAATATTTTTCACTTTTTACTTCCCTTCAGCAATGGAACCCACAAAGGTGATGCAGTTTAAAATATTCAGCGGTGCTATATAGCACTGCTGATCAGTCAGTGTCATTCTACAACAGGGATAAAGAGCATGAAGGTGCCACTATTTCAACCAGTGGTGGAGTTTGAAATTTGGAAAGAGTCCAGCGGGCAAAAAAGACACAGTGGTGCACTTTGGAAATTTGAATCTCGGGCAGAAAACAAAGAGCATTAGAGTTTATAATTTGTAGCAGTGTGATACAGTGAAACTAGAGTCCTAGCAGTTCTAAACTACGACATTGGTTTACCAATGATGGAGTTCCCTGTGGACACAAAAACAAGAAAAAAGCATGGAATTTGGTGAAAAAATGTGATTAGAACGTTTGGTCTACCCTCCTTCTAGCACCAAAATGTGAACCAAGATTCCAAACCTGCATAAACATGAGACACAAACATCATATTAGATCACATGCAAGTTAGTATCCTGATTCCCTAAGAAATCCATTGGAATTGTAAAGGAAAAGGAATAAAATGAAGAACATAAACAAGCATAAACCAAAGATATTAAATCCTATTCAAATACAAAGCAAACTCTTAATATCTTAGGGGATTTGGTGCTAATTTGATGTGGAAAATTGGCCCTTTCCCAACTCCTATGCAAGCTTTGTTGATTGGTGATGAAGAGTGATCCACTTTGCTGATGATTAAAGTATGCTCCAAGATAAAAATATGCATAACATAGCTAAGATTGGATAAAGATGGATGATAATTGATATGGATTTGAGTAATAGTAACTTTGCTCAAATTGTGGATGCCAAAATGAGGAAAGAAGCCTCTTATTTATAGAATGACAAGTTGGAGAAATGCCCAAAATGAAGCAATGTGGGACTAAAATTCAACCAATGGCAAGGTACCACTTGTCAAGATGAGAATGGTTGAGGGATGTGCACATTTTGATAAATGTGCCCATAAATGCAATTAGGTGATATTTGAAATTAGTGAAATTACATGTAAGAGGGAAAAGGAATGTCTTAAATTCCACTTGGCTCAAGGAAAAATGAGTTATTAGGTGAAGTTAATGTCTTGTTGGAAGGACAAAGTCCACTAGGATTTTGAATTCAAATTTGAGAGAATATTCCTCCAAGATACCATGTTGATAGAAAATAGGGATTTAATAAATGAATTAAATCTATTTTCATGTGCAAGTGGCAAAAGCTAGAGGATGGGACATGAATTAGGATTAAGTTAATAAAAGGTTAATTAATTTAATGAAGGATTAGATGATGTGACAAATTTGAATCAAATATAAGAAGAATATGATAAAAGGATTAATTAAATAAGGATTTTTGATTTATTTAATGAAAGGATTTGAAGTTAGATTAAATCAAATAAGGTTTTAATTTATTTAATTTAATGAGATAGACTTTAGGGATTTAATCAAATAAAATTGATTATTTAATTAAATAGGGATAATTAGATTAGACTGATTGATTTAATTAACAAGAAAGAATGACTTAATTAGATAAATAATTTATTTAACTAAGAGAGGAATATTGATGAATTTAATCAAATAAGGGTATTTGATTAAATGGTTAGACCGAGGGATGATTTAGGATGAAGTGGTGTTAGTAGTCGGTATCAAGTATGTCAATATATTTTCCATGTCTACACCTACATGTGGATCAATTCCAAGCTATGGTAGGACACATCACCTCTCCTCACACTCACTTTTACTGAGAATGATGATTCATCCCTTCAAAAATCGCATAACGCAACCTTACACATTCACATCCTTGTCCATAATGTCAAGATCAAGCGAGTTCTGATAGATGGGGGAGTAGGCCTTCATATTTGTACTCAAGAATAGATCACAAAATTAGGGTTCTCTAAAAATTTAGTTGATCCAAGAAAAAAGATTACCATAAAGGCTTATGATGAAGAGGAACACTCGTCTAAAGGATCAGTCACTCTACCAATTAGAGTTAGCCCTATGGTAATGAACATGGTTTGTCAAGTCTTTAATCTCCCTCTTACCTATAACATCCTCCTTTGAAGACCTTAGATTCATGCAATGCAAGCAATACCTTCTACATACCATTAGTGCATTAAATTCCCACACAATGGTGTTGAAATCACAATATGAGGAGATCCAAACCCTTTCATGTATTGCCATAATCTAAGTCCTAAAACTGAAATCACAACCCCAAGCAACCCTGATACATTTCCTTCTCAAGCATATGTTGATCCTGAGTCCTTAAAAGTGTCCTCAAAATCCAATCTAGCTAAGATCAAAATACTAGTAAAAGAACAAGGAGTAGGAGAATATACCTTGAATCATGCTCTTTGCATTAGAAATCTACCTTTATCTCCCCACACCTATGACAAACCATAGATGACTAAGACCACATCATATGCATATACTACAATGATTTATAAATCAACTAATTTGAAAAAATGGAGAGCCCTTTATAATGAAACAGAAGAAGCTAATTTATAGAAATGGCTACAAAGATGAATATATAGAAAAAGAATAGACTGAAATAAAGATACATGTTGAACAATATGGTAAATGATTTGATCTTATGAAAAAATGGGATATGATGGTAAAATTCCTATCGACTTATAGAAACAAGGTATTTTGGAACCAATACAACCTACTTGTATTTAAAAAGTCCCTATTTTAGGATATGATGCGCAGAAAGATAAGACCTTGAGTACCGTGTGTACTTCAAGTAAGGAAGTAGAGTCCTCTAATGCTACACAGACAAATGAGGAAAGTTCCATTGATGAATTCATTGGAATTTATGACTATGATAGTATCCCTACCCCTAAACCCAATCATAATATTTGTACCCTTGAATCCATTCAAAATATTGACTTAAATCATGACCCTTTACCCTTGGTTCACCCTAAACTCATTGATTTAGATCAAAAGGAACCGCCACAACTAGATGTATTTCAAAATGATGAGGCAATCATAAAATTTCTGGGAGCATGAGAAGATACACCTCTTGAGGATCATAAAGTCAGTTTCATCATAGAACTCAATATGTGGCTTACTTTGGGGAGGGTTCCAAGCCTTTCAGTCACAAAATAATTGAAAATAGCTTTGCGGAACTATTAAACCCAAAAAAAGTAAATATAAAGGACGCATCCAAGGGTGAAAACATCTATGAGGAACTTGAGGATGGAAGGCTTGGCACACTTCCCCTAGCACTCTATCATGAAAAATCATCTATGTTAGCAGCGAAGATAGTACTAGAAAATTTGGGCACAGAAGAAAAACCAAGGATAATTCATCTAGCAAAATCATTAACACTTGAAGAGAGAATAGAGCATATCCAATTTTACAAGGAAATACAAGTCAACTTTGCATGGTCCTATGCAGATATTCCAAGACTTGATCCAGATCTAGTAATCCATTGATTGTCTTTACCACCAGGGGAAAAACCTATTAAACAAAAGCTGAGAAAAATGCATCTACATGTCACTCTTTCGGTAAAAGCTAAATTACAAAAGTTGCTAGATGTGGGATTTATAAGACCTATTGACTACGCTAATTGGATTTCAAATTTAGTACCAATTTCAAAACTTGATGGGGGCATTTGAGTTTGCATATATTTCAGAGATTTAAACAAAGCTTGTCCTAAGGATGACTTCCCACTTCCAAACATTGACATGATAGTGGATTTGACAACAGGACATGAAATGTTATCCCTCATGGATGCTTTCTCAAGCTACAATCAGATTAAAATTTCTCCTAAAGATCAAATTAATAAAACATTCACATGTCCTTGGGGAACCTTCTATTGGAATGTCATGCCCTTTGGGTTGAAGAATGTCAGAGCCATATACCAAAATGCAATGATCACTATCTTTCATGACATGATGCATACCTGTTTGGAAGACTATGTAGATGATTTGTTGGGAAAATCCCACACCAGAGCTAGACATCTAGAGATCATGGATAAAAATTTCACAAGATTATAACAATACAAGGTCCGATTGAATCCAAAGAAATGTGCCTTCAATGTAACCTCTGGAAAACTCCTTGGATACATTGTCTCATCTAAAGGGCTTGAAGTTGATCCAATAAAAATATATAGGCTATACTTGAAATGCCTCCACCTAAGAATATTAGTTAGCTATGATCATATCAAGGAAAACTTCAGTATATCCATAATTTTACAGTACAACTTGCAAATAAATGTCAACCATTTCAGCACCTATTACACAATAATGTTCCATTTAGATGGGATGACAAGTGTGAGCAAGATTTTTAGAAAATCAAAGAGTATCTAATAACACCACCAATATTAGTACCCCCTACAGATGACAAGCCTTTACTTCTATATATATCCACAACTACCACAACACTGGGGTCACTTTTGGCACAACATGACTTTGAAGGAAAGGAACGTGCAATCTATCACATTAGTCATACTCTAGTGGGATATGAGCTCAATTATAGTCCTATTGAAAGAGTGTGTCTTGCCATAGTTTTTGCTTCACAGAAGTTTCGACATTATATGATTACACACCAAACAAAGCTCATCGCAAAAATTGATCCTCTTAAGCACCTCCTGAACAAAGCAGCACTCATAAGACGATTGGCTAAATGGGTGATGATTCTTAGCAAGTGTGATATTGAGTACATAGAAAGAAAGGCAATCAAAGGAAAAGCTATAGAAAATCAACTCGTTGATGCTCCTATGATAGATAGTCATCCTCTTATTATAAAATTTCTTGATGAATCAATCTTCAACATGGAATCTACACATCTTTGGACTTTATATTTTGATGGCTCCTTCACACAAGGTTTTGGCATTGGCATTCTCTTTGTCACACCGTAAAGGGATTATATACCTAAAGCTTACAAAATATAGTTTCCATGTACCAACAATATTGCAGAATATGAGGCATTCCTTTTTGGGCTCTGTATGGTTGTGCAATGGAAAATCCTAGAGTTGTGTGTTCTTGGCGACTCGTAGCTAGTGATAAAACAAGTTAATGATGACTATAAAACAAAAGATGAAAAAATGATACCTTACGAAAGAATGGTGGATGATTTCAAGGCCTATTTCACATCAATCTCTTTTGAGTAGATTCATTGAGATAATAATAGAGCTTCTTATGCAATTGAAACAATTGGTTCACTTATGGAAATGCCAACCAATGCTGCCTATTGTGAGTTCTTGGTAGAGCCTCTTTTGGAACCTACTTACAATGTACCACAATCTGAAATGATCTGTCTTATTGTTGGTCCTAATTCCCAATGGTATGTGGATATTTATACCTATCTTCAGGATAACACCTTGCCATCAGACCTATCCAATAAATCCTATAAAACATTTATCTATCAAGCCTCCCATTATGTAATCCTATCCAATACCATTTACCAACAAGGTCTTGATGGTACTTTACTCAAATGTCTTGAGCATGACGAGGTCAAAACTACTTTACGAGAAATACATGAAGGTATATGTGGGGCACATTCTAGTGGTCCTACCTTAGCCAAGAAACTCTTACATATGGGTTATTATTGGCCAAAAATAGAAAATGATGATTATTAGTTTGTTAAAAAATGCAAGCAATGTCAAAAACATGTAGAATTGATACATGCTCTTGCGCAAGAATTGAGTCTCTCACTACACCATGGCCATTTTATCAGTGGGGACTCAATCTCATGGGAAAGATCCATCCACCTTCATCCAATGGTCATAAATTCATTCTTGTTGCCACATACTATTTCATGAAATGGATTGAAGTTGTTCCCCTCACTCATATCACTAGAAAACAAATAGCTACTTTCATACTAAATTATATCATTTGTCGTTATGGTGTTCCTTTATCCATCATCATAGATAACGATCATCCATTTAAAAATTAGGATGTTTGTGAACTCTGTGAGAAATTCCATATACAACATCATGTTTCCAAAACTTACTATCCTCAAGGTAACATCTAGGGTAAGGCCTCTAACAAGACCATTCTCAAAATTCTTAAAAAGACAATGGGTGCTGCCACAATAGTGGTTTACACTTTTTGGGAGATCCTAATTTTTATTGAAATCACATATTTTTAGAAAATATAATGATTTAATCCTTGAAAATTTCCATTTAAAGGATTCCAATTGAATAGGGTTTGATGAAACCACCTTAGAACAAGCCCCCCTAGATAGAACCCTGCTAGTTTTAAACCATGCCTATAATGAAGTCTCCTTTTGCACCTATCAAAATCTTGATAAAACCACTTTTGATTTACCTTTTGGGGATCAAATGAAGATTCATTTAAAATTTAATTTTTTTGTAGTATGTAGTCCTTATTATAAGCTTCCAAAAAATTATAATTTTAATTAAAATTAAATTTTATTATTATATTTATTTTTTATTTCTTATGAATGTAGGTTTTTCACTGAAAACCAAGCTCTTTGTTCTACACATGTGAAAAAATAGTAGATTATAATTTTTTTTTTGAAAAATATTAGTGTGCTAGATATTGATGTCCCTAATCCAACAAAAAATAAAAATAAAATTTGATACATACAAAAAGTTGTGCATTATATGGGTCGCACTATGTCCAGGTGTAATTGGTTTGACTTCCAAAACTTTGATTAAAGAAAAATATTCAATAAAAACTATCGAGCCAAGTGCCAGAACTAGATATCGAGGAGTTACAAATCTAAATTGAAAAATTAGAATTTTATCCTTCATGGAAAATTTTTTTTGTGTTATACAGTGAGCGTCACTTTTTAAAAATGTAGTTTTCTAAAAAAAACTAGTTTTCGAGTGAGATGGTAAAAGAAGTGCAATATGATTCAAAAAAAATTGAAAAAAATATACTTAGATTCTACAAACAAAATTTCACAAAACTCTAGTTTTCATCATCTTCAAATTCCTCACTGTTTAGTTGCTATAGGTGTCTGAAAGTGAAGATTTAGTTAAAGAAATCATTTCAATGTTTAGTTTGGCCAAAAATTGTAAACCACTATTGTGGGATCACCTCGATCAATGAAGCAGGTTGAAATTGGCATATTCAACTGAATCTTTCCTTGTGGGCTTATCACATGAGTGTTCGCACTCCCACGGGTGCTACCCCATATGCCCTTTTCTTTGGATCCAAATCCATCTTGCCCATCGAGGTCAAGCCACCCTCTTTCTGCATCTCCTTGCTCAATCAAATCAGTCATGAAGAATATTGAGTTTGATGTAGGAGCATCCAGTGGTGTAGGGAAATCTTGCATCACCCAAAAAAATGTTTTCTTTATTTTATTTAGTTGTTTTGATTCCCATGATGGCACTTAAGGGGTATAAGACTGTCAGGCGTCAAAAATAGCAAAAAGGGGCACTTACTATTTTTAGTAAGTAGGCCTAAATGGGCTCGTATGGACATGACAATTTACCACAAGGAGAAGAGCTAAAAAACATTTCTGGTCGTGAAAGAATCACCTCAATACCCTGCATGATTTGGGAGATATTAAAGTTTTCGTCTTGAGAAATTTCTCCAATGCAACTTTAAATTCATCTATAAAACTTTAGAGGCCCCAAAATAGTTCAAAAAGTGGCCAAACCGACCTATGGTGATTTTAGTGTTCTAGAGCTCGTCGAGAGCTTTCCAACGATATGCAATAATAGCAAATGAGATACCCAGATCAAAAGTTATGGCCCCATGAAGTTAGTCCTCTAAAAAGTGAATTTCATAAAAAAATTCTTCCTAGGCCAAAAATCAAATGGCAGGACTTTTGCCAAAACAAAGGGAAATTTGCACTTTATAGAACATTCTAGGGTGGTTATTGGGTAAAATAAGAAGGGATATGAGGGTGTTGTAGAAGGTGGCTCCAATAGTGTAGATTGTGGCTCTGAATAGTATATTTTCTTTTCAGAGTTGATTTTTTTGTAATGAATCAATCCCATGAGGTTGTAGCATGTAAGCTTTGAATTTGTAATTTCATTTTCTGAAAATAATTGAAAGTGATTCATTTTTTTTGTCTTGCATCTTCCATGTTGGTATCTGTTGTTGTGATTTATGTGGGTTTGGGCAGAGTGGCCCTCATTAGAGTCCCATTTTCAGGAACTAGAATTGTTGGATGAATGAAGACAAAATGCTTTCAATCATCTCAGAGCATACTAGCAGCGGATGTGCTGAAGTTATAACCAAAAAGGGAAACCACATACTTTTGAGGTTGGGGATCTGGTCCTTCGTGAAAATCCTCACAATCAATAAGATAGAGAGAAGGGTAATTTGAGCCTAACTAGTTGGGTCCATATGTTATCATTGTTGTTTATGGATCTAAAGCATACTAGTTATCTACTCTAGAAGGAAAATTTCTTTGTGATCCCATCAATAGTATGCATATTTGCAAGTTTTATATGTGAGTACTTCAGAGGGTACACTCTTTTAAAAAGTCCTTAAAAAAATACAAAAAATGGAAAAAAGTCTTGAAGAAAAATACAAAAAAAAATTGAAAAATGAAAGTACCATGGTGAAAACTGAGAAATCGACACTATGTGTAGAGGCTTTTCTCCTCTTTACTTTGGAGCTCTACTTGATCTTTTCATCCCACTTTCATTCACCCTCCACTTCATAATAGCCTTTCCACACTCACCATGGTTTGTGAATTGTTCGACAATCCCTTCGCTTGCTCACTTTGCCATGCATACTAGGTTGATCTTGTCCCTCACTGGGGCATTTCCTCAACCTTAGCTATGGGTTAGGATATTGAACATCTCGCAGTCAAAGAAACTACTCTCTTTGTCTATTTGCTCACTTGCGATTTGTCTCATTCTGTCAAAAATTCAAAAAATCCATAAAAATAATAAAATGTCCTAAAAAAATCCATAAAAATCATAAAATCTCCCGAAAAAATCCATAAAAATCATAAAATGTCCTAAAGAAAAATCCATAAAATCATAAAATGTCCTAAAAAAATCCATAAAAATCATAAAATGTCCTAAAAAAATAAAAAAAATCAAATATTCCAAAAATCCAAAACAAATAAATATTCCAAAAACCCAAAAATTTAAATATTTCAAAAAATTAAAAAATTGAATAATGTGAAAAAAATCAAAAAATGACTTTTGAGTTGCCACACAACTTTGAACTTCAATAAAATCAAAATGCACCCGATTGACAATGAATGGACAATCGAATGGAGAATGATTAGATGATTAACATTAATCTATCGAGAGATCAATCTTCTTACAATCTATTCAATCAATCTCTCGAGGGGACATATCATTCTTATTATCATCCTTACCAGGATATACCTGGGGCATGTATCAGTTAATAAATTTTTCTTTGAAACAATGCAACAAGCTGCATTGTCTCAAAGAGGGGAAAAATGTAGGCACATAAAAAATTTCATTAAAAGCATCCTCTTATTCAAAATTTTCCAATCATTAAGTGGATCCAAATATTATTATATTATTACTCTTCATTATATCATAATATTAATTTCCTCCTTTTTACCATAATTTTCATATATTTAATCCATTTAATAATATTATAACCATTTTGATATTCTCCATTATATCCTTCTTCTAACCTGTTCCACACCCACTTTATCACCTATTTATCCTATTTCACTTCTTCTATTCCACTCATCTCATGCATGTGGGATATACTTCTCCAAGTCAATCTTTTATCCCACATACATTATGCAATCCAAATTCACCCCAAGGATGCCTATTTAAGAATAGCCCCCCTCTCATCTTTGGATCATCCATGTTCTTTGAATTGTAGTAATATTTGCATCCATTTGGAATACTCTTTGTTTTTCTCTCTTTTTTATATCTATTTGATCATAGTATAGTTGCATTTATCACTAGCATCTTGCATTTCTCTCATTTTAGCTTCATTTGAAAATTTATCATATCTGTCAATCATAACCTCTTGTGCATGCTTCTAAGAGCATCTATTTTCTCAACACAAGATTGTGATTGTAGGAAAACAATGGAGTAAATCCTTGTTATCATGCATGTGTGTTTAGATTAGATATTTGCTTTTGCATGTGTGTGTTTCTTGTAGGTAACTTCATTAGGGATGTTGGAATCTTGAATATTAATCTCATAAGATTTCAGAACCATTTTTCCTCCATCTACACCAATCCTAAATTCTATTAAGATCAAGGGTGTAATGTAAAGAATAGGTGCTACACTTGATCAAAAATCCCTCGCATTGAATCCTATTAGAAACCCAATAGTTAGATATTCAACAATGCTAATTGGACACAATATTTACTATACAAATAGAGAGAAATTAGTCTCTTCCATTGTAGTTCATATGGCATAGGACATGGTTGAGAACAATGTTGACTATGACCTTTGTGAGTTGCTCCAACAATATGATGGAGAACCTAAAGAAGATTAATAAGAAGAATCATATATTTAGGTATGACACGTTGGTGATTTTTTTACTTTTCTACTTCTCAAGAGATGTTCTTGTGGTTAGGAAAGTTAATTGGACAAGGCAAAAGCCTATTGCACACCAGATAGCAAACTACATGGGAAATCTTGGTGATATGAATTGTCAAGATGATTCCCTTGCAACATTCTTTGCAATATTTCAAAGGAGAATGAGTGGAAGATAGAGAATACCTAGAAGTGTGGTAAAGAGATACATAAAAGACATTAACTTTCTTCTTTCCATTGATTTTTTCTTTAAGGAAGTAATTGAGAATAAAACTATTTGGGTCACAAAACTAGATTATGAAGTATCATAGGTAGAAGCTATTGGCTATGTAGTTGTATTACTAAGTAGTCCCAAATATCCCCAGTAGACAAAAGAAAATTGATATAATTAGAGCTGATATGAGTGCAAAAGCCTCTAGTAGCTCTAGGAGATTAGGTAAGAAAAGGAAATTCATAGATAGTCCTTTGATAGAAAAAGGATTCAAGAAGGAAGTCTCAAGGAAAAAGGAAATTAGTATCAACATTGTTGAGGAAGGAGAAATGCACATAGTTGATGCTCAACATGAGAATGAAATCAGTAATAAAACTACTAATGTAGAAGAAAATGTTAAAATGGATGAAGTAGTAAAAGAATTACAAGAGATAACCCCTAGTACAAGCATTGATACATCATTTTCTACAATGGAGAACTTTAAACTCTTGATTGATTCCTTCAAGGAATATTCCTTTGGACTAAAAGGATAAGTTGAAATAGAGGCTGAGGTAAGACCTAGAGAGAATAAATTATTGGATATTACAGAAAGGTGTGCATCTACACACAACAAAGTTGCAAGAAAGTTTGAAGGATGTACAAGCATGTGAAGAAGAGGAAAAGACTTTAATTTTTTATTGCATGAAGCAGACAAATGCCACACAAAGCATAAAAGATTCCATGGATGAAATTGAGACACAAATAAGCAATGCATGTAACACCTATGATCTAGTACAAGATAAAAATGATCATACCTAGACTGCCATAATGGACTTACATGAAAAATTCCTTACCTTGAAGAGCCAAAAAGAAGAGATAATCAGATAGTTTTGGAAGCTAAGGGACTTGGTGAAGATGAAGTATATACCTTTCTCAAGTGCCCTTACCAATACAAACAATATTTTAAAGATAAACCTTATTCCTAGTACTCCGAAAGAAGTAGAAGAAACCTCAGTGGAGCTTGAGTTACAAGATACAACACTTGCAGTAGCATAGAGACATTAGAAAGAAGGAAAATCTGTGTTGCAAGTTATCTTCCAAAAGCTTCAAGGGTCAACATATTCAGGTTGACCATTTCTACTTTTATGCATTTTCAAGTTTTTAGATTCATTTGGAAGTGTGTGGATGATATAAGAGGTTTTTGGTTAACTTTCGAAGGGGGAGTCAACACACTCTTCCAGCCAATTATGTTTACATATATATCTAAGGGGTTGTATACAATTTTTTTTGATACTAGTATACCCTTTTCCATTGATTTCAAAGGGGGAGTGATACTTGGAGAAACACTCAGAGAAATATTGGGTAAGATATTTGGGAAAGCAAGTTTCTAAGAATGTTTTTGGTATGCATGTTGTTGTCAATGAAAAAAGGGGAGATTGTTAGAAGTTTGTCATTGTTGATGTAGTTTGGAAACATGAGCATGGTATGTATATATTGCTTGATCCAGTGTTTTCATTGATGTCAACATTGTTGTGATCACTCTAGCAATTGTACAAAAAATTTAGTTTGAAAAGTATAGTTATACAAAAATTTGGCTAAGTGTTCCTTTTTGATAATATGGTGGTTCAATGCATCAGTTTTTAGGTCCACACTCCACCAAAAATTGAGAAGTCACTTTGTGATTCTAACAATGTTTTTATAATCATCATATGTACCTAAATCCAAGAGTTTGTGTTGTTTAAAGAAATACTCATAAAGATATGAATGATAGAGTTCAAATCTGTATATTGTAGTTATTTTTTAACATTATGTCGATGTGAGAGATTCTGCATTCCTTCACAGATAATCACATCACGTTGTGATGCTTAATATAAGCTTTCAAATGTCAATTTAGTGGGAATTCAAAAAGATATCAAGCTTTGAGTCACACATTTGATGAATTGGGTAAACAAATGGAAGTTTTTTCATTTGGGTCTTATTTGGGGCTGACCTAACATATTTGAAGGATTAATGTGTGTTGCAATCTTATTCAAGAATTATATTGGTTCCATCCCAACCTATCTTAAGGAGATTTTAATTTTGAATTAAGGCGCAAGATGTGGATGAAATATTTTAAGGATGACAAGCTTAATTTTGTGTGTTACTTCTAATTAGGCCAACCTAATTGAAGTTACACTTGATATGGATATATATATAGGAGATTGGTTTCAGTGTTTTTTGGATGGATGTGAGTGTTGTGTGAGTGATGTGTGAAAAGTGACATGTATGGTGTTCTACCTACATGTGTATTATGTGAATTTGATCAGAGTTGTGTGAATTGTATTGCAAAGTATGCAAATTCATAGTAGAGTAGAGCAAAATAGAGCATTAATCCAGATCAGTGCAAAGATTGTTTTGTACTTCATTAGAATTGTAATCCAGCATATTGTAGATGCATTTGTAACAGTTTAATAGGTTGTGAGCCACCTCTTACTTATTCTATCTTATTCTTTGTGGGTAGTGAGTCCACATATAGTGAGAATTTCTAAAATATACTATATTTGGATATAATATATTGTGAGCTAACACTCACCGTGGTTTTTCCCATTTTGGGTTTTCCATGTAAAAATCTTGGTGTTCATGTGTCATGTCATTTTGTGGATGTTTCATGCTTTCACTCATTATTTCAGTTATTTTTTTTTTTTCTAATTGGATGGCTAATGTCTAAATGGTTTAATAGAATACCAATTCACCCCCCTCTCAGTATTCCAAGTGTTCAACACTTATATGGTCAAAACCCTCATTTTGAGGAATGAAACCATGAATTTCAATCAATAATTCTCCTTAGTTTCTTCTCTAACCTTTTGATCTACCTTCTTCAAGTCCTAAAATAATGAAAATAAGATAAATTATGAATCCACCATTAATTTCATGCAATGTGAAATAAAAATCACATGAAAAAGATAATAAAAATTAGAAACCCTCACTGATCCTTAGCAAAATAAGGAAAAAATCAAGCTTACAATGATAAAATAAGTGACTTAAGAGACTTGTATGTAAAACTACATATTCTTAAAGGATATGGATCCATATTAAGGTAGCTAATTTCCTTTCTATAGTTATGTATGAGTTAAAAATTCAATGAATCCAACTATTTAAAGGATAACATACCATTTTATGATATCTATTTTTTTTTAAAAAAATTCCATATATTATCATCACTCCTAGATTGTAGATCCACATATGTGGGCCCGTTAGGAAGGTAATTTTTGTAGTAATTTTTTTAAAATATCTTGATCATTATTAAAAATTTGCTAATGACAAATATTGTCAAGCACAAATTTTCTTGTCAATACTTATACCTTTGAAATTCTTAATAATGTTATGTATTGTAATGCCCCGCCTCATAACCTAAAGAATGTTGCAATGACTACGAAAGTGTAATAATTTTTTTTTTTTAAAGTGTATACATGAACTTTATAAATGCAAACATTCCCTAAGCTACGTGACGACACACTACATGTAAATCCCATAGATGACAAAAGTAACTAAACATAGCATGTATTTAATTCACATAAACTTAAGAGCATATATTCAATAACAATTAAGTTACATCAATGAAGGTATAATGTACAAAAATGATTCTTTCTTAAAATTGCATTTATAATAACATTTACAATGCTCATTTCCAAATGAGGTAGGTCATACAAAAGTGTACAATTACATGTTACAAAAGTTCTCCCCAATTATAATTGAGGAGTGATACATAAGTAAGGTTTCCACTGATACAAATGATAAATATGAGAAAGTACATTTTCACATACAAGCTCTCCATCCAAGAAGTACTCGTCGCCACAAACAAGAACTGGAGACCCAACAGTGTAAGGTGCACGTTCCACCCAACCAAGTGGTATCCATAGGCCCACCCCCCATGCTAGGAGATAGTAAAAAGGTTCCCTAAACATAACCTACAAACCCTAGACACAGGAAAAACCATAGACAAAACTATACAAGTACCAACTTAACTTAATGGTTACATTACTTCCAGAACAGAAGGATCAAATATACTAAGTTCACAAAGATACTGTTATTATAGGTGGAGTGTCATCACAATGTTGCATAGGTTACCCAGGAGAATCTTCTTAGGTTCTGACCCCCATCTTGGGTTACCTTGGTAACCTCTTATGAAACCCGGCCCCACATGCAATCTATTGCAGAATCGATTATCTTCATAATGACAAGATATCGATTTTGCCATTCCAAGCCTTCTTGACTCATCCCCAAGTCTGAACTAGCCCTTGAGTCCATGAGTGAGGCTTAATTAATTCTTAGTTAAAGGTTTTAGACTACCTAATGCATTAATTTAGTTTTCACTGATTAAGTAACTCTACATGAGTTACCCTGGCACCACTTTGTGTGCCGGACCTCATAAAGAGCCACTCCCCTAATAATAACACAAGGAAACTAATTCCACTAACTAAGGGTAGACAAGGTGCACATAAACTAACAACAAGTAACAACTTAACACAATAGACATCATAACCTGTTCATAGAACTAGGTGTCTAAAATTGAATAGAACTATGTGCACTACCCTAGTTTATTCAAAATATGAAACCATCATAAAAAAACAACTCCCTTTCAAGAAACTATGTTTGGAAGACTTATTAACTTGTATAACCCCAATATGCCCAATAAGAGTAAAAACAACTTAAAGTAATTCAGGCATAATAATAAAAATATAATGTTAGGATTTACTAAATCCAATCAAATCAATAACATATAGTATGAAATTAATCAACTATAATATAACTCATTTTTAATTCAATATGAAAATTAAAACTAATATTTACCCAATTTCATATTCATGCATTATAATGAATTTTTTTATTTCTCTACTTAATACATTTCATCATAAAAATATCTATTTATGATTTTCATACACTAATCAACAATATAATATACATTTAAATAAATGAACATTCAAATCATTATAGTTGAATATATATATATATTTATATATACAATATTTCTATATATTATATATATATAATATATTATAAATAATATACATTATATATATATAATATACATATATTGTAGATATTATATATTTAAAAAAATATATAAATTAAAAATTAATAAAAAAATGAAATTAAAAAGCATTGGGCAGGGGTCGGCTGCCATACACAGCCGAACCCCTTAGTGGGGCGCGGTTGTATAGGAAGCGTCGGCGCTGCCTGTGAAGGCAACGCTGGGCACTGCCCTCACAGTCGACTCCCCTGTGGGGTTGACCGTGGGGGTAGCATCCCCCCCTACGCCTCCCATACATATAAAAATTCTACGATTTTAAATAATCGTGACCTCTCAAAAAAAAAAAATCTGCGATTTTTGAAAATCGCGTCCTGCCTTTTCAACATTAATCAAAATAAAACTCTATAGACCAAATTCATAAATGTATATATATATATTTATATATCATTGTATACATATATATATAATTTAATCAATAAAAATATCATAGTCGGGCAATTGTTTTCATAGAGGGTTTTCTATAGAAAATCGAGAGATCTATCAATTTACACAATTTTGTCAGAGATATTCAATTTCAATAACAGAGGGTTTCATTTTATGTGATAGATGATTTTATTTTCAATCTAAATTCTCAAAATCTTTTCTACAAGAAATATTTAACAAAGTTTATCATAGAGGTTTTTGTTTCCTCAAATTAATCAATGAGTTTCATTTACACATCTACATAGATTTTCTTCTATTTTCTTTTGAGAATTTTCTATTTCTTAACAATAACCTTCTGTGTTGCTCTTTGATTTTACTATAAAGTTTTGTTTCAAAATTTTACATAGAGAGGTAACAAAATATCTATAGAAATATTTTACTGAGAAGTACAAAAGTTTCAATCAAATATTCTTCTACAAGCAATCTTTTTATTTTACAATTTAACAAAACTACTACAAAATTAAATCTTTATACAGACAATCTTTTCATATCACAATATAACTAAATAAACAACAAAGAACCTATTTTCCTATAGCTTGAAGAATTGAAAGTTGAAGAAAAGCTTTGCCTATAGTGTGCAACTTCCAAAGCCCTTTTCAAATCTCCACTTTCAAAAGAATACAAATTAATGTACCAGAAATAATCCTGAGATCTTCTTCTAGAATTTTAAAATTAAAACCCCAAAAAATAAAATAACAAATTTTCCAGCAATTCTCTGTTTCTTTTTCTTTTCCCTTGAAGTGCTTTCTTGCCTTTCCCAGTTCTGGCAATATTCTCTCTGAGAAAATCCTCAACAACCATTTGCATTTAATTTTTACTAACACACATGGAAAATCAAAAATATCTTCTAACAAACTCAAGATATTTTCTTTTAACAATTATAAAGAATTATTCTATTTTGTAGAATTTTAAATTTCAAAAACTAATTTCATTTTCTTTAAACAAATTTAAAATTCCCATTCACACAAAAGCATTTAAACAATATTTAATCTATTCACTCAATAATAGGAAATTTAATCAATTAATTTATTTATTTAATAAAATAACTTTAATCACAATGATTAAATTATCTTACCAAAGAAAATAATTTAATTAATTAAATAAAATATGAAGTTTTTATCTACAATATTAAAAATTAATTAAATAAGCACTAAATTATAAAGAACATTCATCTAACATTAAATTCACAAAATAAACCTTACATAACAAATAACAAGACATACACAAACGTGACAACCAAACATACCAGACCTAAACTGAGGACATACTATGACTAGGTTTGAGGCTAGACTAGGAAAAACCTCTTTACTATCTCCCAATCAACATTACCATTGAGCCTGGACATGCTCAGACCTGTGAAACCAGGTGGAGTCGGTGTCATGTACTTGCAATCCTGCAATCAGACATATAACATACATGTATATAATCCATAATTCAAACACAGTGTGAAGAGAAAATTGCGGAAAACATAGGGCACTCGCAAGCGAGTGATGCAACTCCATTCTCCTCACCAATATAATATCACATCGAACTGAAAAAATAAATATCAACTAATCTACCATAAGCATATATAGCAATAACATCTCAAGTAAACATCTATGCTAACATAAAGCATGTCAGAAATAATCACCACCAAATAGTGTATCATCACATCATAAGATAAATCTACCATCGCTCTATAGTCAGCGATCAAATACATCAAAACAAGGTATCAGGGTCTATCAAAGTGAAACATACTGTCAAAAAACATAAGCAAAATGGAGGGGTACTACATCCTCCCCCCTAGGATCAGGCTTACTCTTGAAAGCCTGGGAACAGATAGGGATAAAGCTCCCTCATGCATGTCGCATCCTCCCAAGTAGCAAATGCATCATGACTAGGATCCCATTGGATCCTCACCTGATCAACGTCTCGACCCCTAAGAATGAGCCTTCGACGCTGAAGAATGCCCACGGGCTCCAAATCCAGATGCCTGTCCTCTACCTGTAACACATTCCAATAAAGTACATGAAAAATATCAGGATGATAAGGTCTGAGAACTGACACATGGAAGACATCATGAATATATGAAAAACTGGGTGGTAATGTGAGTCGATACGCCACAGGACCAATCCTCTCTAGAATCTCAAATGGCCCAACAAATTGAGGCGCAAGCTTAGATACTTTTCCATAACGGATTGGACTCTTTCGCGGTCGCACTCAAAGAAACACTCTATCACCAACTGAAAAATGGAGGTCCACTCTATGCACATTGCCATACTTCTTTTGTCTATCCTGTGTTGCTATCATATGTTCTCTAATGTGATCAACCTATTGCTCCATGTCTTGAAGCATCTTAGGTCCGAGTAACACTCTATCCTCAAGTCGATCCCAACTCAATGGAGTCCGACAAGGACGTCCATATAATGCCTGAAAAGGGGGCATACCTATCAAAATTTGATATCCATTATTGTAAGAAAATTCCACTAAGTATAGATAATCTTCCCAATGTGATTATTGGTCCATTACATACATTCTATGCATATCCTAAGGAATTTGATTGACTCTCTCTGTCTAAC
Source organism: Sequoia sempervirens (assembly GCA_007258455.2). NCBI lineage: Eukaryota > Viridiplantae > Streptophyta > Pinopsida > Cupressales > Cupressaceae > Sequoia > Sequoia sempervirens. The sequence continues at coordinate 772,036,716 of VDFB02058242.1, forward strand.
CATCGGTTTCAGGATGATATGTTGAACTAAAGTTCAACTGTGTACCTAGAGCATGTTGTAATGAAGTCCATAGGGCTGATGTAAACATAGGATCTCTATCTGATATAATCCTATGAGGAATTCCATGCAATCTAACAATACCCTCCATGAATATCCAAGCTACAAATGAAGCATTATAAGATGATCAAACTAGAGAAAAATGTGCTCCCTTAGTCAATCTGGCAACAGTAACCATAATGGCATCATGTCGACGAGATGACAAAGGTAATCCAACAATGAAATCAACTGATATAATATTCCATTTCCATTCAGGAATGAGATGTGGCTACAATAATCCGGTGGGATGTTGATGCTCAACTTTAACTCTCTGGCACTCAAGACATCTCGATACAAAATCAGTGATATCACATTTCATACCAGGCCAAAAGTACAACTGTCGAAGATCTGCATGCATCTTCTTAACACCAGGATGAGTTGAGTAAGGTGCTCGATGAGCCTCAGTCATAATCAACGTGTGAAGACCTTCTGAATATAGTACATAGATATGATCTAAATGTCCCAATAAACCATCTGATTCAAGAGTATACCCTATGAATCTACCCTCTAGAGGTCTACCTGATTCAATCTATGTCTTCACCTCCTGATACAATCTATCTATAGGAAGTACTGCTAAAATTTGGCTCCTTAGATCAACTCCAAGAGTAATAGTAGAAATCTCATGTCGTCGGCGACTAAGAGCATCAGCCACTACGTTTTCTTTTCCTTGAACATATTTCACATCAAAATCATATTCACATAAGAACTCCATCCACCGTCTCTATCTAGCATTCAAATTAGGCTGCGTAAAAATATATTGTAGACTACGGTGATCACTATGAAGTTTGAAATGGTGACCCAATAAGAAATGCCTCCATCAAACTAATGAATGAACCATTGTGGCAAGCTCCAAATCATGAGTGGGATAATTTAGTTCGTGATCCTTAAGTTTGCAAGACTCATAGGCGATCACATGCCCTTCTTGCATCAATACTGCTCCTAAACCCTCCAAGGATGCATCAGTGCAAACAACAAAATCCTTACCAGGATCAAGAACAACTAATATAGGCACATTAGTCAGCTTTTCCTTAAGTGTCTGAAAATCTAACTAACACTGCTCTATCCAAACACATTTCTTCCCTTTCCTCTAAAGAGAAGTAATGGGGTGCCCAATCCTAGAAAACCCCTGAACAAACCATCTATAATATCTAGCAAGACCCATAAAACTACGAACCTCAGCTGTGTTGGTAGGCACGGGCCAATCAACAATGGCTTGGATCTTCGAAGGATCCAAAATGATACCCTTTCCAGAAATCACATGACTAAGGTATTTCACCTCAGTCTAAAAGAAGTCACACTTCTTCAGGTTTTCATACAATTGATTCTCCCTCAAGCACTACAATACCTATCTCAGATGCTATTCATCCTCCTTCATATTTCTTGAATAAATCAAAATATCATCGAGAAACACAAGAAAAAAATGATCAAGGTATGTGCGAAAGACACCATTCATCAAACTCATGAAAATTGAAGGTGCATTCGTTAACCCAAACGGTACTACTGTGAATTCCTAGTTCTCGTAACGAGTTCAGAATGTTTATTTATGAATTTTTGCTTTTGCAATGCGTAACTAATGGTAACCTAAATTTTAGATCAATCTTAGAGAACACATTAGGTCCCTTGATCTGTTCAAAAAGATCATTGATTCTGGGTAAAGGATATCGATTCTTTATCATTACTTTGTTCAATTGATGATAGTCAATGCACAATCTAAGTGATCTGTCCTTCTTCTTTACGAAGATGATAGGTGCTCCCCAAGGAGAAACACTTGGATGAATAAAACCCTTATCTAAAAGTTCCTCCAACTGGATATGAAGCTCTTCTAATTCCTGAGTATTCATTCTATATGGGGCTCAAGATATAGGCTTTGCTCCAAGAACTAGGTCAACTCCAAAATCAATATCTCATTTCGATGGCATACCAGGTATATCACTAGGAAATACATCTATGAATTCCTTGAGGATAGGGTGATCATCAAGAGATATCTCTTGACTCTCCCCTACCTCCAAGTCATTAACTGTTGTTGCAAGCAATTGACAACCTTGACGAAGACATCTCTTCAATTTCATAGCAGAAATCATTTGCCAGGAAATAGATCTTTGAACACCTATGATTTCAGCTTTTGCACCTGAGTCATTAATACAACTTACTATCTTCAGTCGATAGTCAATCACAACATGTTGAGATTCTAACTATTCCATACCTAAAACAATATCATACGAACCTAGAGGTGTAACATGAAGATCCACTAAGGTAGATAACGAACCAATTCTTAGTCCACAATTATGTACAAGGTTCTCTACCACTACCTTCACCACAGAGGCGAATTCTACCTACCACTTACTACCTTGCTTTACCGCCACAGGACCACATAGCTCAACAATGGTAGGTGAAATAAATGAATCAGTAGCTCTAGAATAAAAAAGAATAGTAACATTAGTGCCCTGTAACTGACCTAAAGTCTCAACCACTATATTCTGATGATTGGCTTGGCAGTTATTTACCATAGCATAAACTGCATGAGAATAGCCTGCATCCCCAACTGTAGGCTCAGAAGCTATCGGTCGCTGCCCAAATCTTGATGAACCTCTCATAGGACACTGCCTAGCAATATGTCCCTTCTGACCACAAGAATAACAACCAGTACCTCTACCAAATCCTCTACCACCTGAAGGTACATTGGATTGCTAAAAGCTACCTCTACTAACCATAGATTGTGCACTCTGAGCTGGTTGATCATGTTGATTGCACTTATTGTGCCACCAGTTACGGTTCTTTCCTAATTGAGAACTATTACACTACTAAGGTTGTGAATTATTAATCTTTTGTGGATTACACTACTACTGCTGCTATTGCTATCCACCCTTAGCAGGTGTATGTTGGTTCCTAGAGGAACCTCCTGTCTATATCTGACCACCTCATGGACCAAAACCTGCTATAGGTGTACTACCTATCTGGACACCTATATGTCCACCCAATGCCAAAGTTAGATTCTCTTCCACAATTTGTGCTTTCTCAACTACAACCTCCATAGTCTTCAGTTTGAAGACTCTAACTCCACTAATACGGGCGTTCAAACCCCTGATGAAATGTTGCACCAACATTGCCTCATCATCTCCAATTCCTACATATTGTTTGAGCTCATAAAATATGTGTCCATACTGCTCAACAGATAAAGCCATCTGATGCAAATCATGAAACTCATCAACTCATTGTTGCTTCCAATGCTCAGATAGGAAATGTGCTCTAAATCTTTCTAAGAACATTTCCCAAGAAACTGACCCAATCTCCAGATGGAGCTTCTGCTCCTCCAGATGCCACCAAGTAGAGTCAAAACCTCTCAGATGCATGATGGCACATCTAGCTCAGGTATTGCTACCATATGGGTGCATAGCAACACATCTTCCCAAGTCTAATAACCAGGTCTATGTTTCCAGACCACCACCTGTGCCATCAAATGTAGGAGGGTGTGCCCTCAACAAATCTCTCATATGTCTTGCAACTATGGCATCCTGCTCTGCAATACTAACAATCCTCCTAGGAGATCTATCATGTTCCCTAACCACCTCTTGATCAACTTCCTGCCTCAGACCAAGTCTGGCAAGTACCTCTTCCAATAAGGGATGCAACTGTGCTACCTCAACCTCTGGCTGAATTGGAATCCATTCCCCACTTGTCAGTTCCAACTGAGGACCCAACTGTTCAGCATGCTCACTCTCGTGAGAGCTCTAAGGGGGAGTAACCTGGGGATTCATCCCACGGCCTCAACCTCGACCTCGACCACAACCTCTACCACGACGTCTAGGCATGATCCTACACAAAACAAAAACAAATCTCAGATACAAAACAAACAAGGCTAACAGAAACCAATACTACATAGTCTAACATCTAGGAAAACCTAATGAGCTCACAATTACCCAAAGCATCCAGTGTTAGAACCTTTTCTCTGATACCAATCTATAATGCCCCGCATCGTAACCTAAAGAATGTTGCAATGACTACGAAAGTGTAATAATTTTTTTTTTTAAGTGTATACATGAACTTTACTAATGCAAACATTCCCTAAGATACGCGACGACACACTACATGTAAATTAATTAATTATTAGTTAAAGGTTTTAGACTACCTAATGCATTAATTTAGTTTTCATTGATTAACTAACTCTACATGAGTTACCCTAGCACCACTTTGTGTGTTGGCCCTCATAAAGAGCCACTCCCCTAATAATAACACAAGGAAACTAATTCCACTAACTAAGGGTAGACAAGGTGCACATAAACCAACAACAAGTAACAACTTAACACAATAGAAATCATAACCTATGTTAAGGTGATAACTTAACACAACATAACCGTAAATGGCTATTCTGCTAGGGTTTTGGACCCCCAAACCTATTTTTGTCTGATTGAGGCTTGTTTTTCATCG
>VDFB02058242.1:772041336-772131172 GCA_007258455.2 Sequoia sempervirens
GATGAAGATTTAAAGGCGACTGCCTGATCTCTGATGATCAACGGACTAGTTTCATACTAGACCACTGTTAGGGTTTCTGTGTTCACACAAGAAGATTTGAAGCATTCATGGTGACGCGGCTCTAGTACAAGGACGGCATGGCTCGAGTATGGACACGCGGATTTGGCGGAAGATTTGACATTGATTGCCTGGCTCCATTCATGTGGGAATGTCTTTCCTGCAGTGGCTCGACCAGTTGCATTTATGTGACCAGTGAGGCAGTTGGAATTTTTGACTTGGCCTGCGAGTTGTTCTAGGGTTTGTCCTAGTCAGCTGATGATGTGTAATCTTATCTGGCCGGTTGCTTGTTGCTTCTCCTGTTCCTATAAAGGAGAATTTCATGGCCAGATGTGAGGGTTCTTAACTTTGGTGTTCTATTCCACATTTTTTTGAGTTCTAGGATTAGCCTGGGATAGATTAGGGTTTGGTCTTAGGTCATTTTTGAGTCTGTAAGTTGTAATGTTGAATTCCTCTATTAATGCAATCAATTAAGCAAGAACACATGAAGATGCTTATCTTTCATACATATCATCAGATTATCTCCATATTTGTAAGTTCTTAATCATTTAAATAAATGCATAAGGTGCTTTTGTTCATCTTCTCATACTTTATGGGACTGTGTTATTTGTTGATAGGTCTGCTTCAAGGAAGCAGTTAAATCCTTTGAATAGATAGCAGTGATTATTTGTTTACAGGTTGGATTGGGTAAGAAGAGTCTGGTTGATACAAGAGCCGGATTGTCAGTGTAAGGCACTGATAGCTGATGTAAGGCATTAGCAAAACATAATCCACTGATTGAGTCTAGTTTGCAAATGAATTCCATCTTTTGTGTTTGACTCTGTGGCCCAAGATTAGGCACTGGTTTGTCCTGCGGCCTAGTCCCTCTCAGAAAACCTTTTAAAATTATTGAATATCTTTGGTCTAATATCTTGCCCTACCTCCTGGTTGCTTCAAGGTTGAGCTACTAAGAATCTAGCCCTATTTGAGGTTCTCAATACTTGGCATTAGGAGTCATCTGCTATAAAAAGCAATCTCTAGTCTTATTTGAGGCATTGTGTGGGTATACCCGCCCTGGTTCTGCAGAGCCTAAAGTGCAAAAGATCTCAGTCTTTGACTGAATCTTGTCAGTTGGTCCAGGTCCTCTGAGCTGCCCTTGACTAGAGATGGCTACTCCATAGGTAGAATAGGAGGCCAAACTCAAGCTGCTCATTAAAACAAACTAACATTCATAGCTTGACAAGTGGAACCATATCCTTGGATGAAAGTTAGTCCCACATTGCTCAAATTTGGGATTTCATCCATCTTGAAATCCTATAAATGAAGAGCTCCTCTCCTCATTTGATCATCCACAATTTGAGTAAAGTTACCATGCTCAAATATCTATCAAGTTTCATACCATAGAGTTCTTAGCTAGGTTCTTTTGCAGATTTAGCTTGGAGTCTTCATCATTCATCATCAAAAGTGGATCAAAGTTCATCATCAAATCTACATATTCAAGTTTGCAATCATAGGAATTGGGAAAGGGCCAAATTTCCACATCAAATTGGCACCAATTCCCCCATGGGATTAAGAGTTTTCTTGCTTAATTAGGATTCAATCTTGTTTTTGTTATTTCATTGTGTTCATCATTTTCTTCCTAATTTGAGCTATGTTAATGAATATCATGGGGAATCCATGTTTAGGCTTGCATTTCCTTGTTTAACTTGTTTAGTCATGTTGTTTTGCAGGTACCTAGATTGAGGGTTCACAAGTTCAAGCCAACCCTAAGATTGACAGTTCCAAGTACACCATTTGCATGATGGAGAGTGAGAGGTAGGTGGCAGGATAAGGTCAAAGAGGGCAGGATCAGGATCAGGGAGGCAAAGGGCCACCACTGGATTAGATGATCAGGGACCAAGTTCCACCTATTTAGCCACCCAGGGATCAACAGGACCAGCCCCACCAGGATGTCCTGATACTGGATCAAGACTAGGGGCAGCATGACAGATAGGATGGGCATCATGATCAGGTTGCGACACCACCCAGAGATGGTGATCAAGATCAGCCCCACGTGCAACCCTCGTTACAGCCATATCTGAGGGATGGGCAAATTTTACAGCTGGAGGCCCAGGTACAGGCATTGTCAGTGGAGAGAGATCAAGCTAGGGTTGAGTGGGACCAAGCCATTTTGTAGAGGCAAGTCGCAGAGTTACAAGCAGCGGAAGAGATGGGCCATCAACAATAGTTAGAGAGTATGGCTGCCTCTTCCTCCTGCAGTACAGTATTGCTTCAGTCATATAGGGAGGTCATCCAAGAGGCCAATTATTATAGGATGCACTACCATCAGGTTATACCGAGAGCAGGACGAGTTCCCAATTTTTCATAGAGGACCAACCATAGACTTGCAGAGGGCCATGAGGATAGAGTAGGTGGCAAGGGCAGCAGCCAGTAGGGCTAGGCCTTTATTTTGATTAGAGACAGGATTATTTTTGTGCCCTTTGGGCTCATTTTTGATAGCCCCATGGGATGATTGTACTTATTGACATAGATATGTACATTGATCTGATTCTTTGTATCATGACAGTACATTTGATGATATATGATATGTTGATTTTGATCCAATTTTGATATGCGGTGCATTTATGATGTTCTATCCTATGTGATGCAATGTGATATATGATATTATGATGTGATGGATGTATTTCATTTTCAATATCTTTTTATTTACTTTTTTATTATGATTATGTATGGATGGTGCAAATGTTATGCTATGCAGATGTTGTGATAGTGTATGTGATAGCGTTATAGATGCATATATATGTTATGTGTGTAAATGATATGATGGATGTAAATAATGTTTTCTATGGATGCAAATGTTTAAATTCCTATAATAACAAATCTGTATTATGCCCCTAACGGATGGAATGCAATCTTTTTCCTTATCTTTTCTCAATATTTATGGTATGATATGGTGGATTTAAGTGATACAAAATGTTTTAATGATGAGATGCTTAGAATAACAAATCTATATTATGCAAATGATGGAAATGCAATGATATGACCTACTATTTCTATATGATATGATATGTAGTGTGCTGATGGTTTTGTGGATGTAGGATGGATGCAATGATGATTGATGAACCGATTAACTATCATGATACCATGTCAGCACAAAAGGAAAGAGATAGAAGAAACCAGAGATTCGAACAAGACATGAGATGATGATGATGATGATGATGATGATGATGATTTGCTTATTGAAGAGTTGGGCTTTTCAAAGTGCTAATTACCTTATGTTTGATAACAAACATAAGTGTGATGCATCAAGGTATAAAGAACTAGGATGGTGTTGCACTTAGTGTGATGGACTTTGACTCAACAATCAGATAGTACTCATGTTCACACCTAAAATATGAAACTATATTCAGAGTGTAGTTCAGATATTTCAAGCATCTCAAACCAAAACATAGGAAATCAAGCCTTCCCATGTGGTCAACAAGATACTTAAGACACCTTCCCTGCATCTAAACAAAGCATGCATGACCAAGTTATATTACAAGAATATCCAACAAGCACATAAGATAAAATATAATGATCATTGCCCCCATTCCTTAACTCTCTAAATCTTTTGATTAGACATCATCGATAGGTCCTTGGAATGAGCACAATAAGATAAATCAACGGATAAAGATAAAGTAAATAGACAAGCTAATGTTCTTCATACCGCTAGCCAAGACTTAAACTATAGTGATGCCTAATGTTGATGTCCATTATAAGAAGGATGCATCCTAGGAGATGACGATATCAAATGATTTTGATATGGGACTGATTGGATGATAGACTATTGACACAAAGAGTTGACCAACTTTTTTATGTACTGACCTAGACTTAAGACTTTGAGATTTTGAGTTTTCACTTTCCTCTACCCACGAATTTGTTTCCAACCATTTTACCAAAGGCTGAGGATGATCGATTACTATTACGGGTGATGTTTTCATTGCGTGAAAGCCGTAGATGAGACGTGATGGATTTTTCAAAAATCTTGGATACTTTTAATGTCTTGAGGTTTTTCCTGCATTTTTCAAGATTTTACAAATTGCCTTTGATTTTTGGAATTTTCACCGTTTATGTGCTTTGAGATTTTGACCAAGAGACTAACCTAAATATCTATCCTAGGGCCCTTTAGGGATGGAGAAAAATATTAGCCTTGCTTATGTTATACACATGTAGAGACCACGAGTTCAACCGACTTCGACCATTTCATTTGATGAGATATGAACAAAACCAATTGTTAGCTCATTACACAGACTTAAAGGACTAACTCCATGTCTTGGGGATGATCAAAGATCAACTCTTGCCTTCATTCAAAACTCAAAGACCCGAGGTCTCAAAAAGACAATTTTTTTGACTTTTGACCTCAGCTTTGGATTTTGATTTTCTAATGTTTTTGATTTTTGATTTGAAGGATGTCAAGAACATACACGAATCCGATCTAATGAGAGCATTCCCAAGATGAAAACAATATACTAATTCATAGAGGCAGGACAAACTAACCTGAGAATGGGCCGAGAACAGGAGGGATCGTGGATACGAACACAAGAATGCTTGCATGGGATGGGTGATGGATGATGATATGAATGCGATGATGGATGAGCGAAGATCCCGTGGATGGAAAGTGCTACATACAAAAGGTTCCTATTTTCTAGGTTTTCACCAAGGTACTTTTACCCAAAGTGCCAATCATGGTTTTCACCAGCATGATTTTTCTCTTTACTGCTTTTTGATCCTTTTTCTAATTTTTTTTTTTGGATTTTTGCTTCTTCTTTTTGTCACCACGATGCCTGTTTGCCAAGTTTTCATCAAGGTGACCATTTTTTACATTTTCTTATTTTTTGGATTTTTTGGTTCCACACCTTAAAAGATTAGGCATAAAACTTTTTGAGATGGGAGTTGTTCATGAGCTCCTGCAGAGGTTCCCCTTTGGGTGTTGATAACTGATATGCCCCTGACTTATAACTCACTATTATAACAAATTGTCCCAACTAGTTAGGTTCAAATTTTCCTTTGCCATTTAGATTTGGGAATTTTTTCTAATTCTCTTTTAGTACTAGTTCTCTGACTTGGAAGCTCTTGCTCCTAATCTTCTTGTCATAACTCATTTTAAGTCAGTTCTGATAGACTTGCAAATTATTTAAAGCATCCATATTCCACTCATCCAATAGCTCCAACTCATTTAGTCTTGATACTCAGTATTCTTCATCTGTGATGAGGTTTTGCAATGATATTCTTAGTGATGGGAGCTTGATCACGATGGGTAATATGGCTTCTGATCCATAGACCAAGGAGAATGGAGTGGTGCTAATGGGTGTACGGATGCTGGTTTGATAGGCCCATAGGGTAGGATTTAGCTGTAGATGCTAGTCATGACTTATGTCATTGACTATCTTTTTTAGGATTTTTAGAATGGTTTTATTGGTGGCTTCTGCTTGGCCATTGCCTTGGGGATAGTATGGAGTGGAAAAGTGATGTTGGATCTTGAATTTATCGCATAGGTCATGAACCTCCTAATTCTTGAAAGGTGTCCCATTATCTGATATAATAGCTTGGGGAACACTATATCAACATATGATGTAGTTCAGGATGAACTTTGATATCTTCTTTCTAGTGATGTATATCATGGGGATGGCTTCCACCCACTTTGTAAAGTACTCAGAGGTGGTTATGATGAATTTGTGACCATTGGATGAGGTGGGAGTTATCTTTCCAATGAGATCGAGCCCCCACTACGAAAAGGGCCATGGTGTGACAATAGGATGAAGCTCTTGAGCTAAAGCATGGATAAGGTCCCCATGCTACTAACACTGTAGGCAACTTTTGATGTAGTCATGTGCTTCTCTTTCCATTGTAGGCCAATAATACCATGTCCTCAGCAATTTCTTGGCCAAGGTCATTTCGCTCGAGTGTGAACCACAAATATCATTATGCACCTCAGTTAAGGCAGTCAATGCCTCCTTAGCATTTAGGCAGTGTAATAAGGTTCCTTCTATCCTCCTACAGTAAAGGGTGTTTCCTAGGATGACAAACCAAGATGCTTTCTTGACAAAGGTTCTTTTTAGGCTTGAGGGTAAGTCAGTAGATAGGACCCCTATTCGCAAGTAGGTATAAATGTAATGGTACCAGGGATCCCTAGGACCAATGATTTCACAAAAAAATTATGACTCTAGTACCTCGAATGTAGATATGATAAGTTGCTCTACCAAGAATTCATGTTTTGGGATGTTGCGAGGGATATCTAGTAAGGATCCAATCATTGCCATGGCATCTATTGCTTTGTTGTTGGCTCTAGGAATCTACTTAAATGTGATATCAATGATGATTCTTTGAGTCTCTCTACTAACTTTTTGTATGGAGTCATCTTATCATCATTTGTTTGGTACTCATCATTTACTTGATTTATTATCAGCTAGGAGTCTCCATATACTTTGAGGGTCATGCTGTGCCATTGTACTATTATTCTGAGACCTATTGTTAAAGCCTCATACTCTACAATTTTGTTAGTGCAAGGAAATGCAAATTTATAGGATCTAGGTATACAATCCCCCTATGGGGTGATGAAGAAAACACTGACTCTTGATCCATGTTGCATGTATGAGCCATCAAAGTAGAGTTTCCAATGATCGGTTATGATGAGATTGAAGATGGATTCATCTAGAAACTCTGATATGAGTGGATTCTCTGAATAGATGGGTGCTTCTACAAGGTGATCTGCTATGACTTGGCCTTTGATATATTTTTGCTCCACATACTCAATGTCATACTTTGATAGTATCATGACCCATTTAGCCATCCTTCCTGTGATCATTACTTTTGACAGTAGGTACTTTAGGGGATCGATCATGGTGATGAGTTTGATTTTGTGTACCAACATGTAATGTATAAATTTATGTGAAGTAAACACTACTAAGAAAACAGTATTGCTATACATTCTTTTTCAATGAATGATTAGTTTAACTCATGTCTGACCATTGTTTTGCTGATATAGTAGATGGACCTTTCTGTCCCATTTTCATTGTGTTGAGCTAGGAGAGCTCCAATGGCTACTATTGTTGTTGACATAGAGGATTAATGGATTTCTTGGGATTGGCGACATGCAAACCGATGGTGTGAGTAGATATTATTTGATTTTGCTGAAGGCTTTCTTGCACTTGTCATCCCATTTGTATGCTACTCCCTTGTGAAGTAGGTGAGAATATGGGTTTTGCTTGTCTGCCAATTATGCTATGAATCTACGGATGGACTAAAGCCTACCTTGGAGGCATCTCAACTGTTTCAATGTTTTGGGTGTTTCCATCTCAAGGATTGCTTTTAGCTTTGCAGGATCTATTTCAATACCCCTCATTGACACTATGTATCCTAGTAGCTTTCCTAATTTTACACCGAAGACACTTTTTTGGATTTAGTCTGACTTTATATTCATCCAACTTATCAAAAATTGCACTCAAAGTTGCTATGTGATCTCTCCTCTTCCTAGATTTTGCTAGTATGTCATTAACATAGTCTTCGACAGTATTGTGGATCATCTCATGGAAGATTAGTGTCATGGATCTTTGGTAGGTGGCCCCAACATTCTTTAGGCCGAATGGCATCATATTCCAATAGTAAGTCCCCTATGGACAAGTGAAGGTCATTTTGTGTTGGTCTTATTTGCAGATCATTATTTAGTTGTACCCAGAGAAACCATCCATCAAAGAAATAATTTCATGTCTCAATGTCATGTCTACAATCATGTGAATGTTAGGCAATGGAAAATCATCTTTCATACATGCTTTGTTTAGGTCTTTGAAATCTGTGTAGATCTGGACGCCCCCATCTGGTTTTGAAATAGGAACCAGATTGGATACCCACTTGGGGTAGTCAATTGGTTGTATGAATCCTACGTCAAGTAGCTGCTTCAATTCCATTTTGAATAGCAAGGCGATTTGAGGATGCATTTTTCTCAAATTTTTTCGAATAGGATTTGCTTCAGGATACACTTCTAGATGATGGACCACAATCTCTAGATTGAGCTCGGGCATGTCTGCATAGCTCCATGAAAATTTGACTTTACGTTCTATTAAAAAGGGAGCTAGGAGTTGTTGCTCTTTTGACAACAATGACTACATAAATTGTGATGTGTGGGGTCTCCTCTATTCCCAAGTTAACCATATTGCATTTTTTAGCTAGGACCACTGATTTTTCTTGGTGGAGAGCTCTGAGGGGAAGATTGAATCCCCCATCCTTGGGTGCCTTAGAGAGGTTTTCACCATTGGATGCATCCTTTCTTTTTACTATTTTACGTTAGAGAGTGCCACAGTGTGGTTGTCACTCAAGGACCTAGAGATTATTCTCAGTTTTTTACTTTTATGACTGAGGGATTCAATTGTTTCTCCATAATACACATGTGTATCCAACTCAATGATGAATCCTGCTTTGTGATCCCCACATGGAATATTATCCTACAGTCCCATGAATTATGAGAATGCCTCATCATTTTTGAATGTGTCAAGAATTGGCGGTCCTCATTGGTCGTAATCAATGAGTTGGGGGTAAACTAGGTAGATTTCATGGTTTTGTTGGTCAGTGGACTCAAATGACATAGTAATAATCATGAGAAGGGTGGTGTCCTTGAAGAGCATGGGTAGGTTGGTTATGGGGTCTTCATCATCACTACTACTATAGACATTAGTTATGTTGAATGTGAAGTTATCTAAGGGTAGGCCAATGGATACAGGCAAGAAAAGTTTGGCTACCATTTGCTGAGAAGTTTTGACTTTCTTAATTGGGGGATTTCGGCCATGTATGGTTATACTCGGAGGGGTAGATACAAGGCCAAGATTTCTCATTAACATCTCCCGAATGATGGGTATTAGAAGCCCATTGTCATTTTTCCCAAGTCTCTAGTTTCTATCATAGCCCATTGTGATCATCATTTGCAAACCTTTGTTGTTGTCATCCATTGGTAAATTAGCTACATGTTTATTGTATTGGTATAGGAGATGAGATGGGTCCTCCTCTATTACCTCTCAGCTGAGATATCCCCAAATTTTGAAGTTGGAATAACCTTTAGGGGATGTTTGGGATGGAGATTTTTCATTTGATTGTGGTTGTCCTTGTGATTTGGGAGATTGTGGTAACTCTCCTACTATAAAGGCATTTTTGGGAATCGTATATTTTCCGCAACCATTTTCCTGGATGATGAATTTTATATCATAGATGGTTGGGATGGTGGGAGTGGCAAGTGTCTATGTCACAAAAGTGGAAGTGAGAGTGGTTGGATCAATGTATGGTGTTGATGGGCCTTCATCATTTTTAGGCACTTGAGGAATCTTGTAGTATTTTTCCTCTAGGTTCTTGCAGTAAGAGAATGGTTCGGGATCTCCATGGATGGTAACCTCTTGTCCTTCATATGTGAATTTGACACATTGATGGAAGGTTGATGCTACTACCTGCATTGTATGGATCCATGGATGTCCAAGGAGAATGTTATAAGTCAAGTTAAGGTCCAGGACCTAATAGGTGGTTTCCATGATAGCTGGTCCTACTTGAATAGGTAGTTGAATTGTGCCTTGGGACACTCTCTCTTGATCATAATATGATATGATTTGAATAAATTTTCCTTTATTGATGGAATCCTCTGAGATTTTCAAGTTCTTAATGAGCTTGAGGGAACAAATATTCAAACCTACACCTCCATCCACCAAGACTCGCTTGACTTTATTTTTATGCACCAGGGCCTCTAAATGGAGTGCACGGTTGTGAGATGGTTGAGTGGGAAAGTCCTAATCGAAGAATGTAAGGAGATTCAGAGTGATGATGTTTCCAACCATGGCTTGGAATTTTTCCACATCAAGATCTGCGGGGATAGTGGATGAAGCTAATGCTTCCTCAAGGATTCTCTTATGGGCAGATACAATTTTTAGCAACTCCATGATGGAGATTTGTTTTGGGGTTCTTTTCAGTTGATCAAGGATATTGTAACCATTGGGAATAGATCTTGGGTTAGGCATGGGTGCTCTATTTGACTTAGATGACCTTGAAATGGTAATTTTGCCACCTCTTGTGGTGACTCCACAATCGACATGGTATCCTTTGATGGTGATGGTAGCACAGTAGTCATCCAGGGATGTGATGACATGGTCATACACATGATTCACGTTCTTGAAATTACCTTTCCCTTTATCAGTGTTATTGTTCCCCTTATTGTTATGGTTAGGCATCAAATTCATATATATTTTGAGGTTCTGATTTCCTGTTGGTTGCTCCACATTTATGATTTTTTTATCAATGAGGTCTTGGATTAGGTTTTTCAACCTCATGCAATTGTTAGTGGTGTTCCCTTTGTTTTTGTGGAAGTCACATAGTTGATTTTCATTGTACCAGGGTGGTTTTATGTCTGGTTCCTGATATTTCTCATAGGTGGGATCCTTGATGAGATTTTTGCTTATCAATTTCTTCATGATGACCTCAAGTGGTTTCCCAAGAGTAGTGTACTTCTGCTTGGTGGAATTTTTGTTTCACTGAGGTGGTCCCCTCTAATCATTGACATTGGATGGTCTGATTGTTTGGCTGCTGAGTTATTATGTTAGCTTGGTGATTTTTTTGATGGTGGTTTTGGGGTTGTTGTTGTGGTGTGGTTGTGTTTTTCCGAGGGGTGTTGATGACAACTTTGAGTTTGAAAAGACCATCATTGATATGTTATAGCTTGTAGATGGGTGGTTGCTTTGTTGATCATGATATGTTTGTGTCATTGGTTGTGTGCCAAGGGCTCATTCAATGTTAAGTGCCTTGGAAATCAACTAATCATACGTATTAATACCTTGGACTTTGAGATGGAATGCTAAGGCTCCATCAAGGTTGGATATGATAGTGTACACTTGTTGTTCTTCTGGCATGGCCCATTTTCTCTGATTGGCCTTGGATTTCCATCGTTGTAGGAATGAAGCAAATGATTCATTATTTCCTTGTTTCAGAGCTGATAGTTCCTCTAGACTAACATCCATCACAATGTTGAATGCATAATTTTTAATGAATGCATCTATGATCTCTTGGAACTTTCTGATGCCTGGAGGAAGGCAAGAAAACCATTCCATGGCTTGGCCTGCCAAACTTCTAGGGAAGAATTGCATTAGATAGGTATCATCATATGTGACTTCAATGCAATGAACCTGAAACTCCTTGATTTTATCTTCAGGGTTTCCCATCCCACGGTATTTGTCAAATTTGGGGATCTGAAATCCCTTAAGGAATGGTTTCATTACAAGGCTCCTATCGAACGGATAAGGACACAAGTTGTTGGGTGTTTTCATGGTTCGCTCTAACTAAAGATCAAGCACTTGTTGCGAAAGTAACTTGATTTGTGTGGTCACATCATTTTTTGGATCAAGGGGTGGGATGAAAGTGTTCTGAGGTGGTTCAACTATTTGTGGGATAGGTGGATCTATCTATATGTTGATGGATGGTGTTTGCATATTTTGTTGCGCAAAATATGCTTGTAGTTGCTACTATATCAACAACACTTGTTGTTGGTCTTGTTGTTGTTGTGTTATTAGTGCTTATTGTTGAGCTTGTTATTATGCTTGTTCTTGCACCAAAAACACTTGTTGTTGGGTTGCTAATCAGTATACTTCTTGTTTCTCTTGGTATTGTTTTAGTGCTTGCTAATATGCTTGTTGTTGGGCTACTTGCTATTGTGCAAGATATTGTGCTTGTTCCTGTGCTTTTGCTTGAGCTTGTTGGGCTTGGTATTGGGCTTGTGCCTAAGCTTGGGCTTGAGCCTATGCTTGTTCTTGAGTAGTAGCTTGTGTAGTTTGTGTGGCTTGAGTAGCTTGCATATCCTGTGCATCCTGAATGGTTTGTTGTTGTTGTTGCAATAAGGCTTGGGCTTGTGTAGCTTGTTGTGCTTGTAGTGCTTGCTATGTAGTTTGAGCAGCTTGAGTAGCTTGGGTGGCTTGCTAAGCGGCTAGATGTATAGCTTGTCAATTTTGGATTTGTTGTAGTGCCTTCTGATAGGTATCCTATTGAGCAGCTTCAAATGCAATATTGTATTGGTTTAATGTGTTTGAGTTTGGTGGTAGTGGTGGTGGAGGTGTATTTGGAATAGTGTCTGTTGTGGTGATGAGAGGCACCATCATATTAATGAGTGGGTTTTGAGTGGTGGATGGTGCTGTAGACATCTAATTTGATCACTGCCATATGATCAAACATGTCTCCTTATTCATCCAGTTGCTTATCCCATCTGTTAATATTAATTAAACCATTTGTTTAATTAATACCCTGCATCTTACATAGGGTCCTAAAGTATTTAATTTAATAAATACTTTACCCATTTTCCTCCTCTAAATTAAATAAATATACCATTTTATTTAATTTAGTCATATTCCCCTTTTGGAATTAAAATTCATTTTTTTAATTCCTCTTTTCTCTCTCATGGTCACATCCTCCAACTTTTTCAAGTTTTTCTCTAATCCATCTTAATTACTTCATCTTCTTCTAATTAACTAGGGTTAGCATGTGCACACCCTTAATCATCATTAGGGTCACATCCTCCATAATCTCCCACTTGCTTCTAATGAATCATTAGTCCATCTAACTAAGTACTTGCACAACCTTAATCATTTGGTTAGTCTAACCTAATCCTCCTCCCATTTATGGCATGTGTCCTTAAGTCAACCTTATTAAAGGCTTTCTCCTTTTGGGCAAGGCACTCCACTTCCCCATGTGAATTTTTAATTCACCTTTTAATCCCCCAATGCACTCAAAAGGAATTTTTAATTCCTTCACTTCTTCCCACATGTCCTTCACTTATTCTTTATTCTTTCCCATCTCCCCATGAGAATATTTGAGGAATTTTTAATTCCTCACATGTCCTCTCACCCACATGGGGACAAGGACCTCCTTTATGAGGAGATCTTGTCCAATCCCAAGGTACTTTGTACCCCCCTCCATGTCATGTACCATCCTTCCACCTCATGTCCACTTCACCTTTTAGGGCTATATCACATGCCACATGTCAAGATGTGAGGGCTTGTGAGTTCTCAACTCACCTTAGCCCTACATCTTGATATTTGGTGGCTCAATCTTGACTGTCCATTTCTTCTAAGAATTCTCAAAATTTCTATAAATACCCCCTCTTTTCTCTCATTTTGGGGGAGATCATTTTGCTAGCCAAACTCTTGCAATTTTATTTCTCAATCTACACTTAGCCATTTTCATGTTTTCATCCGCTTGCACTCATCCTCACAACATCATTTAGCTTGCATCTTGTGCCATCCAAGGAGCATACACATCAAAGATCAAAGGGCCAACCAAAGGATCAATTCGAGATGAGGTATAAAGTTCCATTTTTTGCTTTTTATCTTGTGTTGTTTCCAACTTAGGCTAATCTTGAGGTGTAGGTGGTTTTGGTGTTTATTTGCACTCTTTTATTTGCTGCTTATTTTCTAACACTCACATTCGACCTATCACATTTTTGGCACACCCGGTGGGACCCACAAACAGGTCTCTTTCTTTTCAATTTGCTATTTTTTTTGCATTTTTGTAGGTCCGGGTTACAGAGTGGCGGACCTGTCCTGACAGAGTGGCAGACCTATTCTGACAGAGTGGCGGACCTGTTCTGACAAAGTGGCAGACCTGTCCTACTATGGTGGACATGTCCTGCTATGGCAGACCTGTCCTGACAGATTGACAGACTTGTCCTTTAGTGGTGGACCTGTCCTGCTGTGGCGGACTTGTCCTGCTATGGAAAACCTGTCCTGACAGAGTGGAAGACCTGTCCTCATAGAGTGACAGACCTGTCCTTGCGGAGTGGTGGACCTGTCCCTACAAAGTGGTGGACTTGTCCTCCCGAAGGTGAAATTTCAAGTTTTTGCCGATTGTCTTTTGGTAAATTAGGCACATAGTTTAATTAAAGGGGTCAATAAACCTTGTTTGGCATGTTTGTGGAAGGCTATTTGACATATCCAATCCCCTTGCACCATTTGGTGATCCTAGGTGATGAGAAATCATAGCTTTCCAAGTCCTTTGAGTCACCCCTTTTTCATTTTCTTAGTGGGACCTGCTTGGGGATTTCATCACCCCAAGGGACGATTCCAACCACGCGTACCGACGGGGTATATAAAGGAGGGAGAGAAAAAGTTGTACCTCAATCCAACCATGTTGTAATTGGTGAAGCATCAAGATGACGTGAAGAGTTGGTCTGAGCCTTTAGTATCTCGCTAAGGTTCCTGACTCATGCTTGTAATGGGTTGGTGTTCATGGTTTGGGCCTCACATACCAGGTGTATATCGAGGACTCCTTAGCAACCATGTGCATCCTAGAGTAGAAGACTTTGTTGACTATACCCGTTTCTACTAATCTTAGGGTTGTGCTATTTGAATTGTCTTTCTCATGCAAAAATCAGTGATTATCAGTTTGGCCAAATCTTTTATGATTGCTATATTCTGGGTCCTTTGCCTTACCCATCCATCAAAACATCAATCTTAAACTTATCCTTTGGCAGACCTATCCTTATGCTATGGAAGACCTGTCCTAATGCTGTGACGGACCTATCCTAATGTTGTGGCGAACCTATCCTTATGCTGTGGCAGACCTGTCCTAATGCTGTGGTGGACATATCCTTATGCTATGGCAGACTTGTCCTAATGCTCTAGTAGACCTGTCCTTATGCTATGGCAGACCTGTCCTAATGCTGTGGTGGACCTATCCTTATGCTGTGGTGGACTTGACCATTGACCAGCCTATATTATCACTTGGCATCCCTTGTCTCTCTATCTTGAACACTGATACGACCATTCACCATCCTAAACAAACATTTGAACATCTGTTATGAGTCTTCATCCCCTCATTTTAAGAGTCATTTATCCTGAACACTCTTTTGCTTGTTTCAAGAGGCATTCATCTATCCTGAGATGCTCCCCATCTGTCCTAAACCCGCTTTCATCTCTAATCTCTGTTATTCCATATAAACCCCGTTGGAGTTGTCATCCAAGTTGACCTAGGTGTTCATCCCTAATCATAATCATCATAACTGGCTTAGGTTCACTGTCCGTCTTAAGTCATTTATCCTTTCTAACCCAATCAATCCGCTTCTATCTCAAGTTGGATTCGGTGTTGTTATCATACATCCACCTTTCAATCAATACCTAGTGTTACCAATGATGCTTTTTAAACTCGGTTGTGGATCTTGGTCTTCATCATATTTATCATCAAATCAATCCTAATCATTAGATCAATCCAACCCCCACATCATCAAATCTATCTAGATCAAAACCTGAAATCTAGATTAATCCAGTGTCTACCAATCAATCCAATCCGATTTCATCAAACCAATCCACATCGGTCTGACCGATCATCATCAGCTAATCTCCCATCAAATTGAATAAATATTTCATCATCAAGGTCTTTATAATATCTTGATCCCTCTCATCATCTTGCATGCCCATTCAGACTCGATCACAGGCAAAGAAAATGGCCAACCAACAAGCCCTGAATGCCCAATCAAACAATCCTCAAGATCCCAACAACACAATGAACATTTCATCAGATCCTAAATATGGTGCTAACATCCCTCATGATCCCCACAACGGTACCTCATCACAATCCAATGTGGATGGTCAAAACACGTCACCACCTAGGGAGGAAAACATGGCTAACCAACTCGAGCTCACATTTGAGGAACACTTCAGCAACCCTGTTAATGCACAAATGACATAACGCCTTCTCGAAAGACATGGCGACAAAATCTTGGCTCACTTGATTGACAAAGGTGTCAAGCTGCCGTCAGGTGTTGACTTATCCAAGTATGGCACCTCCACATCTAATGTACCCCAAGGTTCACATGATATCCCCGGTAGCTCGTATGTCCCCAATGTTCCTTCTGTAGAAGGTTGGCATCAACCTGAATTCAACAACACAATCCTGTATACCATTGGAAATCCCACACATCCCACCATCTCGGTCACAAGAACACCCCAAACCATTGATCCCAATGATCCTTTTGCCTATGGCATGCTGCAAAACATCCCACAACCACAACCACTAATGCTACCAGCACCACTCCCCTCAAACCCGCCTCCTGTCAACATTGGGGACAGCCCTTTCACTACCTTTCCCCCACCTCCTAGGGCTACAAATCCTCCACCATTGTCATTCATAGCCCAACAACCGTCCCAATCCAACATCCCTCCACCATTGTCATTCATACCCCAACAACCATCCCAATCCAACATCCCTCCACCATCATCATTCGTATCCCAACAACCTCCCCAATCCTATGCTCCCACTAGTGCTCAACAACCACACCTCAACCTCAACAAAAACCTTTGGTCAATCCTCTATTCTCAACACAAACATCACAACATCAACCACAAGGAAATCAACCTCGGTCTTCAGCCCCGACCATATCTCCATTCCTTGCATCCATCTTACGCCCACAAGTGCAACCACCACATAACATCCCATCTCGCCCACCACAGCCGCCAACTATGCATCAACAACCACCTTATCATTACAATTATTATAATAAAAAACAATATCAACAACAACCATCCTATGTGGCCTCACAACAGTCACATCAGCACCCCCAACATCCACAAACTAATCAACAACACCTTCTCCATACTTCCCAATAGTACACCACCCATAACTACCCAACCAATTCATATCCTGCCTCTCAATAGCAACCTCTTTATCAACAAGGTCCCTTGGCATATCAGCAGGGGATACCACCTCCTCATTATCCATACACCCATCTCCAAACATTATCTCAGAATCCACAATCGTCCTACCATCAATATCTGTCCAATACACTGGCCAATGCAGATATACTAGAAATCAAAGCCACTCTGAAAGATCTCCAGGTAGGGACTGGCAAACAATCGTTCAAGTTTGAAGATATATGCCCATATCCGTTTGATCCCTCCATCTCATTAATTCCCTTCCCCAAAAATTTTGAAATGCCAAAGTTTCACAGATATAAGGGGAACAAAGATCCTAAGGCCCACTTATAGGAGTTTTACTCTGAGTGTCAAGAAGTTATCCACAATGACAACTATCTCTTGCACCTGTTTCCTCGAAGTCTGGCAAGCAATGCCCTAGGGTGGTTCATGACCCTCGAAAAGGGATCTATAAAATCTTTTGCAGACCTGTCAGAAAAGTTTGTCTCCTACTTCTCCTTCAATTTGGAGAAAGATACTGATACCTTGGATCTCCTCAAAGAGAAACAACATGAAGGGGAAACCTTTACTAACTACCTCCAAAGGTGGCATGCCCTAGCAAGCTGAATGAAAACCCCTTTGAAAGAAAATGACATGGTCACCCTCTTCGTGGAGAATTCTCATCCCGACATGGCTCATAACTTTAGATTACATTGTGTCACCACTTTCACAGAGGTAGTAGAGAAGGGACCCATCCTTGAGTGTGCCCTTGTTGCTAAGGGACACATCAAGATATATAATCAAGATAAGGAAAAGTCATTCAACGATAAGCCACATTTTTGGAACAAGAACAAAATGCAGTAAATGACAGTGTTACCGATACCAAACATGTCCACATGGCCAACACATCCCAGAGACAACAACAATCCATACCTAATGCCATATCTATACTGCAAGGGACACCCCATCCTCCCCAACAGTCCAATCAAAATAACCAAGGGAACACTAAACGCCAGTATGCTCAACTAGGAGAACCTCTGAGCGTCGTCTTCAATAAGCTATTACAGATCAACTATCCGATCACATACCCTATCACCAAGCCACTCGACGAATATAAACCTAAGCTCGCATGGTTTAGGGAAAATTAATATTGTGAGTTCCATAAAATCAAAGGACACTCTTTGAATAAGTGTCAGGGTCTGAAAAACTATGTCCAAGATCCCATAGATTGAGGGGATATCAAGATTGACCCCAGTCAAGCTCCGTCATCCAATGATCAATTGCAGATATATCAAAATGCCTTTCCAAACCATAATCAAGGCCCGAGCACCTCCAACATTAATCCTCAAAACAACAGCACAAATAACTTGAGTTATAAGAATGTACCCCTCAATTACAAGGGTATTATTCATTACATTGAGTAGGTAGAACCTCATGTATCCATGATACATGTCAAAGCTAAAGACCCTCAATGTGTTGTTACTACATGATGAGCCCGCATCACCGTTCCTACAGCCTCTGCACCCACCCAATCGACTCTTGTAACCTCCCAGTACAACATCCTTGATCACTTAGGAAAGACCCCTGCACATATCTCCATTTTGGACTTACTTAAGTCCTCCCCTGTGCATCAAGAAATCCTCAATAGAGCCCTACAGGAAACCCATGTGCCTAATAACATTGATCCTACATAGTTCCAAGCCTTGGTAGGACGCCTAGCTTTATCTCACCAACTGCACTTCAGCCAAAATGATATGCCCAACATTGATGTCAATCACAATCGCCCCTTACATATTGAAGTCGTGGTTGCCCAACATAAAATAAAAAGGGTCTTGGTAGATAATGGCTCTGCCCTCAACTTGTGCACTCTAAAATTCATAAAACAGGTGGGGTATACTAAAGCAAATTTAAGTAATTAGATCATCACAATCAAGGCTTATGATAATGTAGAAAGGAATTCAGAAGGGATCATCAATCTTCCTATCCAAGTGGGACCGGTGGTTTAGTACATTACTTGCCATGTGCTTGATCTGGACTTGCCATATAATCTCCTCCTCGGTCATCCATGGCTCCATGCTATGCAATTCATCCCCTCAACCTACCACCAGTGCCTAAAGTTCCTAGGCAATGGACAAGAAGTCACCATCTATGCCGACCCCCAACCATTTGAATATTGCCGCGCTTTAGAAGCGTCATTTCCCCATTTGCATTATTGTCCTGGAGTTGAAATGGGGGCATCCCAGTCATCATCCGCTAATCCACTCACCACTACGATAACCACTCCATCCTCCACCACTAATCCTACAATCACTAAAGTCCAGATCATTGACAAATGGTGTGGCGAGTATGAAATGCATACTACTCTTAATGTAGCGACCATGCCACCATCACCACACGAGTATGGTCAGCCTTCGCATGCTACCCCAAAGGAAGATAAGACTATCACCTTTAGTGGTAAGAACATCCCTACCACCACTTTCAGATCCCCAAGTATCAAGATAGATGCACTAGAAGAGGACATAAGCCAATGGGTCTACTGAGAGGAACCCCAGTCAGAAACTCCTCTAAAGGAATACTTTCAAGAAAAGTACCCCTAGCCAACAAAGTTCTTGGAAAAACATAACTATCAAGGCAGGGACCTAGGAAAAGAAGAACAAGGGTGGTTGCAACCCATTGATACATCTCATCTACCAAAAAACATAGGCATTGGGTATGAAAGAAAGCAGAAAGGCCCTGAAACATCATCTAATAATTCCAATAGTGTCGTTGTGGACAAGGGCTTATTGGAAGACATACCCAAGGAGGAATCCATCATACGTGCATATGATGATGTCAATCACACTGACATATCATCCATGTTCGAATGCCTATCCATCTGCACTATTAGCCTATCCCTTTGTCACCCTGAGCTTATTGATTGGGACCTACATAATAGCACACCTATCAGTATGTCTACAGATACATATGTCAACCTTATGGGATTGGGGGAGGATGAACACTCCAGTCACAAAAATAAGAATAAGAAAAGTAACAAGCGGTCATCTAGTGAAAACCTCCCTAAGGCACTTCTTGACCTTGAAAAAGTAAAAATAAAGGACGCATCTAATGGCGAAAACTTTGAAGAGGCGCTGGAAGATGGAGATGTTCATCTTCCCCTTATGGGAACTCAATTATCTGCCCGATCATCTATTCTGATTGAAGAGACTCAAGAAGTCAATCTGGGAACTGCTAAAAGTCTTAAAGTCACCTATGTGGCTAAGTCACTCTCAGAGCAAGAGTATCCGGTCATCAAGCAGCTACTCCAAGAGGGAATCATTAAATTTGCTTGGTCATACTCAGACATGCTAGGCTTAGACCCCGCCTTAGTGGTTCATCACTTAGACATTCACCCTGACGCCAAGCCTATCAAACAAAAGCTCCATAAGTCGCGTTGCTAGTTAAGAAGGAATTGGAGAAGTTGCTAGAGGCGGGTTTTATCAGACCGATTGACTACTCTGAATGGATCTCCAATATAGTACTAGTTTCCAAACCAAATGGAGACATTTGCATCTGCACAGACTTCAGGGATCTTAACAAAGCCTACCCAAAAGATGACTTCCCCTTGCCTAACATTGACATGTTGGTCGACCTGAAAGTAGGACATGAGATGTTATCTCTTATGGATGGCTTCTCCGAGTATAACCAAATCCGAATCGCACCTGAGGATCAACATAAGACCACCTTCACAACACCTTGGGGCACTTTTTGTTACAATGTTATGCCCTTTAGTCTCAAAAATGTGGGGGCAACATATCAGAGGGCAATGACGGTCATCTTCCATGACCTCATACATATCGTCATGGAGGACTATGTCGACGACCTATTAGGAAAATCCAAAACACGAGCAGAACATCTTGCCATCCTTAAAAAGATATTTGAGTGGTTAGAGCATTACAAGTTGCGGCTAAATCCAAAAAAGTGTCTTTGGGGTCACTTCAGGAAAGTTGCTGGGTTTCATAGTCTTTCATAGAGGCATTGAGGTTGATCCTACCAAGGTAAAGGCTATCCTAGACATGCCACCTCCACGCAATCTCAAACAGCTAAGAAGCCTCCAAGGGAAGATGCAGTCCATCCATCGATTCATAGCCTAGCTGGTAGATAAGTGTCAGCCATTCACTCATCTCCTGAAAAAGGTTCCACCTTCCGATGGAACCAGTAGTGTCAGATGGGCTTCGATAAAATTAAGGAATATTTAGCCCAAACCTCGATATTGATGCCACCTATTCCTGGCAAACCCCTCTTGCTTTACATATCTACCACTTCAGTCGCACTGGGGGCATTGTTGGCACAACATGATGAGTCATCGAAAGAGAGGGCAATCTACTATATCAGTCGGACATTGGTTGGCTACGAGCTAAACTACTCCCCCATGTAAAAATCCTACCTTGCACTCGTCTTCAGCACACAGAAGCTTCGACATTACATGTTTAGCCATCCGATTAAATTAATTTCCAAGATCGATCCATTAAAGTCTCTATTATCTAGAACCACTCTGACTGGCCACATGGCTAATTGGGTCATGCTCCTCAGTGAATTCGACATAGAATATGTGGACCGTAAGGCTATTAAAGGATAGATAATAGTAGATCAATTAGCAGAAGCTCCTCTAGTTGATACTCATCCATTAATCACAAAATTCCCTGATGAAGAAGTCTTCTCCATTGATGAGATCCCCACGTGGACACTATATTTTGATGGATCATATACACACAATGGATCGGGGGCAAGAATTTTATTAGTTACCCCTCAGGGTGACTACATTCCCAAGTCATTTAGGATAGCATTCCCATGTACCAACAATATGGCAGAATACAAATCTCTCCTCATCGGCCTCAAAATTGCAAAATAGTGGCACATAACTCAGTTGAAAGTCTTTGGTGATTCTTTGCTAGTCATTAGACAAGTTAATGATGAGTTCCTAACCAAGGATGATAAGTTGTTTCCCTACAAGCACATGGTGGATGATTTCAAGAAATATTTCACCTCTATACAATTTGAACAGATTCCCAGGATACGAAACAAAGTAGCTGATGCAATGGCCACTATTGGCTCCTTGCTAGACATGCCCAAAGACCAGACAGAATATGAATTTCTTGTAGAACAAATTTTAATCCCAGCATATGATATCCCTGAGACTGACATGGTGTGCAATATCATGGGTCCCACCTCCCCATGGTACCAAGACATCTATACCTACCTCCATGATAACATTATACCCCCAGATCTTACACGTAATCAACATAAATCCTTCGTTCATCGCTCTTCCCAATATGTCATCGTCGGTGATACGCTTTATCATCGTGGGTATGATGGAATCCTCCTTAGATGTCTAAATGAGACCAAAGCCCATGCCACACTAACAGAAGTATATGGCAGTGTTTGTGGAGCTCATTCAAATGGTATGGCTTTGGCCAAAAGGATCCTACGAGCTAGATATTATTGGCCTACATTGGAACACGATGCTTGCAAGTTTGTGAAGAGGTGTCTCCCATGCCAACAATATGCAGATTGAATCCATGCCCCAACACAAGATCTAAAGCCCCTCCTGGTACCATGGCCATTTTTTCAATGGGGTTTCGACTTGATTGGTAAGATTTACCCACCATCATCCGATGGCCATACATTCATAATTACCGCTACTGAGTACTTCACCAAGTGGGTGGAAGTGATGCCTCTTTCACAGATCACCGGTACTCAGATTTCCAAATTCATCCTTTACCATATTCTCTACAGATATGGTATCTTGTCCACTATCCTCTTCGACAACGAAAATCCCTTCAAAAACCAGGCCATGAAACACCTCTGTGACACCTTCCATATCCAGCATCGTTGGTCAACACCTTATTACCCCTAGGGTAATGGTCATGCAAAAGGGACCAACAAAACCCTTATCCATATTATCAAAAAGATTGTCAATAATACTAGACGAGATTGGCACCTCCATATTCATCCTGCCCTCTGGGCATATCACACATCCATCCACACCCTGATAGGCGCCACCCCTTACTCTTTGGTGTTTGGTGCTGAAGCTGTCTTGCCAATCGAAGTTGAACTTCCATCATTGAGAATCTCCCTAAAGAACCTTATCAGCGAAGAGGATGCTCATGTTGCACGGCTTGCACAGCTGGAATTACTAGATGAGCGAAGAATAAAAGCCTATGATCATTTGCAAGCATACCAAAATCACCTCAAATGTAATTACAACAAGAAGGTTCATACTCAAAAATTCTTGGTGGGCGAGCTTGTCCTTAAGGAGAACCAGCGTACTCGGCAAGACTGAGACAAGAAAGGAAAATTTGAGGCAAATTGGTTGGGGCCCTATATCATAGCCGCTAAATATGGATTTGGGGCATACAGGTTGACTACTCTTGAAGGAGAACCCCTTGACGAACCCATCAATATCATGCATCTCAAAAAATTCTACACCTAAATCTGCTTGGTTACCCCACCAAAAAAAAAACCAAAAAAACAAAAGAAAATAAAAAAAATAGTCAAGCAAAATAAATTCGTCCTATGGTGAAAACCACCTCTTGGTGGTGCCTTGGATAAGTGTGGATGGTGAAAACCTAGTAACAGGCGTCATCCATAGAGGGCTTAATCATTATCTACCTGACAACCTAGTTATTTTATGCCTTCATCCGCACTCTTATCCTCACCCATCTCATCCTAAGCTGCTTGGTAAATATTGATTGAGCATTGGACAACCCATCTAGCCTATCCCCAATTCCTGAGCTTTCTAGTATCCCACTCCAAGCTTATGTCATTCATTCCCTTCATTGTTATGTTTGTGACATTAGGTAAGATCATCCATCGTGTCGGTCTTCACCTAGGTCCCATCTTTTCTTGTCCGTCAGTCGAACTACGTTGCCCCTGCGCTATCATGTAGGAAAGGTTGATCATTTGATTCACCCCTAGGGAATTTGTCCATCATTATCGGTTACCATTTGTCTTCTTTTCGCTTTATCCATGGTCTTTTTTGGAACTATGAGGGCTCTGGACTTTCACGTAGGCAAGGCTAATCTATGATCGGCCCCCAAGCCCCTAGGTCTGTAGGTTATGTCAGTTTTTTGTGCTTCATCATCAAATTATTCTCACATCTAATCGGTTCTTAATAAACAAAATTCCCTCGTGTTGCGAGATCTTGTCCCTACGTAACATCCCGCGTCAACTTGGTCATCCTAATTTCGCATCCATCTTTGGTCTCAATAGGATGAATCCTTCCTAGCAGACCTCGTCAAACACATCCATCACCGTGATCCTATGGCAAAGGACCTGTTGTCTTGATTATGATCTTTTGATGCTTTTGAATTTTGTTTATCATTTTGGGTTCCTTCCCATCACTTGCCAGGGTCGCCTTGGTCCATCATACCATGGTGTGCCTTGACCTGCTGACATGGGGGCATACCTTGATCATTTGTTTTGATTGTTGTCTTCTTAGTTGTCCCTCGTAAGACCCACCAAGATCTCTAAGGTCTTGTGTTACGTTGGGACAACTTCGTGT
Organism: Sequoia sempervirens; assembly: GCA_007258455.2. Classification (NCBI taxonomy): domain Eukaryota; kingdom Viridiplantae; phylum Streptophyta; class Pinopsida; order Cupressales; family Cupressaceae; genus Sequoia; species Sequoia sempervirens. The sequence continues at coordinate 772,065,586 of VDFB02058242.1, forward strand.
GTTTGTGGTTATCTCAACACCAGGCCTGACCGAGGTCATCACGACATCAGGGTGTTGGGATAACCTTCTTTTTTGCTATTTGTTTCATTAGAGTACTCATTTTCCTTGATATTCCATATCAAGGTACTTGATACCCTACGCTATAGTAAAAATCAATGCTCCAAAGATGGCAAAATCTCATTTTCACTGCATTTTTACCACTTTGCATGCACCCTTTATTTCCATCGTGACCATCACTTATGATTTTGGTTGTGCAAGTACTCTCATTTTTTTTCCTCTTAAGTCCTCCTCTCAGGATATTAGTGGTTGTTTTTGGAAAATGCACTCTTCCTTATGCCCATTGCCTATCCGCATTCTCACAATGGTCTTTATTGACACTTAGGTGCATTATAAACATTTACCTTTCACACCCATCATCATAAATCACATAAACATGCGTAAATCATCCATCCACATGTGCATCCATACATCATAAATCATAGAAACATTTACATAGATCATAAACAACTGTGCATCCATACATCATAAACCATGCATAATTATCCATTTTCATAAACAATTGCGCATCCATACATCATAAATCATAGAAACATTTACATAGATCATAAACAACTGTGCATCCATACATCATAAATCATAGAAACATTTACATAGACCATCCACATATGCATCCATACATCATAATCATAATAATATACATGTGTATCCATAATACTTAATCATAAAAGCGTAGACCATCCATCCATATAAACATGTGTATATATATGAAACTACATCATGAATCATTCCATATAGCCACATAAAAAGAAATATCATGTATAATGTCAATAAAGGCCATTGCATAATCAAAATAATAAATATTCTATCATAATACAATACATCTCCATCCTATATCGCCTAATAAGATACAAAATCTAGAGATGTGGATCACCTCTGCCCTCTAGTGACATGAACAATCCATCCATCTTGTATCTGCCAACAATAAACAATGTCCTGTATCTACCTACTCTATTGTGAGCTACCCACATCTGATCTCTGCGGAGAATCGGGTACTGGCCCTCTGTGCACTGGAGTCCCCTGGTACTCATGGGTGGGTGTCCCCTAGTAACCGCCATATGAAGACGGAGTCTGCCGATAGTCGCTAAACCCCCTGGTGTGTGTCCGTAATGACTGGTATGACCCTGGTGGCGGGGGAGCCTGACTGACATAGCACGCCGTGCGCTACGCTGGATCTAGAACAACCTGCGCATATACTCCTCTCCAATAGCTCTCCTGCTGCATAAACTCATCCCTCTGCCCAGTTATCAGTCTTGCGGCATTCTGCCCATGCCTATACCAATCTCGATCTCCATTGATAGCCCACTGCTCCCATACCCAGGCCTCTTGAGCTAGTATCAACTGTTGTATCTGCTTTGAGCCTCTATCCCTCTTTTCCTGCAACACCTGTAACTGTGTGTGCAACTCCTGCACATCTATCCCTGGCCCTCCCCCCTCAACCAACCCCCTCTGAAACTGAGCCTGTGCTACATTCCTCTTGCCCTATAATGTCTGCATCCAAGACTTTGCAACATCCCTCTCCCTCTGTGTCAGCTGTCCCTACGTCACTGCTGCATCTCTATCCCTCTGCAAGGCCTGCAATCTCAGTGTTGTGCAGTTTTGCACACATGCCCCACTAAAAGTAGGGACCCTTTTTTTGCTCTGGCTTTTGGTGTCTTTTGGCCCCTTAATTTTATTAATTTCATTGCCTTTGGAGGTCCTTAGATGTTCATCTTGCTTGCCCAATTGAGTTTCCCAGGTTACCCTTTGAAAAACTAAGTTATGTGTAGAAATCTGGGTTTTTACCCCAATTCGGGATTTTTTGGTCCGTCTGGATTTTCCCGAATTCTGCTCAAAGTCCGGCTCTGTGCAGAAATTTGGGTTTTTACCCTAATCTGGGATTTTCCGGTCCATCCAGATTTTCCCGGATTCTGCTAAAATTCTAGATCCAGGCGAAGTCTAGGTTTTTTTCCTGCGTCCGGGATTTTCCGCCCGACCCGAATTTTCCTGGATTTCTTCAGTTTTCTAGAATGTACCAAAAGTCCAAAATTTTATGCCATCCGCGGAAATCCGGTCCACCCAGATTTTTTTGGATTTTCTGCTAGGCTTTGTGCAAATTGAAATATTGGACTAAATTGATGAATTTGATGATAAATGCTTAACACCCCATGATTAATTTGATATATTACACGATGTTTCGCGCATTCTTGGTTTGTTTTCATGATCTATTGTTAAATTTTTTTCCTTATTTAGTCCAATTCAGGATTTTCCTGTCCGTCTGGATTTTCCCAGATTCTGGAGTCTGCCTAGCCCAGATTTTTCTGGATTTTTTCCCTTGGTCCGATTTTCCGAAATGAAATTTTTTCTAAAAATAATTTTTTTTCTAAAAAATGATCCTGAAAATAAAAATTTCTTGAGATATAAAAATTGAAAATAAAAAATTTCCAAAAATTAATAATGATATCTATTTTTCAGGACTAAGCAAATATTAAAAAAGGGAACTTGTATATGGATTTGTGCCAAAAGGGGAATCTAGAAGTGTTCAATTTAAATTTTCAAAGTGGGACCTGCCTAAGAATTCGTGCCAAAACTGTCTACAGCTGAAGGACTTTCTAGAGGACACATGAATCTAATCTTGCTGGAGATTGTGGGCCAACATGGATAATATTCATGCATTTAATGTGAATCTTATCCTATTTTGAAATTCTCCTAGCCGACCTATTTGAGGCCAGTTATTATTGTAAAATCTAATTGGACCGACATGTTTGAGGTTTTCTATAAATAACATTTGTGCCTCATTTGTAAGGGGATAGATAGATAGAATAGTAGGGTGAGAGATTAGGAGAAGATTTGATAGAGAGTGAATTTAGCAGTAGAGTAGAGATAGAAGCTAGTCAATTTTTGAGCAAGTGATGTAACAGAACATTGAAATTATTGTTGGAGTTTGGTGATTCAATACATTTGAAGGCATTTTGATTTTCTGGTGATCTATTTTGTATTGACTTATCTTGCATGGTTCTTATGATTCAATTTTTAAAATTGCTCATGGTTATTAGATTTAGATTTAGATCTGGTTCAATGATGTTCATGATTTAATGTTTGAAGTGTTTGCAGCAATCTCAGGTCCATACTTTTTGCAGCTAGTTGATTGTCAGTTGCTTTACAAAGTTAGCCTGGACCTTTATATTCATTGTGCTTGGTTCAATTATGGAGATTTATTCATTTCAACTGCAATGGGGTTGTCTTGGGTGAATGTTCATGATCTAAATTTTTTTAAAACCTTAGAAGATTGCACTATTTCTATAAGATTGTAGATTAATCTTGGTCAAACAGAGATTGGTTTCGTTGGGATTGGTCTATTTCAAGTATTTATCATTTGCATTGTTAATTTTAAGAGTTAGAATAGAATAGAATCTCTCTAAACCTTTATCTCTTTTGCTATTTATTTTGAATCTAGATTAGTTTTAGGATTGAAAGCATCACCATATTGTTGCATCTAATGAAATTCATTTCCAGCATTTTTATTTGTAAGGCCCCTTGTGATTACTAGCATTTTCACATATTATCTGAGTTGTTTATGCATTGTCAAGACCTAACACCTGAGAGACCTTGGGGTGTTTATCAACAATTTATTGTTGAAGATTATCTTTCAAGAGAGATAGAATATTGTATTTTGTCTGAGTTGTTGCTATGTAGAAAACACCATCAACACTCAGTTCAGTCAAATCTCGCTCTCATTGCAAGCTAGATGCCTATGATGTCACTGTATCTCTCTCTACGAAGAGACTGTACCTCTGTCTCGGCCACCTACCTCTCACTCTATGCTACCTGGACCTGCGCCTATAACACATCACTTCCTACCTCTAACACATGGACTTGTGTCTGCGTCACATCTCTCTCTGCCTCCACTGTGTGCACCCTGTCCCTAAGCTCAGCTAGCTCTCTCTACATACTCTCTGCATCCCCTGCCCCCCTACTGACAACCTGTTGTGTTGCCCCCTCTCCCACCAAACCCAATCCCTCCATCTATATCATCTAACTCTGCACCTCTGCCTGCAATCTCTCCACCTCATCCCATAGGTCCACAGCCTAATCACGGCTCTCATCTCTCTCTCACCAATCTTCTCTCATGCTTTGATACTAGGTTGACTAGCTCCATGTAGTCTCTCTCACCCTTAGCAAATTGGGCTCGCCACTCATCCCTCTCCACCTCTACTATGACCTGCTCTGCCTCTGTCTCCCGCACTCGCTGCTCGCTCTGTCGCAGTCTCTCCACTGTCTCTCTCAATATCACCATTGGATCCTCCCCTGTGGGTGGTGCTACTACTAGCGGTGCTACATCGTGCACATCTGAATCAACCTCCATCTCCCGTGGATGGTACCCTCACTCTCGGTTGATAGCTCCATCTCATCCACATCTATCACCCCAAGAGCTCCCTACTGCGGCTATCCTCTAGCTGTCTCTTATCCCCCCTATCCTCCTAGGTCTCTGTCCATCTCCTCTCTGAATCTGTCCACCTCCTGTCCTCCGGTGGCCCTGAATGTCTCATGTCCCCCCTCCTCCCCTCTGGCTATGTCCTTCCTTCCTTGCCCTCCTAAGTCTCCGTATATCTCCTTTTTGGCTCTGTCTGCCTCTTACCTGCTGGTAGTCCTGGCTGTCTCAAGTCCAACCTCCTCCCCTCTGGCCCCGCTGGCCCCACCCTATGTCCCCTGTGGCTCTCCTCCTCGGGCTCTCAGCCTCCTCTCCTATCGACCCCACCCTCAATCCCTCAACCTCCTCTCCACCACCTCCTAATCCTCATCCTCTGCCCCCTCCTCTGCCTCATCCTCCGCCACCTCCTCCCCTTCGGCCCTGCTGGCCTCGCCCTGTGTACCCTATGACCCTCCTCCTTAGACTCTCAACCTCCTTTCTCCTGCCTCCTCAGCCCCAACCCCTCTCACCTCCTCAGCCTCAGCCCCTATCCCCTCTGCTCTGTCTCCTCCCCAACCCATCCGCTGTTGTCTCCTCCTTCGACTGCCTACCACCTGCTCCTATGCCCCTCATCTTCTTCTGTGTGCTCTCGATAGTCTGGACAGCCTACATGCCCAAAATCACCTCTCATCCCCTGACCCAAATCCTCATGCCTCCTCAATTAGCATGGCTGGTGTAATCTGCTGCAGTGGATGTTGCCTAAACCACTCCTCATAATGCTCTGTCATCCTTACGTCTCGTGACCCCTCTCACCTATCAGGATAGGGCCTGAACACCAGTCTCTCAATATCACTCCATACACTACGTAGATTTAGCATGGCTCCCCATGGCCACTCCCGTACCTGTCGTGCAAATGTCACTCGACCCGCTATAATATCTTGTCTCACCCCGAACTGTCTCGTCACTCGATCTGGTCGATGCAACTCCACTACTCGTGGCCTGCTCCCAATCATGTAACATCGAGTAAAGAAGTAACCACTATGCAAACCCTCCTCTCTCAACCACCCTCTGAATCACTGCATCATGTATGACCTCCACACTATATCCATTGCCTGCACATCATCAAACTATCTCCTCCACACGTCTACCTCCTACATCTCTCGATACCGCAGTAGTGTCCCTACCTCTGCTCCCCACCACCACGCTACGGGCTCCATGTCATCATGATCACCAACCCTCACTATAATTGGCCTAGCAACACGGATATGCTCCCACGCCCACACCTGTAGTAGTGTGACTGTAATCAATGGATTTCTAAGTATTAGGAGGGTTAGCAATATACAATAAATAATAAACGAAACCCAAAGATTTTATGAAACACAAAGGAAGTAAACAAAAGAACAATTATACCTGATTGTTGATACCTCCATGATTCCCTTTCATAATACTTTCTTACTTGCTGGATAATGTGGCCCTCAGATTCATCAATCGAGCAATTTGGAAATGCCTAAGTCCTACAACAAGTCTTGAAGGATTTGATATGTCTAAATGCCTATGTCTAAAAGCCAATGCCTATGTCTAAAACAAATGTCAAAATTGAATACTAAAATTGCCTATGACAAAATATGTGAAAATAAATGCCTATAATAACTATGCAAAATGTCAGCATGTGTGTGTCTATGAAAAATGAGAAGAAGATGGCATTTTATAGAAAAAGGCCATTTTGAATGGACGAACAAGATAAATTGATGAAATGAATGATCCAGATTAAACCTAAGAATCCCTAATTAGGGTTAGGGAAAAATTCTTAATCGAACGGTCAGAATATAATCAGATCGACGATGGAAAATAAATGAGCCAATTAATTAGAAAATAAAGATTTTTGAAAAATCAAGAAGATAAGATTGCCTGATTTGCAAGATTCAAAAAATCAAAGAGATAAGATGTGGACTAAAGATAAGATTTGGAAAATCAAGAATCTGCCCGATTGCTTGATTTTTAGAAGATTAATTACTAATATGAATTAAGATAATTCAAATTATGGATTTTATGAGATAATAAATAATCTTTTTTAGATTATTTATCAAAAAGGACTGACAGTTAAGATTGACATGACATTTTAAATAATTTAATTTATTTAAAATGAGAAGAATATTAATTGATAATTAAATAATTAAATTTTAATTATTTAATTTAGGAGATGAGATTAATTAATTAAATAAATTAATCAATTTATTTAATTAAGACATTTAGTGACGTATTAAATAAATAAATGTAATTCATTTATTTAATAATCAAGAAGAATTAAATGACAAATGGGGGGTTAAATAAATTAAGAAATTTATTTAATTAAAGAAAGACTTAGACATTTAATGACGTATTTAATAAATAAATAAAATTTATTTATTTAATAATCATGAAGAATAAAAAGACATGAATTAATTAAATAATTATGAATTATTTAATCAATAGCCTAATGTGGACCAAGGACATAATTAAATGTCTTAATTATGCTAGGACGAAAGTGGTAAAAATGAAGCTTGCAGGCCTAGGTCATTTTAGGTGTCTACATTTTGCCCCTCTTTGTCATAATGTTGCTTGTCGCATTGTGACAAAGAAAACAAGTCAAAAGTATGCCCCAGTGCAAAATAAGATGAGGAAGAATGATGATGAGGGTTATGGTATGCCCCCTCGAGAGGACAAACAGGTTCGAAGAACATGGGTGTGCTCTCGAAATTGGTTAGGAGACTAGAATATGAAGAGACGAAGAAATTTTAGTGCAAAAGACATGGATAATGATATAGATGCAATGCCTATATGAGATGGGTGAGAGAAGATGACATGACTAAAGAAGATGCATGTTAGTTCCTAGACCAAATCTTTCAAAACATTGTCATAGGACTAATATTTATTGCTCTTAATCATCATTGGGCGGTAAAAATGACACAAATGGACAACAAACACCATGATATGACATAGATCAAGGTGTGCAAGGTCATTCACTTGAAAAATAGATAGTCACAGACAAGGAATGTCCTAACTCATACTAAAGGCAAATTTGCCCTAGTCTTTTTGTCAAGACAATCCACAAACATCAGTCAAAGAAAATAAGATAGGCTAGGAGATGTCATCGCACCTCTAAATCTTTCATGGGACATCCTAGAGGTAGCTAGTAACATGACCAAAAGACAAGACAGTAAAAATATAAGACAAAATAGCCAAGATAGCCAAAAGATAAGACAAGATTGACCAAAAAGATTAACAACCATTTTATTTTGTTTGCCAATGTTTGTTTGCTAAAGATTGATTTGTTGTCAATTTGACAGTTTGGACAGTTTAAGGGTTTTGCGAGTTTGACGGTGTTAATGGTTTTACAGAGCCTATTGTCAGGAAGGACACATCCTGAAAAGGCAAAGGACATTTTGACAAGGTCTAACTCCAAGAAGGACACATCTTGAAGAGGACCAAAGAGTGATGAGATTGACATTGTTTTGACTAATATGTTTTGGCAAGTTGACTGTATGATTGATTGGACTGTGTTGTCTAATTTTGACCAATTTGACATTGATGTTTCAAATGACTGTCTTGTGTTCGAGTTTGAATATGTTTGACTTATTTGACCGATGTGACAATTGTGAAAAATGCCATGATTTTATTTTGACCAACCTAAAAGGACTGACCTAATGTCTTGAAGACTCAAGTGTGAGTCTTGCCTACGTAGCAAATGCGCAGAGGCAACGTAGTTCGGACAAATGACATGGACTGATTGACATGACTGACTTTGACTCCATTTTTAGGATTTTGACATTGATTTGGATGTTTTTGTGTTTTTCTTTAGGACGTTTTATGATTTTTAGGTCTTTCTTCAGGACATTTTGCGATATTTTTGTCTTTGTTTTCAAGACATTTTATAATATTTTTTGGTCTTTTTTTAGGACATTTTATGATGTTTTTGTCTTTTTGTCATTTTATGATTTTTTTGGATTTTGACGTTTAAGAGGATCGTAACAAATGCATATGACTGATGCCTACACATGATAATCCAAGGAAAAACATGATTGTGCCCCTAGTCAAGCTAAATACCAATTGACAAGTGATGACAATGTTCTTTGACATGGGAAGGACGCATCCCGAAACAATGTGAGGATGATGACGATAATGTGACAAAAGTATGGAGGTCTACAGCCGATCCAGGAACACAGTCAAGTAAAATTGTGGATAATGTGCTTGTATGGATTAGAATTGTTGCATTTTGGAATGACTTGGTTAGGGCTAGATGGGATGATGATTATCCTTAGACTATTTGACAAGGGAAAGCCAAGATAGGTGACATACATGAAAGGATAAGAAGTGGCCTTGGTAAATGATGGGAGACATGAGACTAAGGGAATTGTCATAAGGACTATGTCATATAAGGGCAATAAGACTATGAAGATCAATGACATGATGTTTCATAAATAATGTATGACCAAAGGATAGGCATGTCAAAAGTTTTCCCAAAGCATGATTTATGTGTGCCAATTTTATGTCAAGACCAAGGTAGGTGGGAAAAATGCGTGGAAATGATAGGGCTTGGATGGACATCAATGTCATGAGGAAGGCATGGGAAAATGAGACAACTTGCCCCCAAGTGTAAGATTCCACATAGATGATTTATTTTACACATGACGCCTATTTGCCAAGTTTTCATCATGGTACTTATCTAGGGCACCTATTTTCCAGGTTTTCACCATTGGATGAAATTTTTCTCTTTACTATTTTTTCTTGAATTTTTGATTTTTTTGGTGTCACCAACGCCTATTTGCCAGGTTTTCATCATGGTGATGATTTTTTTTATTTTTATTTTTTTTCTATTTTTGATTTTGTGGATAGCCTGTATGCTTTAGATGACCATTGCCTATTCTGAATTCATTGACAATGCTGATGTAGAGACTGGTGCCATGATATGCCAATAATGTCCTTTCTGAAGCAATTGTCGTGTCAAGATCATAGCGCTTGCATACAAATGATCGATGTCATTGTGATCCTTTTTGATACTAAAGTTTTCCTTATCAAAATATGCACATCGCAATAGAGTGCCATGAGAGTCCTTGTGGTAAAGAGTTGCTGCCAAGATGTGACAGATTTGTGACGTGGAATTTTTGGACTTTAGGTGAGATGTAGGATTATGACGAATGATGGTAGACATAGAAAGGTTGTTTGGACATTTAGATGAGTGACTTTTTATTTTCCAAACTTGGGATGTCGGATGACGTATTTTGGAGGGATGGTGTTTAAAACCAACAGTTTTATATGCCTTGATTGATGACCATTTTGAAGGAGGTGGACATGTGTTATATGTGGGAGTCCTCTTGTATTGTGGCTCCACATTGTGATTGACTTTTGTATTTGACTTGATGTCTTTGTTTGATCCCTCTTTCTTTGGGATCCATTTTAATTTTATTTGTCCACTTGTCCTTTTGTTTGATTCAATGGCCTTTGACATTTGATTTTGATCTTTTAACTTGTAAGACTTTTGTTTTTGTTGGTCCCAAAGGGGAGGTTGATTCATGATGAAATGACGGTTTATGGTGTGGGTGGAGGGGGTGTTGGCAGCAATCTTATGACAAGGATTTCTCATGGATTCCATTTTGATGTTTGCATCTGATAAGGTTGCCCCTAGTATCGAGGAGGTACCACTAACATCGTTTGATTTGCTGACTGAAGAATACCCAAGACCTTGATGTCTGTAATTTTTCTAAAGCTGTATTGATTTTAGAATGCCTTGCTCATGTATGCCTATTCCTTTGCCTTGATAATGCATGCTCTGACAGATTTTGTTTGGGATGGGGTATTTATTATTTTGAAAGCAAGATGCTAACCCATCATTAGGTATGTGGATATTGTCACTTGTAATATTTTCTTCTACAAGAAAGCCTGCTTTGACAAAGATAGATGACCCTAGTTGATAAAGTGTCTTAACTTCATTTTCATGTTGGACATATTCTTGACTGATATCTTTGGTCTGATCTTGCGACATGTCAGGTTCAGATGATTCTATTGGTGCTTCCAAGTCAATGTCAAAACCATCTTGATGGTCATTATCATATAGTTCCATGAGGTTAGCTATAGCTTCATCATTTGTAAATACGTCCATAGTGGAAGATTCTTTTTCTGGAGGAATATCGTCTATGTGTCCCATGGAGGCAAGTGTCTCATCGTGGGAAGTGTCAATAGTCAAGGCTTTTATAGGGTCGGCGAGTGTTTGATCATAAATGGCATAAAGGTCAAAGAGTGGATCGTTTTGGACTTCTTTGTCAATGGTAGGGTCTTGGTCGAAGATGGGGTTGTCATGGATTTGGACTTCTTGGTCAATGATGGGGTCTTGGTCAAAGATGGGGTTGTCATGGGATGGGCTACCTTGTTCTTGACATGAGGGTGATGTTATAAGGTCATGCTTTAGACTTTCATTTTGACATGTATCCTCAAGTTTATTAAATGGGATTTGACTTTGGACTATGAAAGAATTTTCATGACTAGATGTGGCTTGTGGGGGGGTGACTTGAAAAGGATTAATGACCAAAGGACTAGGATAGGACGTGGGAACTTGGACTGGACTAGTATATGGAGGACTAGGATAGGACATGGGTACTTGCATTGGACTAGCATGTGAGGGACAAAGATAGGACATAGAGTCTTGGACTGGATTAACTGTTGAAGGACAAGGATATGACATGGAGACTTCGACTGGATTGGTGTAAGGTTGATTGAAAGAGGACATGGAGACTTGGATTGGATCAATATGGTATGATGTGGGGACTTGACATGAGTTGGTAGATGATTTATAAGGGATGCAGACTTTGACAGAATTAATAGGTGAAGGGTTAGAATATGACATGGAGGTTTGGAATGGACTATTGGACAGTTGGCTTCCCTTGTCAAGGTTAGGATAAGGATGATAAGTGGACGTTAGTTGTGAATTAATGGTAGGATTTGTGTCAAATGACTGTTGATTGTGAGGGTAGACAGATGGTGGCAAAGTATTTATGTCAAAGCCTTGTGGTAACTTAGCCCCTTTGTCCAAAAGCATGGCTAGATACCTTTGAGGGTCATGTAAGACTGATTTTTTTACAAAGGAGAATATATCAGGATTTTGCGCTATAGCTTCTATGTCTTTCCAATATACTTGTCCATTTTGGTCTCTTAGTATGAATGGTTCATAATTTTTTTGTGATGAAGATGGCGTGTTCATGGAAGATTGCATGTTCATGTTGTGAAATGGGTCAGAAAAAGTCCAATGTTGGTTTGTGTCATAAGTGTTATTGTCGATGTTGGGATTGAAATCTTGTCCAAAGTTTTCCATTTGTCGTTGTTGTCTTTGAAGCTTAGTCTCAACCATAAAAGGGATTTGTTCAAATGAGAATGATGAGAATGACAACTAAATGCAAGGATGACACTAGCCTATGTTTTTTTTTTGGATAAACGATGACAATGCAAGACTGTGTTTCCTAAAATATTGAAGAGGATGACTAGGTGATGATAATGTTTGTCTAAGGAAATGATTGATGTAAGATGATAAGGTGATCAAAGCCAAAGTGTCAAATGTGGACTAAGACAATAATGCTGACAAAGGACTAAAATGATTAATGCAAAGTCTAGGTTCAAAATGAGGTCTAAGATTGTTTTTTGATGTTTTGCTCAAAAGTTTGATTTGTCCAAGGTCAATTGTTTGTGTCTAGATTTGTTACTGTTGTGTATAATGTTTGAGTAATCCAACAAGCACTTGACAAGCACAATGTTTTGGGTGTAACCAATCACACATCAGATAAGTACAATCCTAGGTTAGGCCATGACAATATTCACTAGATTCCACACAGGTTTCCCCAACCACATATCTGTAGCGTGTGAATTTAGAAGTTTGGCTGCACAGGCTCCCTCTTACAATGCACTCTCTTCTTAGACCAACCAAGCTTCCAACCCCCATGAAATTCCCATGGTGAGTTGATCACATCTATTACAAACTGCGAAAGTGTGGATGCCTTTACACCGACCGGTGCTGCACTAGCAAATAGAAGGATTTTGGCTTACTACACAAATTTTTTTAGTTAGGGACCCCCGTTCAAGTGGTCATACATGGAGCAAGAGATTAATCACCATTAAGGTGGCACTCCAGCCTGAAAAGGTTAAGCTCAACAGGGTTTAAGGGAGTACAACTCCGTCCATATGACACATCCGCACAAGCAACCTTAGGTTTTCCCTTAAGGTTTACATTTATATACCGGTTGAGGGTAGCTTGGCTTTAACTCCATTGCCGGTTTGAGTCGCGTTGGGGTGAGGAAATCCCCAGGAAGACCCAATTTCTAAAGTTGGTAACCGTTTCTCTTACACCCAAGATCGTTCGAAAGTGCGAGGGGAGAGGATACTCCGATATACCAAGTCAGGGTAATAACAAATAAAGATGGGTCTGGTTTTCTGATCACGAGGTTTTTACCAAGTGAGAGCATACTCACCTACCATCTTGCAAACACACTCAATCAAAGAAGACATGAATGTTCTTTTTTATATGCACCAAAATTAAATGTTTGCTAATCTATGAAAAACAAACACAATGTTTGTTTATCTTATCTTCGACATTCGAATCTACAAACAAAAGATTAGTAGTCTCTTAATGCAATGATCTTCGGCACCTGAATAGTGATTGCCACACGTTACAAATGAAGATTAGTAACACAAAAAAAAATAAAAAACATTAATGACAGCAGCAAATTAAAACAGTGATAATTTGCTCAAAATTTAACAAAATTTTAAGTGGTAGATATCCGTAGAAAGTTAAATGATAGACCTTCAAAACCCAAAAAATGTTTTCCACAATTCTGCACAAAAAAGAACGTTATAGACAAAAGAAAAATGCGGGTTTTAAAAGTTAAATTTAAAAAATAGCAAATAGTAAAATAGTCATAACTTTCTCAAATCTTAATGAAATTTCAAACTATTTGCAGTTCTGGAAAGCTAAGACCGAGATCTACAAAACTTAGAAAATATTTTAAATGATTCTATTCGCCCATTTTTTTGTGCTCAAAAGAAGGTGACGGGATTTTGTATGACTTCTTGGCTGTAACCTGCAAAACAGTTAAAGCAAAAAAAAGAAAAACACACAAATATTTCTATAGAATGTCAGGTTCACCAATGTAATCAATGGATTTCTAAGTATTAGGAGGGTTAGCAATGTACAATAAATAATAAACAAAACCCAAAGATTTTACGAAACACAAAGGAAGTAAATGAAAGAACAATTATACCTGATTGTTGATACCTCCATGATTCCCTTTCGTAATACCTTCTTATTTGTTGGATAATGTGGCCCTCAGATTCGTCAATCGAGCAATTTGGAAATGCCTAAGTCCTACAACAAGTCTTGATGGATTTGATATGTCTAAATGCCTATGTCTAAAAGCCAATGCCTATGTCTAAAACAAATGTCAAAATTGAATACTAAAATTGTCTATGACAAAATATGTGAAAATAAATTCCTATAATAACTATGCAAAATGTCAGCATGTGTGTGTCTATGAAAAATGAGAAGAAGATGGAATTTTATAGAAATGGCCATTTTGAATGGACGGACGAGATAAATTGATGAAATAAATGATCCAGATTAAACCTAAGAATCCCTAATTAGGGTTAGGGAAAAATCCTTAATTGAACGGTCAGAATAAAATTGGATCGACGATGGAAAATAAATGAGACAATTAATTAGAAAATAAAGATTTTTGAAAAATCAAGAAGATAAGATTGCCGGATTTGCAAGATTCGAAAAATAAAAGAGATAAGATGTGGACTAAAGATAAGATTTGGAAAATCAAGAATCTGCCCAATTGCTTGATTTTTAGAAGATTAATTACTAATATGAATTAGGATAATTCAAATTATGGATTTTATGAGATAATAAATAATTTTTTCAGATTATTTATCAAAAAGGACTGACAGTTAAGATTGACATGACATTTTAAATAATTTAATTTATTTAAAATGAGAAGAATATTAATTGACAATTAAATAATTAAATTTTAATTATTTAATTTAGGAGATGAGATTAATTAATTAAATAAATTAATCAATTTATTTAATTAAGACATTTAGTGATGTATTAAATAAATAAATGTAATTCATTTATTTAATAATCAAGAAGAATTAAATGACAAAGGGGGGTTAAATAAATTAAGAAATTTATTTAATTAAAGAAAGACTTAGATAGTTAATGACGTATTTAATAAATAAATAAAATTTATTTATTTAATAATCATGAAGAATAAAAGGACATGAATTAATTAAATAATTATGAATTATTTAATCAATAGTCAAATGTGGACCAAGGACATAATTAAATGTCTTAATTATGCTAGGATGAAAGTGGTAAAAATGAAGCTTGCAGGCCTAGGTCATTTTTAGGTGTCTACAGTGACATTTGTCACACTCAACTGTTTCCTATAACAAATCACGTGCATGTCTCACTACAACTGTGCTAACATGCAGGTCCCCCACATGAACTGTCCCTCTCGGCCCTCAATGATGTGATGGATCACCTCGACCATCCTCATGTATAGAAACTGACCACTCCAGTCTGGCAACAGTCTACCACTAATCAGCCCCGCCAGGTACAGTGATAGTACTGGTACCCTACATGCTACCATCCTATCCACATCCAACTGACCCCGCTGCACTGGTAGCTCGTCACTACCAAAAAAAAAGTGCACGGACTCATCCAGTGCCTCGTCCTCTGACCAACACTCGCTAATCGGGAGTCATGATATTGGGAGCCTCAAAATCTGCCATACATCCTCTAGTGTCACTATCATCTCCCCTGTTGGTAGGTGAAAGGTCAATGTTGTTGAATCCCACCACTCTATCAAAGTTGTCAACATGGCCCAATGGGCCTTGATCATCAGATACGTTAGCATATGCAGTAACCCTGCCTCTGCTAGTCCCTGGTGATCCTCCCCGGTCACCCTCACTATGCATCTCCTCAACACCTCTGATCGTCTCTCTCGCACACGCAAAATCCCTATTTTCTGCATATACGCAATAAAATTTTATCATTTTTATTCTTTTTTGTTCCCCCTTGTCCTTTTCGGCTTTACCCTCCCCTCCTATCCTTCACCCCTGGTCGGCAGTCCCACCCCTGCGATGGTAGACCTGTTCGCCTGCGGCGACAGACCTGTCCACCACCGGTGGCGAACTCGTCTGCCCCTGTGGTGGTAGACTTGTCCGCCCACGGTGGTGGACCCACCGCCGCGATGGCAGACCTGTCCACCCCCATGGCTCCAGGCGAGTCTGCCCGTGTCGGCGAACTTGTCCACCCATGGCTGTGGGCGAGTATGCCCACGGTGGCGGACCTGTCGGCCCCCGCGGTGGTGAACCCGCCGCCCCCGCGGCGGCGGACCCGCCGCTACGGTGGTGAACCAGTCCGCTCGAGGTAGCGGACCTCCCGCTGCAGTGGCGGACCCATCCACCCACGGCAGTGGACCAGTCCGCGTGGCTGCCGTTGACGTCCCCCCTGGCACAAAAATCAAGGCAATACAAAAAAATATTTCTTACCTTTTTTTTTCCGCCCTCCCGGACAAAACCCATGTTTGCGTTTTTTCAAAACATTTGCGTAAATGCCTAAAAATTAAAAGTTAAGTTTTGGACTAACCTGGCATGGTACGGCATGGTGAGTAAAGAATAGTCGCCTCTCGTCCGCCTGATGGATGATGTCACTGTCATACTCTGACATTGTGTGTGCTCTCACTCGCCTCCTCTTCTTCCTCTAGTCCTTCTCCACTTGCCAGCTGTCACAATGAGCAAAAGGTAATTCTACAATTACCTTTTATCTCCTTTTTACCTTTTCCTTCCTTTTTTAAATTTTGGTCTTTTTTCTTTTCTTTTTTACCAAAAATTCCTCTAATTAATTCATCCAGCCTCTTTCTTCCTGGGGCCGCCATTCGCACACCGTTTATCTGATTGACTCCATTCAAACACCATTCTTCTCATTTTTTTGTGCTCTTTCCAATGACATATACCACTCCTTACTTTCGAGAAGTTGATCGGGGCTCCCTTTTCCTCCCCTGTCCCCCTTCTCGAGGGGACATACCCTACCATCATCTCCTAACCCATTGATCTAAGCCTACCTTTACTGGACTGGGGCATCTTCTCCACATCCCCTCCGTTTGGGGCAACTCGCACTCACTTCCCCATGTTGGGGCATCTCTTTTTTGATCTCTTCCTCTATAGAGTCACCTGCATTCTTTTTTTCTTCGAAACCCTATTATCCTAATAGTATTTCAAAGAGGGGAAAAATGTAGACATCTAATTTGATCACTTCCATATGATCAAACATGTCTCCTTTTTTGTCCAGTTGCTTATCCCATCTATTAATATTAATTAAACCATTTGTTTAATTAATACCTTGCATCTTACATAGGGTCCTAAAGTATTTAATTTAATAAATACTTTACCCCTTTTCCTCCTCTAAATTAAATAAATATACCATTTTATTTAATTTAGTCATATTCCCCTTTTGGAATTAAAATTCATTTTTTTTAATTCCTCTTTTCTCTCTCATGGTCACATCCTCCAACTTTTGCAAGTTGGTCTCTAATCCATCTTAATTACTTCATCTTCTTCTAATTAACTAGGGTTAGCATGTGCACACCCTTAATCATCATTAGGGTCACATCCTCCATAATCTCCCACTTGCTTCTAATGAATCATTAGTCCATTTAATTAAGTACTTGCACAACCTTAATTATTTGGTTAGTCTAACCTAATCCTCCTCCTATTTATGGCATGTGTCATTAAGTCAACCTTATTAAAGGCTTTCTCTTTTTGGGCAAGACACTCCACTTCCCCATGTGAATTTTTAATTCACCTTTTAATCCCCCAAGGCACTCAAAAGGAATTTTTAATTACTTCACTTTTTCCCACATGTCCTTCACTTATTCTTTATTCTTTCTCATCTCCCCATGAGAATATTTGAGGAATTTTTAATTCCTCACATGTCCTCTCACCCACATGGGGATAAGGACTTCCTTTATGAGGAGATATTGTCCAATCCTAGGGTACTTTATACCCCCTCCATGTCATGTACCATCCTTCCACCTCATGTCCACTTCACCTTTTAGGGCTATATCACATGCCATATGTCAAGATGTGAGGGCTTGTGAGTTCTCAACTCACCTTAGCTCTACATCTTGATATTTGGTGGCTCAATCTTGACCATCCATTTCTTCTAGAAATTCTCAAAATTCTTATAAATACCCCCTCTTTTCTCTTATTTTGGGGGAGATCATTTTTCTAGCCAAACTCTTGCAATTTTATTTCTCAATCTACACTTAGCCATTTTTATGTTTTCATCCACTTGCACTCATCCTCACAACATCATTTAGCTTGCATCTTGTGTCATCCAAAGAGCATACACATCAAAGATCAAAGGGCCAACCAAATGATCGATTCGAGACGAGGTATAAAGTTTCATTTGTTACTTTTTATCTTGTGTTGTTTCCAACTTAGGCTAATCTTGAGGTGTAGGTAGTTTTGGTGTTTATTTGCACTCTTTTATTTGTTGCTTGTTTTCTAACACTCACATTTGACCTATCACAAGTGCAATTGATATGCTTGGTCCTTGAGAGACCATGTTTTGAGATGTTTGGGGGATGGTTGATGATGTGATGGTGGTGGTTTGCATTATTGAGATGGTTGCCATATGTTGTTGCAATGTTGATGACAATATATTTTGATTAGCGATCAATGGGTTGATTTGATTTTGTTGGTTGATATTTGGTAAAGGGTGAAGCCCTAAACTGAGAGATGATGAGGATATTTATAGAAAGGGGGGGAGTGGTGGAAATTTTAGTGGCATACTCCCTGGAGATGTAGTGTCATAGAATCCCCCTAGTCCAAATAAGTCACCCTCTCCTTGTGAGGTTATGGGGAGAGGGTTTTGGGGTGTTGCACAAAAAGATGATGATGTGTCATTTGGATCATGAAAGGTGAGAGGGACATATGCATGTAATGGATTTTGGGGTATGGATTGTCCCAAGATGGTGTTTGTGTCTAAATCCTAATTGTTTATGAGGGGATGTGTTTGCAATGCATTGAGAAATTTACTTCCCTTATTAACAATGGGTTATGTTGGAGCAATAGATGATGTAATTTGGGGGATGTTTTGAGTGATCATGCTTTGAAATGGGGGTGTAGATGAAATGGGGATGGTGGATGAGATTGGGGGCATGACTCTAAAAGATGGTTCCACAATAGTGCTCAAGTCGAAATCAGAAGGGATTTTAGCCCCTTGCTTTGCTAATTCAAGCATATATAGTGAAGGGTTGAGTCTCATCATGATGTTGATAATTTTATGATTCTCTAGATTTTGAACTATTTTGGTGATTTCCTCATGTGACATCCCAAAGGGATTATTGGTAAGATCCTCCACTTGACCTTCCTCTTGTTGATTTTGTGATCATGAAGGAAATTTTGAGGGTTACTCAATCCAAGAGGATTTATTTCAGAATTTCTTTGGCTTAGGTCACTTGAAGTGGATGTTTCTTTGTTGGCTCCATGTTCCTCTTGTGTTGAGATCTAGTTTGCACATTAAAATAGGGATCAATTAATAATATGAGAGATGAATCTCTAATTCTTTGTGTGTACCTTAATGTTTTACCCTACTCTAATGTGCAAAATAATTTAAAAATACAAATGATAAAAGACTAAGGACACTTCAAGATTAGCCTAAAGAGTGATAAAACAAGAAGGAAAATGGATAAAACAAGATGAAAATGATTTCACCTTCCTTGCTGTTGAAGACTCCTTGATTGACCCTTGCTTGGGATGATTTTGTGTGCTCCTTAGATAGCTTCTTGAGTGACTAAATGCAAGATTGAATGTGAAAAATGATTAAAATGGATGGCTAGATGATGGTAAATTATTGAGAATGCAAATTGACAGCATGTAGTTATCAAATGGCTAAGTGTTTGAGAATGTAAATTGGCAGCATAAGGTTGCTTAAATCCAAAGTGTTGAAAATTCTATTAAAGAGGGGGTATTTATAGGAGAATTTGAATTCTCTAGAGAATTCAACAGTCAAGATTCATCCAACAAGGTCAAGATGAAGGGATATGGTGGGTTGAGAACTCACAAGCCCTCACATCTTGACATGTGGATGGTGAAGTGGCTAAGGGGAGATGAGGTGTCAGTGAGGTGGAAGAGAAGTATATGATGTGGAGAAAGTACAAGTACCTTGCAAGTACATTGGGAGATGGAAATAATCTTGGGTGAATAAAAGTGAATTTTAAATTCACAATGATTGGAAGAATCTAGTGGATAAGACAATGTTCCCAAAATGTGGGATTTTGTCACATGTAACTTGATGTGACAAGTCAAAGGTTCTAGAAGATGCATGGGAAAAGGGGATTCTTGGACGAATAAAAAGGAATTAAAAATTCCTTGGGGGATGGGAAGAGTTTACCAAGGTACTGATTAGGCTTAATTAATTAGTAATTAGAAGATAAATAAGGATTAAAAGCCAACTTGCAAAAGTTGGAGGATGTGACACATCCTAATCAAGGATTAGGCATGTGCACATCCCTAATGAAGAGATTAAGAGATGGATTAGGATTAGATGAAAATGACATGTGAGGAATTAAATAAATGTAATATTTATTTAATTCATTTGATGAAAAAGAGGATTAAAATAGAGTAAAGTATTTAATTATTAATTAAATACCTTAGAAATTTGGCAGAATTAAGGGTATTAATTAAATAATAGTAATATTACTTAATTAACTTGGATAAGAGGATGTTTAGACGAAAAGTGATAAATTTGGATAAATTAAGTGTCCAAATTTGGATGTCTACACTTTGAATTGATCTAACCTTAAGTACAAAAGAGAAAAAATAGGATGTTTTAAGGATCAAAGATGAAATGATGGAGATGGATGTTTGATGGATGATATGGATGTTTAGAACTCATGAGAAATATTGAAGGAGATGTTAAACTTTAGGACTTGGATTTGATGTTTGATTTTGATTTGGGATTAGATTTGATTTGGATTTGGATTGTAAAATCATAAAATATAAAAGGTTGGATATTGTCCTAGAGTGAATTTTTCCCCAAGATCCTAATTTTACTAAGTGTGAGAAGAAGGATTCATCTAAACACACCTAACCAAACAAGATGATTTTTTATTGGGTTTTTTCTTTTTTGGATTATGAACTCCTAAACCCCAAGATGTTGGATGTTATCAAGGGATAAATTTGTCCAAAAGGTTTGATAATTTGACTAAATATGTGGAAAAGAATGCATCTACACACATCTAATCAAACAAGATGATTTTTGATTGGTTTCAAATGATTTTCACAAAGTTTAACATGAAGGATTTTTCCAATATTTTCAAAGAGTTGATGATGAGATGATTTTGGTTTTGATGTTCAAAGATGGATGAAGGTTTGATTTTGATCCTAGGTTTACCTAAAAAGACACTTGATTACTAGACCTTAGTTTTGAAGAACATGCCTTTCTCTAAACAAGATGCTCAAACTCCCTAAAAATATTTGGGTTTCGAAGATAATAGAATGAGTACAAACCAGGATTGGTTCTTAAAGCTTTTTTGTAAAAGTTAAAAAGTAGTCTTCTGAATTCGTATAGTGTTGAGAGACGCTTTTGGTGATCTTTTGGACTAAGAGATTTTACCTTTGGTTTCTTGATCTTGATTTTGCATGAAATCATTGAAGACACATGTGTGGGATCTAATTTTTTTTTAGTCTTTTCTTAATGACTTTGTTTTACCATAAACACTTCTTGATTAGGTTTTCAAACTAGATGTCCAATGTCTTAACTTCTTCTCATTCCACAAGGTATACCATGTGGAAATTTGATGAAATCAAGGCAAGGGTTACCTATTGTTAACTTTAGTAAGCAAATTGAGATATAAATCCAAGTGTTTAGAAACCTCTAAGGATAAAATCCCAAGGGGAAGCAATAACACATGAATTTGGTCAATTGTATTTGCTTCCTAAAGGGTTTGAAGTTTTGATGACAATGTTAAATGTTTGTTTCCCAATGTTTTTGAACAAGTAAAGTGTTTTGTAACCAAGAACAAGCACAATCCTATGGATATGAAAGACTATATTTGTTGAGTCCCCACTTGGACAAGTCTAGCTACGCTTATTTTTAGCAAATGGTTAGATGTTTGACCCCATTGGATCCCCTCCATGACACTCACTTCTCAGGGAAGCCAAGCATCAGTACCCATGAAAATCCCATGGCATACTTTCTATTTCTACTAAAAACTGTAAAAGTGTGGGGTAGCTTCAGAACGATCGTTCTTGCACCAACAAATAGATAGGGATTTTGGCATTTCTACAAAAAGGGTTTTAATTCGTACTTTCCATTTGTAGGAGTTGACCCATCAAGGTGAGAGACCATTGGTACCCTTCTTATCGAATTCAACTGTGTGATACTAGCCTTTGTTCTAGTACCCACTTTTATATCCCAGCTAGAAATACTCTTGGCTTTAGAGTGTTACTAGTTGAGTCGTTCCCTTAGGTGAGTACTTTTTCCCTAAGGCATGCCCTCTAACATAAACAAAATTGAGCAAACATATCTATAACTTGTTCAATCTTTGTTGAAAAACAAAGAGAGAATACATGCGATAGGTTTGACTCACACTCACAAGATGTTTTGTTCAATTTTAATTCCCAAAATAAAGTGTTGAGGCAATTACTTTATCCTAACCTAAGACCACCAAAAATCCTTTTGATTCTCAAAATTGTCGTGAGCCACAAGAGAAGCACATACATCTTTTCAATGGTGTTAGTTTGAGTAAGAAATCAAAAAATAAAGTATCACATGTTCATTTTAAGACCCACAAAGCAATAATGACTTCTTTTTAAGTACCAAAGGAGATGTGAAATTTTTCCTTGTTCAATTGTTAAATATGAAAACCAACTCTAGTAAGTTTGTGTCCTAAAGTTTATTTTAAGCCCTTTTGTAACAAGAAATTGAAGTGTTATTTTTAGAGCCCAAAAGGAAACTAGTATGTCATAAGAATGAAAGATAACAAGTTTTCTTTAGAGAAAAGAGTGAGTTCTCTTAGAGTGTTAAAAAAACACTAAAGTGTTCAAAAACACTTGGTATCATGAAATAATGATATCATCATGATTCTTTTCTCCTTCACCTTTGATCAAGTCAACCTACAAGAAAACCAATCAGGTCTACAAAATAGAGGCTGAGAGATTAGAGAACAATCCAAATAATCAGAATTTGAAAAAAAAAACGCATGTGTCATAAAAATAATTTTCACTTTTTACTTCCCTTCAGCGATGGAACCCAAAAAGGCGATGCAATTTAAAATATTCAGAGGTGCTATATAGCACTACTTATTAGTCAGTGTCATTCTACAACAGGGATAAAGAGCATGAAGGTGTCACTATTTCAACCAGTGGTGGAGTTTGAAATTTGGAAAGAGTCCAGCGGGCGAAAAAGACACAGTGGTGCACTTTGGAAATTTGAATCTCGGGCAGAAAACAAAGAGCATTAGAGTTTGGAATTTGTAGCAGTGTGATACAGTGAAACTAGAGTCCTAGTAGTTCTAAACTACGACGTTGGTTTACCAGTGATGGAGTTCCCTGTAGAGACAAAAACAAGAAAAAAGCATGGAATTTGGTGAAAAAATGTGATTAGAACTTTTAGTCTACCCTCCTAGCGCCAAAATGTGAACCAAGATTCCAAACCTACATAAACACAAGAAACAAACATCATATTAGATCACATGCAAGTTAGTATCCTGATTCCCTAAGAAATCCATTGGAATTGTAAAGGAAAAGGAATAAAATGAAGAACATAAACAAGCATAAACCAAAGATATTAAATCCTATTCAAATACAAAGCAAACTCTTAATATCTTGGGGGAGTTGGTGCTAATTTGATGTGGAAATTGGCCTTTTCCCAACTCCTATGCAAGCTTTGTTGATTGGTGATGAAGAGTGGTCCACTTTGTTGATGATTGAAGTATGCTCCAAGATAAAAATCTGCATAACCTAGCTAAGATTGGATAAAGATGGATGATAATTATTATGGATTTGAGTAATAATAAATTTTCTCAAATTGTGGATGCCAAAATGAGGAATGAAGCCTCTTATTTATAGAATGACAAGTTGGAGAAATGCCCAAAATGAAGCAATGAGGGACTAAAATTCAACCAATGGCAAGGTACCAGTTGTCAAGATGAGAATGGTTGAGGGATGTGCACATTTTGATGAATGTGCCCATAAATACAATTAGGTGATATTTGAAATTAGTGAAATTACATGTAAGAGGGAAAAGGAATGTCTTAAATTCCACTTGGCTCAAGGAAAAATGACTTATTAGGTGAAGTTAATGTCTTGTTGGAAGGAAAAAGTCCACTAGGATTTTGAATTCAAATTTGAGAGAATATTCCTCCATTATGCCATGTTGAGAGAAAATAGGGATTTAATAAATGAATTAAATCTATTTTCATTTGCAAGTGGCAAAAGCTAGAGGATGGGACATGAATTAGGATTAAGTTAATCAAAGGTTAATTAATTTAATGAAGGATTAGATGATGTGACAAATTTGAATCAAATATAAGAAGAATATGATGAAAGGATTAATTAAATAAGGATTTTTGATTTATTTAATTAAAGGATTTCAAGTTAGATTAAATCAAATAAGGTTTTAGTTTATTTAATTTAATGAGATAGACTTTAGGGATTTAATCAAATAAAATTGATTATTTAATTAAATAGGGATAATTAGATTAGACTGATTGATTTAATTAACAAGAAAGAATGACTTAATCAGATAAATAATTTATTTAATTAAGAGAGGAATATTGATGAATTTAATCAAATAAGGGTATTTGATTAAATGGTTAGACCAAGGGATGATTTAGGATGAAGTGGTGTTAGTAGTCGGGATCAAGTATGTCGGTATATTTTCCATGTCTACACCTACATGTGGATCAATTCCAAGCTATGGTAGGACACATCACCTCTCCTCACACTCACTTTTACTAAGAACGATGATTCATCCCTTCAAAAATCGCATAATGCAGCCTTACACATTGACATCCTTGTCCATAATGTCAAGATCAAAAGATTTTTGATAGATGGGGGAGTAGGCCTTCATATTTGTACTCAAGAATAGATCACAAAATTAGGGTTCTCAAAAAATTTAGTTGATCCAAGAAAAAATATTACCATAAAGGCTTATGATGAAGAGGAACACTCATTTAAAGGATTAGTCACTCTACCAATCAGAGTTAGCCCTATGGTAATGAACATGGTTTGTCAAGTCTTTAATCTCCCTCTTACCTATAACATCCTCCTTTGAAGACCTTAGATTCATGAAATGCAAGCAATACCTTCTACATACCATTAGTGCATTAAATTCCCACACAATTATGTTGAAATCACAATACGAGGAGATCCAAACCCTTTCATGTATTGCCATAATCTAAGTCCTAAAACTGAAATCACAATCCCAAGCAACCCTGAGACATTTCCTTCTCAAGCATATGTTGATCCTAAGTCCTTAAAAGTGTCCTCCTCAAAATCCAATGTAGCTAGGATCAAAATACTAGTAAAAGAACAAGGAGTAGGAGAATATACCTTGAATCATGCTCTTTACATTAGAAATCTACCTTTATCTCCCCACACCTATGACAAACCACAGATGACTAAGACCACATCGTATGCATATACTACAATGATTTGTAAATCAACTACTTTGAAAAAATGGAGAGCCCTTTATAATGAAACAGAAGAAGCTAATATACAAAAATGGCTACAAAGATGAATATATAGAAAAAGAATAGACTAAAATAAAGATACATGTTGAACAATATGGTAAATTATTTGATCTTATGAAAAAATGGGATATGATGGTAAAATTCCTATAGACTTATATAAACAAGGTATTTTGGAACCAATACAACCTACTCATATTTAAAAAGTCCCTATTTTAGGATATGATGCGCAGAAAGATAAGACCTTGAGTACCGTGTGTACTTCAAGTAAGGAAGTAGAGTCCTCTAATGCTACACAAACAAATGAGGAAAGTTCCATTGATGAATTCATTGGAATTTATGACTATGATAGTATCCCTACCCCTAAATCCGATCATAATATTTATTCCCTTGAATCCATTCAAAATATTGACTTAAATCATGACCCTTTACCCTTGGTTCACCCTAAACTCATTGATTTAGATCAAAAGGAACCACCACAACTAGATGTATTTCAAAATGATGAGGCAATCATAAAATTTTTGGGAGCATGAGAAGATACACCTCTTGAGGATCATAAAGCGGGTTTCATCATAGAACTAAATATGTGGCTTACTTTGGGGAGGGTGCCAAGCCTTTCAGTCACAAAATATTGAAAATATAAATAGGTCTTCTAGTGAAAATAGCTTTGCAGAACTATTAAACCCAAAAAAAGTAAATATAAAGGACACATCCAAGGGTGAAAACCTCTATGAGGAACTTGAGGATGGAAGGCTTGGCACACTTCCCCTAGCACTCTATCATGAAAAATCATCTATGTTAGCAAAGAAGATAGTACTAGAAAATTTGGGCATAGAAGAAAAACCAAGGATAATTCATCTAGCAAAATCATTAACACTTGAAGAGAGAATAGAGCATATCCAATTTTACAAGGAAATACAAGTCAACTTTGTGTGGACCTATGCAGATATTCCAAGACTTGATCTAGATCTAGTAATCCATTAATTGTCTTTACCACCAAGGGAAAAACCTATTAAACAAATACTGAGAAAAATGCATCTGCATGTCGCTCTTTCGGTAAAAGCTGAATTACAAAAGCTGCTAGATGTGGGATTTATAAGACCTATTGACTATGCTGAATGGATTTCAAATTTAGTACCAATTTCAAAACTTGATGGGGGCATTTGAGTTTGCATAGATTTCAGAGATTTAAACAAAGCTTGTCCTAAGGATGACTTCCCACTTCCAAACATTGACATGATAGTGGATTTGACAATAGGACATGAAATGTTATCCCTCATGGATGCTTTCTCAAGCTACAATCAGATTAAAATTTCTCCTAAAGATCAAATTAATAAAACATTCACGTGTCCTTAGGGAACCTTCTATTGGAATGTCATGCCCTTTGGGTTGAAGAATGTTAGAGCCATATAACAAAATGCAATGACCACTATCTTTCATGACATGATGCATACTTGTTTGGAAGACTATGTAGATGATTTGTTGGGAAAATCCCACCCCAGAGCTAGACATCTAAAGATCATGGATAAAAATTTCACAAGATTAGAACAATACAAGGTCCGATTGAATCCAAAGAAATATTCCTTCAATGTAACCTCTAGAAAACTCCTTGGATACATTGTCTCATCTAAAGGGATTGAAGTTGATCCTATAAAAATATCTAGGCTATACTTGAAATGCCTCCACCTAAGAATATTAGTTAGCTATGATCATATCAAGGAAAACTTCAGTATATCCATCATTTTACAGTACAACTTGCAGATAAATGTCAACCATTTCAGCACCTATTACACAATAATGTTCCATTCAGATGGGATGACAATTGTGAGCAATATTTTTAGAAAATCAAAGAGTATCTAATAACATCACCAATATTAGTACCCCCTATAGATGACAAGCCTTTACTTTTGTATATATCCACAACTACCACAACACTGGGGTCACTTTTGGCACAACATGACTTTGAAGGAAAGGAACATGAAATCTATCACATTAGTCATACTCTAGTGGGATATGAGCTCAATTATAGTCAGGTATTGAAAGAGTGTGTCTTGCCATATTTTTTGCTTCACAGAAGTTTCAACATTATATGCTTACACACTAGACAAAGCTCATCACAAAAATTGATCCTCTTAAGCACCTCCCGAACAAAGCAGCACTCATAGGACGATTGGCTAAATGGGTGATGATTCTTAGCAAGTGTGATATTGAGTACATAGAAAGAAAGGAAATCAAAGGACAAGCTATAGCAAATCAACTCGTTGATGCTCCTATGATAGATAGTCATCCTCTTATTATAGAATTTCTTGATGAATCAATCTTCAACATGGAATCTACACATCTTTGGACTTTATATTTTGATGGCTCCTTCACACAAGGTTTTGGCATTGGCATTCTCTTTGTCACACCGTAAAGGGATTGTATACCTAGAGCTTACAAAATATAGTTTCCATGTACCAAAAATATTGCAAAACATGAGGCATTCCTTTCTAGGCTCCGTATGGTTGTGCAATGGAAAATACTAGAGTTGTGTGTTCTTGGTGACTCTTAGCTAGTGATCAAACAAGTTAATGATGACTATAAAACAAAATATGAAAAAATGATACCTTACGAAAGAATGGTGGATGATTTCAAGGCCTATTTCACATCAATCTCTTTTGAGTAGATACATTGAGATAATAATAGAGCTTCTTATGCAATTGAAACAATTGGTTCACTTATGGAAATGCCAACCAATGCTGCCTATTGTGAGTTCTTGGTAGAGCCTCTTTTGGAACCTACTTACAATGCACCACAATCTGAAATGATCTGTCTTATTGTTGGTCCTAATTCCCAATGGTATGGGGATATTTATACCTATCTTCAGGATAACACCTTGCCATCAGACCTATCCAATAAATCATGTAAAACATTTATCTATAAAGCCTCCCATTATGTAATCCTAGCTAATACCCTTTACCAACAAGGTCTTGATGGTACTTTACTCAAATGTCTTGAGCATGATGAGGTCAAAACTCCTTTACGAGAAATACATGAAGGTATATGTGGGGCACATTCTAGTGGTCCTACCTTAGCCAAGAAACTCTTATATATGGGTTATTATTGGCCAAAAATAGAAAATGATGATTATTAGTTTGTTAAAAAATGCAAGCAGTGTCAAAAACATGTAGACTTGATACATGCTCTTGCACAAGAATTGTAGTCTCTCACTACACCATGGCCATTTTATCAATGGGGACTCGATCTCCTAGGAAAGATCCATCCACCTTCATCCAATGGTCATAAATTCATTCTTGTTGCCACATACTATTTCATGAAATGGATTCAAGTTGTTCCCCTCACTCATATCACTAGAAAACAAATAGCTACTTTCATACTAAATTATATCATTTGTCGTTATGGTGTTCATTTATCCATCATCATAGATAACGATCGTCCATTTAAAAATTAGGATGTCTATGAACTCTGTGAGAAATTCCATATACAACATCATTTTTCTAAAACTTACTATCCTCAAGGTAACATCCAGGCTAGGGCCTCTAACAAGACCATTCTCAAAATTCTTAAAAAGACAATGGGTGCTGCCACGATAGTGGTCTACACTTTTTGGGAGATCCTAATTTTTACCGAAATCACATATTTTTAGAAAATATAATGATTTAATCCTTGAAAATTTCCATTTAAAGGATTCCAATTGAATAGCATTTGATGAAACCACTTCAGAACAAGCCCCCCTGGATAGAACCCTGCTAGTTTTAAACCATACCTATAAAGAAGTCTCCTTTACACCTATCAAAATGCTGATAAAAAACCACTTTTGATTTACCTTTTGGGGGATCAAATGAATTCATTTAAAATTTAATTTTTTGTAAGTATGTAGTCCTTATTATAAGCTTCCAAAAAAGTATAATTTTAATTAAATTAAATTAAATTATTATATTTATTTTTTATTTCTTTTGAATGTAGGTTTTTCATTGAAAAATCAAGCTCTTTGTTCTGCACATGTGGAAAAATAGAAGATTATCAAAAAAAAATTTGAAAAATATGAGTGCACCAAATATTGGAGTCCTTGATCCAACAAAAAAAGTTGTGCGTTATATGGTCGCACTATGTCCAAATTGTAATTGGTTTGACTTCAAAACTTGATTAAAGAAAAAATATTCAATAAAAAACTATCTAACCAAGTGTAAGAACTAGATATCAGAGTTACAAATCTAAATTCGAAAGAATTAGAATTTTATCCTTCATGGAAAAAAAGTTTTACATTATACATTGAGTGTCACTTTTTAAAAATGTAGTTTTCTGAAAAAAACTAGTTTTTGAGGGAGATGGTAAAAGAAGTGCAATAGGATTCAAAAAAAATTGAAAAAAATATATTTAGAATCTACAAAAAAAAATTCACGAAACTCTAGTTTGCATCATCTTCAAATTCCTCATGGTTTAGCCGCTATAGGTGTCTGAAAGTGAAGATTTAGTTAAAAAAATCATTTCAATGTTCAGTTTGGCCAAAAATTGTAAACCACTATTATGGGATCACCTCATTAATAAAGCAAGTTGAAATTGGCATATTCAACTGAATCTTTCCTTGTGGGCTTATCACATGAGTGTTCACACTCCCACAGGTGCTACCCCATATGCCCTTTTCTTTGGATCTGAATCCATCTTGCCCATCAAGGTCAAGCCACCCTCTTTTTGCATTTCCATGCATAATCAAATCAGTCATGAAGAATATTGAGTTTGATGTAGGAGCATCCAGTGGTGTAGGGAAATCTTGCATCACCCAAAAAAATGTTTTCTTTATTTTATTTAGATTTTTTGATTCCCATGATGGCACCTAAGGGGTATAAGACTGTCAGGCGTCAAAAATAGCAAAAAAGGGAACCTACTATTTTTAGTAAGTAGGCCTAAATGGGATCGTATGGACATGAAAATTTACCCCAAGGAGAAGAGCTAAAAAAACATTTCCGGTTGTGAAAGAATCACCTCAATACCCTGCATGATTTGGGAGATATTAAAGTTTTTGTCTTGAGAATTTTCTCCAATGCAACTTTAAATTTAGATATAAAACTTTAGAGGCCCCGAAATAGCTCAAAAAGTGGCCAAACCGACCTATGGTAATTTTAGAGTTGTAGAGCTCATCGAGAGCTTTCCAATGATGTGCAATAATAGAAAATGAGATACCCGGATCAAAAGTTATGGCCCCACGAAGTTGATCCTCTAAAAAGTGAATTTCATAAAAAAATTCTCCTAGGCCAAAAATCAAATGGCAGGACTTTTAGTGCCAAAACAAAAGGGAAATTTTCACTTTATAGAACATTCTAGGGTGGTTATTGGGTAAAATAAGAAGGGATATGAGGGTATTGTAGAAGGTGGCTCCAATAGTGCAAATTGTGGCTCTAAATAGTAGATTTTCTTTTTAGAGTTGATTTTTTTGTAATAAATCAATCCCATGAGGTTGTAGCATGTAAGCTTTGAATCTGTAATTTCATTTTCTGAAAATAATTGAAAGTGAGTCATTTTTTTGTCTTGCATCTTTCGTGTTGGTATCTGTATCTATGGAAATTTAGATGGGTTAGCTTATTAAATAATAAACATCAAAAATCCAAAGAGGCTATCAAAAATAATGGAAAATAAAAACAAAAAACGATTATACCTTCCTTTCCTTCCATGCTTCACCTTCATAGCACCTTCTAGTTTGCAGCAAGTCAAAGAGGCCCTTAGATTACGAATTGAGCAATCTATAATAATGCCAAAGCCCTATGCAAATGTTGAAGGATTTGATAAAATTATGCCTATGTCGATGACAATATGCTTAAATGAAAATAATGACTATCAATGCTAAAATGACTATAATGCCTATATTAAAAATGACGAGGTCTCAAAATTATGAGCAAAATTGTCTTTTATAGAAAACACAATTTTGAGTGGACGGATGAGATTAAATTCTAAGAAAGACCTAGAATGAGAGGTCCAGATTAAACCTGAGAATCCCTAATTAGGGTTAGGGAAAATTCATTAATCAAATGGTCAAAATAATATCTCAGATAATTGGATCGATGGTGGAGAATAAATGAGACAAACTAATTAGAAAATAAAGATTTTTGAAAAATCAAGAAGATAAAGATTGTCTAATTTGCGAGATTCGAAAAATCAAGAAGATAAGAGTTGAACTGAAAAGCAGATTTGGAAAATCAAGAATCTACCCGCTTACTTGATTTTTGGAAGATTAGTTATTAATTTGAAATAAATTAATTCAAGTTATGGATTTTATGAGACAATAAATATTCTTTTTCAGATTATTTACCAAAATGGACTGACAGTTAAGAAAGTTATGACATTTTAAATAATTTCATTTATTTAAAATGAGAGGAATATTAATTTTGACAATTAAATAATTAAAGATAATTGTTTAATTTAGCAGATAAGATTAATTAATTAAATAAATTAATCAATTTATTTAATTAAGACAGTTAGTGACATGTTAAATAAATAAATAAAAACTTATTTATTTAATAATCAGGAAGAAATATATGAGGAAGGGGAATTAAATAAATTAAGAAATTTATTTAATTAAGGGAAGACTTAGACAATTAATGACGTATTTAATAAATAAATAAAATTTATTTATTTAATAATCATGAAGAATATAAATACATGAATTAATTAAACAATTATAAATTATTTAATTAATAGTCGAATGTGGACCGAAGACATAATTAAATGTCATAATTATGCTAGGACGAAAGTGGTAAAAATGAAGCTTACATGCCTAGGTCATTTTTAAGTGTCTACATTTTGCCCCTCTTTGTCATAATATTGCTTGTTGCATTGTGACAAAGAAAACAAGTCAAGAATATTCCTCAGTGAAGGTACGGAGTATGATTGCCCCCTCGGGAAATTTTTTCAAATTTTGGGCCGGTGACAGAAAAATTTGTAAAGGGTCCCGATAAATCAATCTGATGACCAGAAAAATAATGGCGCAATAGTTTTCAGATTCGAACATGTTTAAGTTAGTCAATGGGGAAGTCAAAGGTGGTCAAATGAGCCTCCAGCAGTAACTCACCTGAGAAAAATGTCATTTTGACCTTATAAATAAGTTGACAAAGGGGTAAAAGTCAATTCATTTCCACTTTTTACATTGCAAATTTTGAGAGCCCAGAGCGAAGAGGAGCGCAACAAGGATGGTTATTCTAGTGTTAGAGCATCGCGGGGAGATCGTACAGACCTTCAGATAGCCAAAGGTCTCAGATCCAGTGGTAAGTACCCTTGCCTTGCTTTGTAATTTTCTCATTTTGCTTGTCAAATTTTAGTTTCTAGGGCCAACAACATCTGCAACGCGACACAGTTGCATTCACGTTTGACACATTTTCCTTCGCATTCGATGCATTTGATGTGTCATGACACAACTACTAAAGGGAATTTAGGAAAAATGGTGGTTCGTGTTGCATTTGTTGATCCCTGAAATGCATTCGACATTTCAAGTCGCATTTGAATATTTGAATGCCGCAATCATTCATCTGCAATGCATTCGCTTGTTTTTTTGGCGTAATTGTGATCACAAGACACATTCGCTTATATGCGATGCAAGTGTTAAAATTCGTGATGCAATTGTGACAAAGTGATGCATTTGCTATCTTGGACCACATTTGATGTGCGGAACGACGCAATTGACATTTTGAGACGCAATTGCTTTATTACGACACATTTTCCTTTCACTTGTCTAGAGCTTTTTTTGATGTTTGCGTAGCCTTAGATGCATTTTGATAATATTAACCAATTTTCTCAGAGTGTTCTGACAACTTGCTTGACATTTTGCAGAGGTAGCTTGCTCTGATTTATACCCGCGAGAGCAGACTGATGACGTTTCGGTTTGCTAACCAATTGAGCCCGCGAGAGCGGCTATGACTGATGTGATTAGGATTATTCTATGTTGCTTTCATGCCCACCATTTGGGTAAACAGGGGACTACTGATAGCACTGTGCAAGTGGTGGCATTCAGAGACTTATTCGTTCCATCTGCCGATAGGTGAGGCCACGATTACCTTGGACGATGTCTACCAGATTCTTCGGCTGCCGATCTAAGGGGAGCAGATCATCTATGACCTGCGACATGGTGAGTAGACCTTCTATGCCTACTATTAAGATTAGGGTGCTAGACTAGGCATCCAGGGTTACGAGATCAGATGGGAGTTCATGGCAGAGCACTATGGTCACTTTGATGCATTCCTTGTGACTCTGATTGTAGGTATTTTGGTTCCTAACCACTGGGGACATGGATTTCCTATTGGTTGGGGAGACATCCTAGTTGGTATGAGGTGTGATAGGCTAGTGTATGCCTGGGGTCCTTGCTTACTGGGGACACTCTACCATCAACTGCATGATGTTGCCTATAGGAGAGGAGAGAGCATCTCATGTGGGACCACACTAATGATGATATGGGTCTGGGAGCACATATCCATATTTCATCCACCGATTGATAGACCCTAGTTGGCCGACAGTATGCCTTATGCCTATTACTACATTGGTGCCCTACAACAGACTCATATGGGTGAGATAGGTTGGTGGCAACATAGGATTGACACCATGGTGACATTTATCTAGAGGTCGTACAGAGACTGTGAGCCGTGGGATGATGAGGATGAGCACCTTAGCTTCTACAGATAGTACAGGTAGCTGATTGGTAGGACAGTATAGACATCACTGATCATTGAGATGTACCTACCACAGCGTGTTTTGAGGCAGTTTGGAGAGCAGTAGGGTGTACCTATAGGGACAGCCAAATATGCCCATTCTTCTAGAGAGTATGCCTAGGGACCAGCCATCCTAGTGGCCTTTGCCGAGCAGCAGGTTGACGGGCTAGTAGCCCAGGCATGGGGATGGAGGGGCAGAGCAGCTAATCTTGGGACCACAGGGGACTATGATTTATGGTGGTAGGCACACAGGCCAATGCCATTGACAGATCCTAATGGGCCAGCACCAGTTGACAGATGATCATTGATTCCTCATGTGCCACAGGCTAGGCGAGGTGGCAGGGGTAGGGATGGAGGTAGGGGGAGAGGTAGAGGTAGAGACAAAGGTAGAGATGGAGGTAGGGGTGGGGACAATGGCAGAGGTGGGGATGATGGTGTAGGTGGAGGCAGAGGTGGGGATGATGACGGAGACAACCGGAGGCGACAATGGGATGGGTAGAGACAAGTTCGGAGGGTACACCCACGTGTGGTGAGGGTAGCATTAGATGCTATCCCTGAGGTTGGTGAGGGAGAGAGAGAGAAGCAGCCCTGACAGGAGGGAGAGTGTGAGGAGAGACGGGAGGAGGAGGTGGCAGAGGGTATGCCAAAGATGGAGAGGCAGGAGGAGGAGAGGTAGGAGGATGTGGAGGTGGAGGTTAGAGGACAGGAGGATGTGGAGGTGGGTGACGATGATGATGATGAGGATGATACTATGGATGAGGCCGAGAGACTCCTTAGATGGTGGATGGTGGAGGGAGAGGAGGAGATACCGTCCTCCTTAGGTTTTCCCCAGGATGTCATAGCAGATCAGAGGGTAGGCGATCTATAGCAGAGATATGATGATAGCATGGCATAGGTCAGGTCATTGCAGTCAACGTTGGAGTTAGCCCGGGTAGAGCAAGATCAGGTGATGATCCTCTAGTAGGATGTGGCTTAGTGGTGCACACAGTTTGCATCATTATGCAAGGGCCTATGGGAGACATGGCTTGCAAGCTAGTTAGGGTGAGCACTAGATTGGGGTAGTATCAGACCCTGTATGAGCAGGTAGTGCCACCAGAGCAATGGGATCCTAGTTTGTCTCGGTCACAGTCGAGGACAGGCAATGGCCATAGATCAGGCAGTGCTAGTGGTAGTAGGAGTCATACCAGTGTCGAAGGGTCTACCTCGATAGGGAACACTTCAAGGCACAGGTCACATCATTCACACAACACACCCTGAGTCACCATTCGGGTCACAATCATGGGTCAACTAGTTCAGTGCAGAGGTCAGGATAAGTACAGTTGTCAGTGGTTGATCCCTCTACTTCTCAAAGCCTGACTACAGTGACATCATAGATGTTTGTTACTGTGGAGATGACACCTTCCTTTGCAGCTCCACTAGTGGCACAAGCAGAGGTTGTGACAAGTCTGCCTATTGTTTCAGTACCAGTGACAGAGTTGTTGCTGCCACATTCTTCACCACAAGGGGATGATGAGAGTCTACCCTAGGGGCATTTTGTTATTATGACACACTGTATATTATTGAGCCTGCGAGCTCCATTTTTGGGATATCCCACTACTTTATCCTGTGACTTTGTACATTTTTGAGATGATACTATATGATGATGCAGTTTTGATGTGGCCTACATGTGTTATGTGATGCTCTTTGATTTAATGCATTATGATATATATGATGTATGATGTTGATTTATGATGCCATGTATGTCCTATGATACTTATTTGTGATGTTGATGCCATGATGATGCGATGCTTATTTATAAGAGATGATAATGATAATGATGTGCATATTGTATTTTAACAAAAGATGCAATGTTGATTATTTTAATGCAATGTTTATGATTATGTATATGTTTTAATACTATGGATGATGTATGTATAGACCTAATGCAATGTTTATATGATCATGTATGTACTTATGTTTTTGGATGTCACAAGATGTCATCATGAGATGGATGAGAGAAGACGATGAGACTGATGAGAGAAGATGACTAGACTGATGAAAAATGCATGTTAATTCCTAGACCAAATCCTTCAAAGCTTTACCATAGGACATTAGTATTTATTGCTCTTGATCATCATTGGGCAAACTATCGTAATGGACAAGAAACACCATGATATGACATAGATCAAGGTGTGCAAGGTCGTACCATTATGTAAGACAAGCAGTCGCAGACAAGGATGATCGTGACTCATACTAAGAGCGTGATTGCCCCAGTCTTTTTGTCATAATCAACCACATACAGAAAAAGACAAGGACAAATCATGAAACATCATTGCTTCTCTTAATCTTGTTGCCAGGACATCCTTGAGAAACTAGTGGTATGATTGTCAAAATACCAAAAATAGAGCCCTTACCATGATATGTCATTGTTTTTCTAAATCCCAAAGTCAAGACCTTGCTGAGAAACTAGTAGTCATGCATGCCAATCGTCATAATACATTGTTGCTTCTCTAAATTTTGCTTAGTGGGATCTCTCTGAAAAACTAATATCATGATAAAAACTAAAAGACAATTTTCAAGTGTTTGCCAAGTGTGTCTAGATATCCATTGTTCTGATGTCAAGATGTTAGGTTTAATGATGATGAGATGCTGGTCAAATGACAAATGTTCAAATTTTCCAAATTCAAGAAGGACACATCCTGAATAATATGAATTCCAAGAGAGTTAATCTCCAAATGCCATGTGACGGTGATGATGACGATTCCTAGGAAGGACACATCCTAAGGCATATATAGTAGAGTTGGTCCTTCAGAAAGACACATTTGAAGAAAAAAAATGATGTTAAGAGGGGCGATCCTTAGATGTCAAGAGGATCCCTCAAAATGTCGAATGGCAATGATGATGCCTAGGAAGCACACATCCTAAGGCATGAATGATAGAGGTTATCTTTCAAAAGGACACATCTGAAGATTAACCTAAAGTTGACAGTTTGACAGGTTATGATGATTTGACCTGCTTTGACTAGGTTTGACTTGTGTTTGACTATATGCCGATTCGGTCATGATGATATGATTGACCTGTTGATGAGATTGTCATGCTAAAGAAATGATTGTTTTACTTTGTTTTTAGGAGTTTTCCCCTCTGGAAAATGATTCACTTTGTCTTGAAGATATTTTGACGTGTGTGCCAGTGTAGTGTCATGAACCTTAATGGACTGACCTAGTGTGGCCTCGGGGGCTCATCGACAGATGGCCTTGCCTACGTCATACACTAAGAGACCTCATAGTTCAACACGACCAATGACTTTGTCTAGAGGATAGAAGTTTGAATCATGATTTTATTCTGACAAGCCTAAATGGACTGACCTAATGTCTCGTGGACTCAAATATGAGTCTTGCCTATGTAGCAAATGTGCAGAGACAACGTAGTTCAGACAAATGACAAAGACTGATTGATATGACTGACTTTGACAAGAGATGACCATGTGTTCGTGCTCTTCAAGTAGTTTGATGTTTTTGTTTATGGTTTTCTTGAGGATGTTTTATGATTTTTAGGTCTTTTTTTTAGACATTTTATGATGTTTTTGTCTTTTTTAGGACTTTTTGCGATGTTTTTTGTCTTTTTAGGACTTTTTGTGATGTTTTGTCTTTTTTTAGGACTTTTAGCGATGTTTTTATCTTTTTTCAAGACTTTTTGCGATGTTTTTTGTCTTTTTTTAGGACTTTTTGCCAATTGTCAAGATCATGTGCGACATCCACTGTAGTTTTATGATAAAATTTTTTCCCCCAGTCAGGTCCAAGACTTAGCCATTTTTAAGGGAACATGGACGAGATGCTGCTGGTTTACAAGATGGACAGTCGTTAGGACTTGATGTCAATCGTTTATCCACTACGACAAGTAGGGTAGAATGTGGTAGTGATCATAATGATGGCGATAATACCTTTCATCTTAAGCCAAGGAAAACAAAGTGACAGTAGATGGCAGAGCAATGATTGACTACACATGGCACCTGTTTGCCAGGTTTTCACCATGGTACCTGTCCAAAGCGCCTATTTTCCAGGTTTTCACTATTGAACGAATCATTTTTCTCATTACTATTTTCTTGACTTATTTATTTATTTATTTATCATTTTTTAATTTTTTTTGTATTTTGTGGTTTTTCAACTCGATCCTCTGATGCTATGCATAGAACCTTTGGAGATGTAAAATATTGATGGGCTCTGTTAGTTGTTCTCCATCTAGTGTGGCCAGTTGATAAGCTCCAAAACCAAAGGAAGATATGATAATGTAGGGACCCAACCAGTTTGGTTCAAATTTTCTCGGCTTTTCTTTGTCAGCTTGGTTCTTGGGGTTCTGCATGAGAACTAGGTCGCTAATGTCAAACTGTCTAACCATAACCTTGTTATTGTAGCTACGACAAAGATGATTCTGATATGCTTGGAGATGGTTTAGTGAATTTTCCCTTCTTTCTTCCAGCATTTCCAACTCATGCAAGCGTGATTGTCGATACTCCTCTTCATTAGCTAGACCCTTCAGGGAGACTCGTAACGAAGGAATTTTGACCACAATGGGTAAGATGGCCTTAGCACCAAAGACTAGGGCAAATGGAGTGGCTCTTGTAGGCGTACAAATACTAGTTCGGTAAGCCCACAGAGCAGGGTTGAGTTGTATGTGCCAATCACGACCAATGTCATTGACAGTCTTTTTAAGAATTTTGACAATAGTTTTATTGGACGCCTCCACTTGGCCATTTCCTTGTGGGTAGTATGGAGATGAAAAATGGTGTTGAATGTGAAATTGATCGCATAACTCCTGAACGTCTTGGTTTTTAAACGGACATTCATTGTCAGTGATGATGGACTATGGAAGGCCATACCAACAAATGATGTAGTTAAAGATGAACTTCAATATTTGTTTGTCGATAATATATGTCAATGGGATGGCTTCAATCCACTTCGTAAAATACTCAATGGCAGTGATAATGAATTTGTGGCCGTTGGAGGAGGTTGGATGAATTTTACCCACGAGGTCAAGTACCCATTGAGTGAAGGGCCAAGGAGAAGTGATTGGTTGAAGTTCCTATGCTGGAGCATGGATCAAATCACTATGAATCTAAAATTTGCGACAAGTCCTCACATATTCAATTGCATCCTTTTCAATTGTTGGCCAATAATACCCAAGTCTTATTACTTTCTTAGCTAGAGATATACCACTCGAATGAGATCCACATATACAGTCGTGCACTTCACGTAAGGTCGTACGCACTTTGTCAGTGTCAAGACATCTAAGGAAGGTGTCGTCAAAACTACGGCGGTACAGGGTGTCACTGACGATGGCATACTTTACAGATTTTTGGATGAAGAACTTCCTTTGGTTATTGGACAGGTTTAGTGGAAGGGTTTGGGAATTTAGGTAGTCGTAAATGTCTTGATACTAGGGAGAGTTGGGACCAACAAGTTCACAAACCATTTCTGATTCTGGTTTATCATACGCCAAGATCAAAAGCTGTTCTACTAAGAACTCAAATTGTGACACATTTTGAGGGATATCCAAGAGAGAACCAATAGTAGCCATTGCATCAGCTGCCTTATTTTGTATCCTGGGGATTTGTTCAAAAGAAATCAATTGGAAGTATGTCAAGAAACTATCCACCATCCTCTTGTAGGGAAACAACTTCTCATCCTTTGTTTCATAGTCATCATTCACTTGGTTGATAACAAGCTGGGAATCCCTGAATACAAGCAATGTTTGAATTTTCCATTTGATTGCCATTTTGAGACCTGTGACTAGTGCTTCATATTCGACAATGTTATTTGTACAAGGGAAAGTGATCCATAATTCCTTAGGAATTGAATCCCCCTATGGTGTGATAAACAAGATTCTAGCACCTGAGCCATGCCCAGTATGAGACCCATCAAAATATAGCTTCCATGGTACCGCCGGTTCCGCATGAAAAATGGACTCATCAGGAAATTCAGTTACTAGTGGATAAGTGACTTGAATCGGTGCATCTTCCAGTTGATCTACTATTACCTGTCCTTTTATTGCCTTACGCTCGACATATTGTATGTCATCCTCACTTAGTATCATAACCCATTTTGCCAACCAATCTGTTAATGCCGCCCGACTTAAGAGGTATTTCAGTGGATCAATCTTGGCAACTAGCTGTGTCTGGTGACTGAGCATATAATGTCTTAATTTCTGGGATGCAAAGACAACAGCAAGGCATGCACATTCAATGTGTGTATAGTTCAACTCATACCCTATTAGTGTGCGACTGATGTAATAGATGGCTCGTTATTTTCCTTCATGATTATTTTGTGCCAGTAATGCCCCCAGTGCTAAACTAGTAGTCGAGATGTATAGGATCAATGGCTTTCCATGAATCAGAGGCATGAGGACAGGTGTTGATAGTAGGTAATCTTTGATTTGTTGAAAGGATTCTTGACATTTGTCTATCCATACAAAGGGAATACCCTTGCGCAACAGATACTAGAATGGGTTACACTTATCTGCCAATTGGGCTACAAAACGTCGAATAGATTGCAACCTGCCTTGTAGAGTTCTTAGTTCATTGATTCCTTTGGGTGGAGGCATGTCTATGATGGCTTTGACCTTTGCTGGATCAACCTCTATGCCTCTTTGGGAAACTATGCATCCCAAGAGTTTTCCTAATGTGACCCCGAAAACACACTTCTTAGGATTTAGCCAGACTTTGTACTCTTCAAGTCTCTTGAAAATTATGTCGAGTACCTTCAGATGATCTTTCTTGGTTGTTGATTTAGCCAATAATTCATCTACATAATCTTCCATTATTTTGTGCATCATGTCATGGAAGATTGTGGTCATAGCCCTTTGGTATGTGGCACTTGCATTTTTAAGACTGAATGACATGACATTCCAACAATATGTACCCCATGGGAAAGTAAATGTCGTTTTGTGCTGATCTTCAGGGGCAATGCGAATCTGATTATATCCAGAGAAACCATCCATGAGGGATAGCATCTCATATCCTACGGTAAGATCAACTATGATGTCAATGTTTGGAAAAGGAAAGTCATCCTTTGGACATGCTTTATTTAGGTCTCGAAATTCTGTACATATGCGAATCAGCCCATTTGGCTTTGTCAATGACACTAGATTAGAAATCCATTTAGCATAATCAATAGACCGTATGAATCTGGCGTCTAGTAATTTCTTTAACTCGGCCTTGACCAATAGAGCAACTTGAGGGTACATTTTTCTCAACTTCTGCTTGACTGGTTTAGCATTAGGTAATAGCAGGAGATGGTGCAGAACTAGCTCTGGGTCCAATCCTGGCATGTCTACATAGGACCATGCGAAGTTGATTTTTCATTCTGCAAAGAATTTATGAAATTCTAGTCTCTCATCTTTGGTTAATGATGTAGCAAAGAGGACCATCTTGGGATCTTCTGCAGTTGATATGTTATCCTCTATTATGTCTTCAATAAGCATAGCTGATTTCTCTTGTTGCACAAGGAGAAAGTCCAGTCCTCCATCTTTGGGCACCTAAGAGAGGTTTTCACCCGCAGATACATCCTTTATTTTTACTATTTTATCGTCAAGAGGTGCCTTTCAGTTTTCACCTAGAGACGTTTCACTTTTTGATTTATTCTTATTTTTACTTTTGCGACTAGAGGATGGAGTAGTCTCGCTGAAGTATGCCATGCAGTCTAAATCAATGGCGAAGCCTAATTTGTGGTCCCCACTGGGTATGCCTTCTCGTAATCCCATAAATTTGGCAATTGCCTCATCATTCTAAAATGTATCTAGCACTGGCGGTCCTTATTTGTCCCAATCGACTAGCTTAGGGTAAACTAAGGTAATGCCATCGTCAATGTTGGTGAATTGAGGTGAGGATGAAAACATCATACAAACGTATTCAATGATGTTGTAGATGAGATTATCATCATCCAGCTCGATATCAGACTCTATCCAATATTCTCCTTCACTAGTGTCATATTCGTTGTCAAAATAAGGGGTGAACGTTTTAGAGCCCTGATTGTAAATGTCATTTGATACTTCAAATAGACTGGACTAAAGGGGTTCAGATGATGGGCATTATACATCATGGGAAGTGGTAGTGGGACTTTGACTATTTGGTGCCTATTCAATTTTGAACATTTGCTAAAA
The DNA here is from genome assembly GCA_007258455.2 of Sequoia sempervirens. NCBI lineage: Eukaryota > Viridiplantae > Streptophyta > Pinopsida > Cupressales > Cupressaceae > Sequoia > Sequoia sempervirens. Next base: position 772,107,639 of record VDFB02058242.1, read on the forward strand.
CCGTTGTTCAGAGGTCAGTTCCCCTGGTTCGACAAACAAATCAACAAGAAAACAGTCACTTAGGGATCATTCTGAGCCAAATTCCCACTCTTGGGAGTCTATTTTGGTGAGGGTTTCCCTAGTAGTCTCGACACTATCTGAAGCATGTACTCGCTCATTTGAAAGTCTAGAGGTATGTCAATCGTCATTGTCGAGTGATCCAAACCCTAATCCAAGATACTTCAGAATTTGAAAAGTTTCTATGGGTTCCCTTCAGCCAGTTTTATTTCTTCCTAGGCCACTAGTACCATTGTAGCCTTTAGCCTTCATGATGTCATAACCTTTGCCATATTTTTGAACTGGTAACAGGGGTAGTGTGGTAGTATCCTTATAGATCCATCCTATAATGTCAGTAAGGTCCTCCTTACTCATGTCTCCCCACTTGATAAAAACTATTTTTGGTGGAACTTTGAAAGTTTCCTGAGGTTCCATTCTGAAACATGGCCGACCATAAACCTTTGGAGACCTAGGCATTGTTGTTATGTTGTATGTTGTGTGTAGTTTGAATTCTCTATTGCCAAGGTCCTAGATTTTGACAATGGATTCAATCTTAGGGCTAGTGGAAGGTGGCGGTATGACGAAAGATGTGGATGGAGCGGATGTGGAAGATGGCGTGAGTGTGGATGGGTTGACGTATTTGGATGACGAGGAGCCAGATGCTTCTCGGTTAATAGGTACTCAGTTTTCAAAGATACCCCTTAAGTTTGTACAATATTGGAAAGGGTCGGGGTCTCCATATATGGTTATTTATGTGCTATCAAATGGAAACTTTAGGCACTAGTGGTATGTGGACGAAACGGCTTTTAATGCATGAATCCATGGATGGCCTAGTAAGATGTTATATGGTAGTTCCAAATCTAGGACTTGGCAGGTTGTGTCCACAATGATCGGTCCCACTCTGATTGGGAGAGAGATAATGCCCCGTGAAAAGTGTTCCTCGTCATCATATGCTTTGATCACTATACTCTTTGTTGGGTCTACACACGCATCAGAGAACCCTAGAGCCTTAACTAGTTTAAGGGAGCATATATTCAATCCTACTCCACCATCTACTAAAACCCGTCTAACTTTGTGCTTGTGGACAAAATTTTATGTGTAGTGCATCATTGTGGTTGGTTTTAGGTGATGAGTAATCTTGATCCAAGAAGGTGACATGGTGAGGCGTAGTGAGATATCCCACCATGGTTTCAAATTGATTGACATCGATGTCCTTGGTGACCGATGACTCAAACAAGGTTTTATCGAGGATTTCTTTGTGTGCGGGGGATATGCGAAGCAACTCAAGTATAGAGATTTGTGTGGGAGTATTTCCTAGCTAGTCAATGAGGTTGAACTAACTTTTGGGTTTCCACTACTTTATGGTTGAAACAGGTTGTGACTGTTTAGCAGGTGGGACAGGTTGTGACTATTTAGTAGATGGGTCCGGTATGGTGATTTTGGCTTGTTTAGTGGGAGGTGGACCAGCTATAGTGACCTTGCCACTGTGAGTAGTGGCGTTACATTGGGGTGCTCTCCTGACCGTAATGGTATTGATGTATTCATTGTCGGTTTAGACATTGTTTATAGTAGGTCCACTAGAATAGTCGTATTTGACTCAAGCAAAGTTGGCTTGATTATTGTGCATTTGTGGACCTGACGTGGAAGCCTTATGAGAACCATGGTCCTGCAGTGAATTCTTATGGATAGTATGATCTGAATTGGAGGTAAATTGAGATCCACCCACTTCAATGATGTGACTTTTGATAAGATCTTGTATTTTTTTTCAATTGTCAACAGTTGGAAGTTGTATGTCCTTTTCCTTGATGATATTCACAAAATGCATTGTCATTCCACCATGCTGGTTTGAATTGTCCTGGGTCATATGGTTTTGGTTTTTGGAGTGTAATGACCCCATTCTGGATACATTTCTTAAGGACTTCTTCAAGTTCACCCAAAGGAGTGTATGTGCGACCTTTGGGAAATTGTCTTGTTTGATGGTATTGTCCCTGGTTATTTTGACTGTTTTGATTGTTGAAAGGGACATTAGGAGGGGGTGTCGATGTTGTTGTTGGTTGGTGTTGTTGTTGAACCCCTTTTAGGGCTAGTACAGGACCCACAATGTTTGCAGTCTTGGCGTCAACAACACTATCATTTGTAACGTGTTTATTTTTTATCTAGTATTTATTCTTGTCGGTGGTTGGATTGACATTTGTGTTTTTGGAACCATATTGTAACTCTCCCTTTGCAAAAAGGGCTTTCTCAATTTGGACCCCTTTTTTGACTAAATCTATGAAGTTTGTGCAACAATGTATTTGCAATGCATATTTTAGAGGCCCTAGAAGTGTTTGGAAAAACATGTCAACTTTCTCCCTTTCGGGGATGTCAATGTGACATCAACTAGTAAGGCTTCTCCATTTCTAAAAGAATGGGATGAAAGTCTCACCAGCATCTTCTTGCGTGAGATTGCACAAGCTAGTGATAGAGGTATCCATGTCAATGTTGTACACATAATTTTTTATGAATTTTTCATTTAAGCTCATCCCATGTTTGGATATCCTTTTGAGTGGAAAACCATTCAAGGGCTTGACCCACTAGACTTTTAGAAAAAAGTCTCATCAGGTATGTTTGTTCATAGGCGATGTCCATACAATTGGTTGCAAATTCACGAATATGCTCAATGGGGTTTATCTTGCCTCTCTATTTTGTGAAGTTTGGTGACACATATCCTGGGGGAAATGGAGGCATGTATAAGCTCCTCTCAAATGGGTATACATTTAGATCATATGATATCTCCGACTTCTGGCCTGATGCGTATATGTTTTGGATAGTTTTCTCTAAACCCGTCAATATTGTTTGGAGGGCATCTACAATAGGGTCACTTATGTTTCCATACGTTGGATTTTTGGGTACACCATGTGTTCCTATTTCTTGTGCGTGAATATTGGTGTATTGTGGTGATATGGATTGTTGTGACAGGTATGATGTGTGTGGATTGGTGTGTTGTTGATATTGGAAGTTATGATTGGGTGCATGTTGATGAGTATGAATGTTAGATGAGTAGGTTGGGATGTGTCCCCCAGCCATGTGTGTTGTTATCTGGGGAATGTGATGACCATGAATGTTATGATGTGCTAATGGTACCATGGGTTGTGTTACTTGGCCACCTTGTGCAAATTGTTGGGTTTGCACAAGGGGAATGTTTGTATTTGTACCTTGGGAGGCAATGACATGTGACTGTGTTGTCGTGTTAACATTTGGTTGTTGTCCTTGGTTAAAGATACGTCTTATGCCTCCTCCTGAAGGATTTTGTGAAATACCGCTAAGCGGATATGTCAAAGTTGTGCTCGTGGTAGTAGATGTAGCTATCAAGGGGGGATTGTTGTGACTTGATGATGCCCCTGTGGTATTTATTGTCATGGAATTTATGGTGTTGGAGGTGTTTAGGATGTTGGAGGTGTTTGGGATGTTGGGGGTGGCATGCATTGTCATTGTGGTGTCAACGGAAGTATTGTTCATAGTGTTTGAAGGTTGACCATTGTGTACCATGTTTTGTGTGTTGGTGTTATTAGGGTCAGGAAGTTTCCAATTTATCATGTTAATGTCAAATCATTGAGGTAATTTGGCTCCTTCACTCAAGAGTATAGCCAAGTATCTTTCTTTGTCATGATGGACCATTGTTTCAACGAATTGAGAGGCCTTTGGGTCTTGTGCTATTGCCTCTAAGTTTTCCTCAAGTATTTGACCATGTTCATCTTTTTGCAGAAAAAGTTCAAATGCACTGTTTGATGAGGATTGCGTTGTCACTAGAGGTTGATTGTTTGAATTGGAAAATGGATCGTAAAAGGTCCAGTTTGAGTCATTTGTAGGATTATCAATAGTGGAAATGGGTCTTGTTGAAATTTTTCCATTTGTCTTTGTTGTTTTTGAAGTCTGGTTTCCACCATAAATGAGATTGCTCAAATAAAAAGGAATGACAACTAAATGTAGTGATGATGCTATGCAAGGTCTAAATTCTAAATGACAACTAGGATGACTAATGTTTTGGACTTTTGTGAATAGGATATGCAATGTGAAGATTTAAAATGCAATTTAAGACAGAGGTATCTAAGCACTCCTAAGCTCAAACTTTGTTTTCAATTTTTGGTAACTAGAGGACTTTGTTGAAAATGACAAGGTGACAAGGTTAAAATGACTAGTGAATTTTCCTAACTAGACTTTTGAGTTGGAAAATCCACAAAGGAGGACAATGACTGAAAAGGGGTTGATAACTTAGTCCAAAAGAGCCTAGTTTTGAAAACAATGATGTTGCAAATTGTGCTGAGGTTCACCTAATCCTAAAGATGCAAAAATGTGAACCTAGGGACAACCTAATGTCGAAGGTATGTAACTAAACTAATTAAGGATGAAACCTATAGTGATGAATGCAACTAATGGTCAAGACTTTGAGCAATTTCAAGTTTGGTTCCTGACAGAATCTTCTTGGAAACAATGTTTGGTAGATGACTGAGAAGATTAAGACTTTGGCTTTGACTTTGTATGAAGTTTTAAATAGTGACAAGAAAATGCATCGTTTGAGGTGTCAGTTGCATCGAGGTTTTGTGAATGCGGCTCAATCTCAGCAAATGCGGCTCTGAAATAGACAAATGTGACTCAGTTTATCAAATGCGACTCAATGATAGTCAGTTGCATCTTAGTTTTGCATATGCAGCTCTGCAGTGTTTAGATGCATCATGATGCATACAGATGTGACATTTTAAATGTCAACTATGGTTTAACAGAGCAATTGCGGTGCAAAAAATTGATTGCGGTTCAACAGATGCGACACAGTTTTGTGTAAAGTTGATTTTCTTGTCATTTTGATGGAAAGTTTCATTTGTTTGGAGCTATAAATTTGATAATTCTAGAAAGCACTTGACAAGCACAATGTTTTTAAACGTAACCAAACACACATTAGATAAGCACAATCCTAGGTTAGGCCATGACAGTATTCGCTAGATTCCACACGGGTTTCCCCAACCGCATATCTGTAGCATGTGAATTCAGAAGCTTGGATGCACAGACTCCCCCTTATAGTGCACTCTCTTCTCAGGCCAACCAAGATTCCAACCCCCATGAAACTCCCATGGCGAGTTGATCACCTCTACTACAAACTGTGAAAGTGTGGATGCCTTCACACCGACCGATGTTGCACTAGAAATAGAAGGATTTTGGCTTACTACACAAATTTTTTTAGTTAGGGACCCCCGTTCAAGTGGCCATACATGGGGCAAGAGATTAATCACCATTAAGGTGGCACTCCAGCCTGAAGAGGTTAAGCTCAACAGGGTTTAAGGGAGTACAACTCCGTCTATATGACACATCCGCACAAGCAATCTTAGGTTTTTCCCTTAAGGTTTACATTTATATACCGGTCGGGGGTAGCTTGGATTTACCTCCGTTTCCTTTTTGAGCCACGTTGGGGTGATGAAATCCCCAGGCAAGCCCAATTTCTAGAGTTGGTAACTATTTCTCTTACACCCAAGATCACCTAAAAGTGCAAGGGGAGAGGATACTCTGATATACCAAGTCAGGGTAATAACAGATAAAAATGGGTTTGGTTTTCTAATCATGAGGTTTTCACCAAGTGAGATAATACTCACCTACCATTTTACAAACACAATCAAATAGAAACAAAAATGCATTCATTTTAAAAGCACCAAAATGAAGTGTTTTCTACACTAGAAATCACAAATATGTTGTTTGAAAAATGAGCTTTTCACAAGCGTAGCTGCAAAACCACAAGTTAGTAGTTTTATCCACAAGTCTTGGACCCACGAAACATAACCGCCACACACTATGAAACATGATTAGTAACACGACAGCCCCTACTAGGCAGAATGTAGAAAATAAACCAGAATGCTAAAAGAAAATAGAAAGAATAGAAAAACCTTAAAAAATATAAATGCAAGTGAGAAGAAAACCTTACCAGGTGAATGCATCACAACAGATTAAATGTGTCACTTGGTTCATCAAATGTGGCTCTATATTTCAACTACGGCTTTCTGGACTACAATTGCGGCTTGACAGAGTGATTACAACTTTCCTATTTGTGAATGTGTCGCGACGCATCAAATGCGGCACGATTTTTTAAAAAAAGGTTGCATCGCTCTGTACCTTTACCTTCAAAAATAGCAAAAAACACAAAACCGTACGGAAATAATAGCAAATAATAGAGTCATGTTCATGTCGAGTTCACCAAATGTATCTATGGAAATTTAGATGGGTTAGCTTATTAAATAATAAACATCAAAAATCCAAAGAGGCTATCAAGAACAATGGAAAATCAAAACAAAGAATGATTATACCTTCCTTTCCTTCCATGCTTCACCTTCATAGCACCTTCTAGTTTGCAGCAAGTCAAAGAGGCCCTCAGATTACGAATTGAGCAACCTATAATAATGCCAAAGCCCTATGCAAATGTTGAAGGATTTGATAAAATTATGCCTATGTCGATGACAATATTCTTAAATGAAAATAATGACTATCAATGCTAAAATGACTATAATGCCTATATTAAAAATGACGAGGTCCCGAAATTATGAGCAAAATTGTCTTTTATAGAAAACACAATTTTGAGTGGACGGATTAGATTAAATTCTAAGAAAGACCTAGAATGAGAGGTCTAGATTAAACTTGAGAATCCCTAATTAGGGTTAGGGAAAATTCATTAATCGAATGGTCAAAATAATATCTCAGATAATTGGATCGACGGTGGAGAATAAATGAGACAAACTAATTAGAAAATAAATATTTTCAAAAAATCAAGAAGATAAAGATTGTCTAATTTGCAAGATTCAAAAAATCAAGAAGATAAGAGTTGAATTGAAAAGCAGATTTGGAAAATCAAGAATCTGCCCGATTACTTGATTTTTGGAAGATTAGTTATCAATTTGAATTAAATTAATTCAAATTATGGATTTTATGAGATAATAAATAATCTTTTTTAGATTATTTACCAAAATGGACCGATAGTTAAGAAAGTGATGACATTTTAAATAATTTCATTTATTTAAAATGAGAGGAATATTAATTTTGACAATTAAATAATTAAAGATAATTGTTTAATTTAGCATATAAGATTAATTAATTAAATAAATTAATCAATTTATTTAATTAAAACAGTTAGTGACATATTAAATAAATAAATAAAAACTTATTTATTTAATAATCAGGAAGAAATATTTGAGGAAGGAGAATTAAATAAATTAAGAAATTTATTTAATTAAGGGAAGACTTAGACAATTAATGACGTATTTAATAAATAAATAAAATTTATTTATTTAATAATCATGAAGAATATAAAGACATGAATTAATTAAACAATTATAAATTATTTAATTAATAGTTGAATGTGGACCGAGGACATAATTAAATGCCATAATTATGCTAGGACGAAAGTGGTAAAAATGAAGCTTGCAAGCCTAGGTCATTTTTAAGTGTCTACAGTATCTGTTGTTGTGATTTATGTGGGTTTGGGCAGAGTGGCCCTCATTAGAGTCCCATTTTTTAGGAACTGGAATTGTTAGATGAATGAAGACAAAATGCTTCCAATCGTCTTAGAGCATACTAGCAGCGGATGTGCTGAAGTTATAACCAAAAAGTGAAACCACATACTTTTGAGGTTGGGGATTTGGTCCTTCGTAAAAATCCTCACAATCAATTATATAGACAGAAGGGTAAATTTGAGCCTAACTGGTTGGGTCCATGCGTTATCACTGTTGTTTATGGATCTAGAGCATACTAGTTATCTACTCCAGAAGGAAAATTTCTTAGTGATCCCATCAATAGTATGCATATTTGCAAGTTTTATATGTGAGTACTTCAGAGGGTACACTCTTTTAAAAAGTCCTTAAAATACAAAAATGGAAAAAAGTCTTGAAAAAAGAATACAAAAAAAATTGAAAAATGAAAAAGTAAAGAGAAAAAAATTTGTTCAATGGTGAAAACCTCTTCGATGGCACCTTGAGCAAGTACCATGGTGAAAACAGAGAAATCGACACTATGTGTAGAGGCTTTTCTCCTCTTTACTTTGGAGCTCTACTTGATCTTTTCATCCCACTTTCATTCACCCTCCACTTCATAATAGCCTTTCCACACTCACCATGGTTTGTGAATTGTTCGACAATCCCTTCGCTTGCTCACTTTGCCATGCATACTAGGTTGGTCTTGTCCCTCACTGGGGCATTTCCTCAACCTTAGCTATTGGTTAGGATATTGAACATCTTGTAGTCAAAGAAAATACTCTCTTTGTCTGTTTGCTCACTTGTGATTTGTCTCATTCTGTCAAAACTTCAAAAAATCCATAAAAATAATAAAATGTCCTAAAAAAATCCATAAAAATCATAAAATCTCCTGAAAAAATCCATAAAAATCATAAAATATCCTAAACAAAAATCCATAAAATCATAAAATGTCCTTAAAAATCCATAAAAATCATAAAATGTCCTAAAAAATAAAATAAAAAATTCCAAAATCCAAAACAAATAAATATTCCAAAAATCCCAAAAAAAATTAAATATTTCAAAAATCCAAAAAAATCGAATAATGTCAAAAAAATCCAAAAAAAAATGACACTTTTAGATTGCCACACAGTTGACTTTAAACTTCAATAAAATCAAAATGCACCATGATTGACAATCAAATGGACATTGCAACATACCTATCAACCCACCTTTTAGATCCAACCAAAATGCATAAACTATGACAAGAATCAGTTTTATATTGAAGCATGATGCATGTTTGTTTTGTTGATCTTTGATTATTTTATGATTTTCTTTTATCTTTGGTGGCATGTCTTTTAGCTTCTTGAGGAAGTCTTGGACTAGAGAGGTGAGGATGGGGCATGTTCACTTATTTGTTGTCTTTGGATTGTTTCACATTCATAAGATGACTCGTCTTAAGACATGGTTATCTAAAATCATCAAGGACCTATGAGTCTATTGTGGATGAGAGCATTCCTTGTCTGATAAGTGTCTTCTATGCAATAAGTATTTAGGTCATCTAAGGTCCTTATATCTAGATGCTTATACTTCATTGCTAAATAAAAACACAAATAGTATTCAGGTCATCTAGAAGTTCATGTTATCTAGATGCTTATACTAATTTGTGACATAATAAGCTCAATGATGATATAAGAACTTAAAAAACATAATAATTTGCACCGCCCTGCATTCTCCCTTTCATCAATCATTTCTTTCATTTCCATTCACTCTCATATTCTCTTCATCATTTTGTTCATCTTCCTTGTCACATGAAAATTCAATCAATTTTTATATCCAAGTGATGTATGTATCTTGAATCAAATCTCAAATCATTAAACTTGCCTCTCAAAATCTTATAACCCCCTAATCAATCAATAAATCAATCAATCATTGTATCAACTTGTCTTATGCAAGCATCAATCTCAATCATCTTAATCAACTCATCAGCTTGATTATATTGATCATTTCTATTAATTATTTAGTTACGCCCATCAACTGTGCATTTTCATCAAATGTACATTACCACTTAATCACTTGTGTAATGTTAATCATCTAATCATTCTCCTATAATCTATCAAGAGATCAATCTTCTTACAATCTATTCAATCAATCTCTCGAGGGGACATATCATTCTTATTATCATCCTTACCAGGATATACCTGGGGCATGTATCAGTTAATAAATTTTTCTTTGAAACAATGCAACAAGCTGCATTGTCTCAAAGAGGGGAAAAATGTAGGCACATAAAAAATTTCATTAAAAGCATCCTCTTATTCAAAATTTTCCAATCATTAAGTGGATCCAAATATTATTATATTATTACTCTTCATTATATCATAATATTAATTTCCTCCTTTTTACCATAATTTTCATATATTTAATCCATTTAATAATATTATAACCATTTTGATATTCTCCATTATATCCTTCTTCTAACCTGTTCCACACCCACTTTATCACCTATTTATCCTATTTCACTTCTTCTATTCCACTCATCTCATGCATGTGGGATATACTTCTCCAAGTCAATCTTTTATCCCACATACATTATGCAATCCAAATTCACCCCAAGGATGCCTATTTAAGAATAGCCCCCCTCTCATCTTTGGATCATCCATGTTCTTTGAATTGTAGTAATATTTGCATCCATTTGGAATACTCTTTGTTTTTCTCTCTTTTTTATATCTATTTGATCATAGTATAGTTGCATTTATCACTAGCATCTTGCATTTCTCTCATTTTAGCTTCATTTGAAAATTTATCATATCTGTCAATCATAACCTCTTGTGCATGCTTCTAAGAGCATCTATTTTCTCAACACAAGATTGTGATTGTAGGAAAACAATGGAGTAAATCCTTGTTATCATGCATGTGTGTTTAGATTAGATATTTGCTTTTGCATGTGTGTGTTTCTTGTAGGTAACTTCATTAGGGATGTTGGAATCTTGAATATTAATCTCATAAGATTTCAGAACCATTTTTCCTCCATCTACACCAATCCTAAATTCTATTAAGATCAAGGGTGTAATGTAAAGAATAGGTGCTACACTTGATCAAAAATCCCTCGCATTGAATCCTATTAGAAACCCAATAGTTAGATATTCAACAATGCTAATTGGACACAATATTTACTATACAAATAGAGAGAAATTAGTCTCTTCCATTGTAGTTCATATGGCATAGGACATGGTTGAGAACAATGTTGACTATGACCTTTGTGAGTTGCTCCAACAATATGATGGAGAACCTAAAGAAGATTAATAAGAAGAATCATATATTTAGGTATGACACGTTGGTGATTTTTTTACTTTTCTACTTCTCAAGAGATGTTCTTGTGGTTAGGAAAGTTAATTGGACAAGGCAAAAGCCTATTGCACACCAGATAGCAAACTACATGGGAAATCTTGGTGATATGAATTGTCAAGATGATTCCCTTGCAACATTCTTTGCAATATTTCAAAGGAGAATGAGTGGAAGATAGAGAATACCTAGAAGTGTGGTAAAGAGATACATAAAAGACATTAACTTTCTTCTTTCCATTGATTTTTTCTTTAAGGAAGTAATTGAGAATAAAACTATTTGGGTCACAAAACTAGATTATGAAGTATCATAGGTAGAAGCTATTGGCTATGTAGTTGTATTACTAAGTAGTCCCAAATATCCCCAGTAGACAAAAGAAAATTGATATAATTAGAGCTGATATGAGTGCAAAAGCCTCTAGTAGCTCTAGGAGATTAGGTAAGAAAAGGAAATTCATAGATAGTCCTTTGATAGAAAAAGGATTCAAGAAGGAAGTCTCAAGGAAAAAGGAAATTAGTATCAACATTGTTGAGGAAGGAGAAATGCACATAGTTGATGCTCAACATGAGAATGAAATCAGTAATAAAACTACTAATGTAGAAGAAAATGTTAAAATGGATGAAGTAGTAAAAGAATTACAAGAGATAACCCCTAGTACAAGCATTGATACATCATTTTCTACAATGGAGAACTTTAAACTCTTGATTGATTCCTTCAAGGAATATTCCTTTGGACTAAAAGGATAAGTTGAAATAGAGGCTGAGGTAAGACCTAGAGAGAATAAATTATTGGATATTACAGAAAGGTGTGCATCTACACACAACAAAGTTGTAGAAAGTTTGAAGGATTTACAAGCATGTGAAGAAGAGGAAAAGACTTTAATTTTTTATTGCATGAAGCAGACAAATGCCACACAAAGCATAAAAGATTCCATGGATGAAATTGAGACACAAATAAGCAATGCATGTAACACCTATGATCTAGTACAAGATAAAAATGATCATACCTAGACTTCCATAATGGACTTACATGAAAAATTCCTTACCTTGAAGAGCCAAAAAGAAGAGATAATCAGATAGTTTTAGAAGCTAAGGGACTTGGTGAAGATGAAGTATATACCTTTCTCAAGTGCCCTTAACAATACAAACAATATTTTAAAGATAAATCTTATTCCTAGTACTCCGGAAGAAGTAGAAGAAACCTCAGTGGAGCTTGAGTTACAACATACAACACTTGCAGTAGCATAGAGACATTAGGAAGAAGGAAAATATGCATTGCAAGTTATCTTCCAAAAGCTTCAAGGGTCAACATATTCAAGTTGACCATTTCTACTTTTATGCAATTTCAAGTTTTTAGATTCATTTGGAAGTGTGTGGATGATATAAGAGGTTTTTGGTTAACTTTCGAAGGGGGAGTCAACACACTCTTCCAGCCAATTATGTTTACATATATATCTAAGGGGGTGTATACAATTTTTTTTTGATACTAGTATACCCTTTTCCATTGATTTCAAAGGGGGAGTGATACTTGGAGAAACACTCAGAGAAATATTGGGTAAGATATTTGGGAAAGCAAGTTTCTAAGAATGTTTTTGGTATGCATGTTGTTGTCAATGAAAATGAGGGAGATTGTTAGAAGTTTGTCATTGTTGATGTAGTTTGGCAACATGAGCATGGTATGTATATATTGCTTGATCCAATGTTTTCATTGATGTCAACATTGTTGTGATCACTCTAGCAATTGTACAAAAAAATTTAGTCTGAAAAGTATAGTTATACAAAAATTAGGCTAAGTATTCCTTTTTGATAATATGGTGGTTCAATGCATCAGTTTTTGGGTCCACACTCCACCAAAAATTGAGAAGTCACTTTGTGATTCTAACTGTAGACACCTAAAAATGACCTAGGCCTGCAAGCTTCATTTTTACCACTTTTCATCCTAGCATAATTATGACACTTTAATTATGTTCCTAACCCATCTTCAACTATTAATTAAATAATTCACAATTATTTAATTAATTCAGGGTCTTTTATTCTTCCTGATTATTAAATAAATAAATCATATTTATTTAATGTGTCACTAATTATCTAAAGTCAACTTATAATTATATAAATTTCTCATTTTATTTAATTAATTTTTGTCATTAATGTCCTCCTGATTATCAAATAAATATATTTTAATATATTTATTCAATATGTCACTAATTCCTAAATCATCTCTTTTAATTAAATAGATTTGCTAGTTTATTTAATTAACTAACCACTTCTTCTAAATTAAATAATTATTTTTAATTATTTAATTGTTGTATGTGACACTTCTTTATTTTTAAATAAAATAATTTATTTAAAAATGTTTCACATAGTTAACTGATTCTTCTTTTAGTAATTAATTTCAAAAAGAAATTACTCATTATCTCACAAAATCCAAATTTTGAATTAATTTAATTCAAAATGGAAATATTCTTCTTCAAATCAAGTAATTTCTAAAATTACTGATTTTCTAAAATCCCATCTTCTTGTCTTTTGATTTTTGCTAATTCCATCTCAACTGTCACATTTATCCTTGATTTAATTTATTTAATTAAATCTTATTCACATTTGAGAATTTTTCCCTAACCCTAATTGAGAGTTGTCATTTTGAATATTAACCATTGATTCTAGGGCATTTTCTCAATCTCTCAATCTCATCCATCCGTTCAAAATGGCATTTTCTATAAAATGCCATTTTCCTCTCATTTTCGCATTAGGCAATATTTTAGACATTAGACGCACTTAGATTTCCATAGCAATTGCAGCAATTAATATCTTTATTTGATCAAGTCGTAGCATTGTTTAGGCATATGCATTATCAATCATAGTCATTTAGACATAGGAATTAGACATTTATACAAATCCTTCAAAGCTTGGTGTAGGACATAGGAATATATTTGCAGATTGCTCGCATGACGGATATGAGGGAAAAGCATCATCCAACAGGTAAGAAGGAACTATCAAGGTGAATCATGGAAACTCATGCGAATCAAAGGTATAATTGCTCTTGTTTTCATTTTTCTTGATAGGATCTTTGGATTACATGCTTTATATGTTAGTTTATCTCACAATCTAATGTGACCCTCAAAGGTATCTAGCCATGCTTTTGGACCAAGGGGCTAAGTTACCATGAGGCTTTGACATAAATACTTTGCCACCTCCATTAGTCTACCCTCACCATCAACAGTCACTTGACATAAATCCTACCAGTAATTCACAACAAACATCTATTAATCAACCTTATCCTAACTTTGACAAGGGAAGTCAATTGTCCGCTAGTCCATTCCATGCCTCCACATCATATGCTAATCCTTCACCTATTAATCTCATCCAAGTCTGCATCCCTTATCAGCCATCTAACAACTCATGTCAAGTCCTCACATCATACCATATTAATCCAGTCCAAGACTCCACGTCATACCCTTGTCCTTCATATACTAGTCCAATGCAAGTCCCCATGTCCTATCCTAGTCCTTCACATACTAGTCTAGTCCAAGTCCCCAAGTCCTATCCTAGTCCATCATTCATTAATCCTTTTCAAGTCATCCCCTCACAAGCCACATCTAGTCATGAAAGTTCTATCATTACTCAAAGTCAAATCCTATTGTGTAAACTTGAGAATACATGTCAAGATGAAAGCCCAAAGCATGACCTTATAATGTCACCCTCATGTCAAGAACAAGGTAGTCCATCCAAGAAGTTCTTCAAGACTATCATGACATCCAAAATACCTCAACCCTTGACAAAGACTTCAATCCTAATTACATAACCCACAACAACCCCATCTTTGACCAAGACCCTACTATTGACCAAGAAGTCCAAATCCATGACAACCCTATCTTTGACCAAGACCCTACCATTGACCAAGAAGTCCAAAATGATCCACTCCTTGAACTTTACGCCATTCATGATCAAACACTTTCCAACCTTAGAAAGGCCTTGACTATTGACACTTCCCATGATGAGACACTTGCCTCCATGGGACACATAGACGATATTCCTCAAGAACAAGAATCTTCCACTAGGGACATGCTTATATATGATCAAGTAGCTAAAATCATTGGACTCTATGACACTAAACATAATGAGGGATTCAAAATTGCCTTGGAAGCACCAACAAAATCATCTGAACTTGGCATGTCACACGATCAGACCAAAGATATCAGTCAGGAATATGTCCAATATGACAATGAAGCTAAGAAACTTTATCAACTAGGGTCATCTATCTTTGTCAAAGCAGGATTTCTTGTAGATGAAAATATTACAAGTGACAGTATCCACATACACAAGGATGGGTTAGCATCTTACTTTCAAAACAACAAATACCCCATTGCAAATAGAATCTGTCAAAACATGCAAATATCAAGGTAGAGGACTAGGCATACATGAACAATGCATTCAAGAACCAATAGAACTTCAGGAAAATTGCAAATATCAAGGTCTTGGGTATTCTTTAGTTAGCAAATCAAACGATGTTAGTGGTACTTCCTTGATATTGGGGGCAACCTTGTCAAATACAAACATCGAAATGGAGTCCATGAGAAATCCTTGTCATAAGATTGCTGCCAACACTCCCTCCACCCACACCATGAACTGTCATTCCATCATAAATAAACCTTCCCTTTGGGACCAACAAAAACAAAAGTCTTACAAGTCAAAAGATCAAAATCAAATGTCAAAGGCCATCGAATCAGACAAAAAGAAAAGTGGACAAATGAAATTAAAATGGATCCCAAAGAAAAGTGGAACATGCAAAGAAAATATGTCAAAAGAAAAAGTCAATCACAATGTGGAGCCACAATACAAGAGGACTCCCACATATAACACATGCCCACCTCCTTCAAAATGGTCATCAATCAAGGCATATAAAAGTGTTTTTTCCAAACACCATCCCTCTAAAATTTGTCATCCACCATCCCAAGTTTGGAAAATAAAAATTCAATCATCCAAACATCCAAACAATCTTTCCATGTCTACCATCATTCGTCATAACCCTACATCTCATCTAAAGTCCAAAAATCCCACGTCACAAATCCATCACATCTTGGCAGCAACTCTTTACCATAAGGACTCTCATGGCACTCTATCATGATGTGTGTATTCTGATAAGGCCAACTCTAGTATCATAAAGGATCAAAATGACATCGATCAGTTGTATACAAGTGCTACGATCCTGAAAAGAAAACTACTTCAGACAGGACATTATTGGCATATCATGGCACCAGTCTCTACATCAGCATCGTTAGTGAATTCAGAATAGGCAGTGATCATCTAAAGCATCCAGGCTATCCAAAAAATCAAAAAGAAAAAAAGAAAAAATCAAAAATCAAAAAATCGTCACCCTGATGAAAACCTGGCAAACAGGCGTCTTGGTGACACCAAGAAAATCAAAAATTCAAGAAAATGGTAAAGAGAAAATTTTCATCCAATGGTGAAAACCTAGCAAACAAGCACCTTGGATAAGTACCATGATGAAAACCTGACAAACAAGCATCATGTGTAAAATAAATTGTCTATGTGGAATTTTATACTTGAGGGCAAGTCGTCTCATTTTCTCATGCCTTCCTCATGACATTGACGTCCATCTAAGCCCTATCATTTCCATGCATTTTCTCACTTACCTCGATCTTGACATAAAAATGGCACACATAAATCATGCTTTGGGAAAACTCTTGACATGTCTATCCTTCGGTCATACACAATTCACGAAACATCATGTCATTGACCATCATAGTCTTATTGTCCTTATATGACATAGTCCTTGAAAATCATATGACAATTCCCTTAGTCTCAT
Organism: Sequoia sempervirens; assembly: GCA_007258455.2. NCBI lineage: Eukaryota > Viridiplantae > Streptophyta > Pinopsida > Cupressales > Cupressaceae > Sequoia > Sequoia sempervirens. Next base: position 772,124,300 of record VDFB02058242.1, read on the forward strand.
GTCTCCCATCTTTTACCAAGGCTACCTCTTATCCTTTCATGTATGTCACCTATCTTGGCTTTCCCTTGTCAAATGGTCTAAGGATAATCATCATCCCATCTAGTCCTAACCAATTCATTCCAAATGCAATGAGTCTTATCTATACAAGTACATTATCCAAAATTTTACTTGACTACATTTCTGGCCCGGTTGTAGACCGCCATACTTTTGTCACATTATTTTCATCGTCCTCACGTTGTTTCGGGATGCGTCCTTCCCATGTCAAACAACATTGTCATCACCTGTCAATCGGTATTCAGCTTGACTAGGGAAACAATCATGTTTGTCCTTGGATTTTCATGTGTAGGAATCAGCCACATGCATTTGTCACGATCCTCTTAAATGTCAAAATCCAAAAAAAAAATCATAAAAAAACAAAAAGACAAAAACATGGTAAAATGTCCTGAAAAAAGAACAAAAACATCAAAAAGTCCTGAAAAAAGACAAAAACATCAAAAAGTCCTAAAAAAGTCCTAAAAATATATAAAGTCCTGAAAAAAGACTTAAAAATCATAAAAGTCCTGAGAAAATGCAAAAACATCCAAATCAATGTCAAAATCCTAAAAATGGAGTCAAAGTCAGTCATGTTAGTTAGTCCATGTCATTGTCGAACTACGTTGTCTCTACGCATTTGCTACGTAGGCAAGGGCATCAGTCGATGAGTCCCTGAGACATTAGGTCAGTCCTTTTAGGTTGGTCCAAATAAAATTATGGCATGTCACAATCATCACATCGGTCAAATAAGTTAGACATAGTCAAACTTAGACACAAGACAGTCATTTGAAACGTCCATGTCAAAATTGGTCCTCTTCAAGATGTGTCCTTCTTGGAGTTAGACCTTGTCAAAATTTCCTTTTCCTTTTTTAGGTTGTGTCCTTCCTAACAATAGGCCCCGTCAAACCATCAACACCATCAAATTGGAAAAACTCTTAAACTGTCAAAACTGTCAAATCGACAAGAAATCAATCTTTGGCAAACAAACATTGGCAAACAAAATAAAACGGCTATTAATATTTTTGGTCTATCTTGTCTTATCTTTTGACTATCTTGGATATTTTTGTCTTATCCTTTTACTGTCTTTTCTTTGTGGTCATGTTACTAGCTACCTCAAGGATGTCCCATGAAGGATTTAGAGGTGCGATGATGTATCCTGGCCTATTTTATTTTCTTTGACTACTGTTTGTGGATTGTTTTGACAAAAAGACCGGGGCAACTTCGCCCTTAGTATGAGTTAGGACATTCCTTGTCTGTGACTATCTGTTTTTCAAGTGGATGACTTTGCACACCTTGGTCTACGTCATATCATGGTGTTTGTTGTCCATTTGTGTCATTTTTACCACACAATGATGATTAAGAGCAATACATATTAGTCCTATGGCAATGTTTTGAAGGATTTGGTCTAGGAACTAACATGCATCTTTTTTAGTCATGTCATCTTCTCTCACCCATCTTATATAGGCATTGCATCCATATCATCATCCATATCTTTTGCACTAACATTTCTTTGTCTCTTCATATTCTAGTCTTCTCATTAATTTTGAGAACACACCCATGTTCTTGGAACTTGTCTGTCCTCTCGAGGGGGCATACCACAACCCTCCTCGTCATTCTTCCTCATCTTATTTTGCACTGGGGCATATTTTTGACTTATCTTCTTTGTCACAACGCGACAAGCAGTATTATGACAAAGAGGGGCAAATGTAGACACCTAAAAATGACTTAGGCCTGCAAGCTTCATTTTTACCACTTTTCGTCCTAGCATAATTATGACACTTTAATTATGTTCCTAACCCATCTTCAACTATTAATTAAATAATTCACAATTATTTAATTAATTCAGGGTCTTTTATTCTTCCTGATTATTAAATAAATAAATCATATTTATTTAATGCATCACTAATTATCTAAAGTCAACTTATAATTAAATAAAGTCCTCATTTTATTTAATTAATCTTTGTAATTAATGTCCTCCTGATTATCAAATAAATATATTTTAATATATTTATTCAATATGTCACTAATTCCTAAATCATCTCTTTTAATTAAATAGATTTGCTAATTTATTTAATTAATTAACCACTTCTTCTAAATTAAATAATTATTTTTAATTATTTAATTGTTGTATGTGACACTTCTTTATTTTTAAATAAAACAATTTATTTTAAAATGTCTCACATAGTTAACTAATTCTTCTTTTAGTAATTAATTTCAAAAATCAATTACTCATTATCTCACAAAATCCAAATTTTGAATTAATTCAAAATGGAAATATTCTTCTTCAAATCAAGTAATTTCTAAAATTACCGATTTTCTAAAATCCCATCTTCTTGTTTTTTCATTTTTGCTAATTCCATCTCAACTATCACATTTATCCTTGATTTAATTTATTTAATTAATCTTATTCACATTTGAGAATTTTTCCCTAACCCTAATTGAGAGTTGCCATTTTGAATATTAACCATTGATTCTATGGGATTTTCTCAATCTCTCAATCTCATACGTCCGTTCAAAATGGCATTTTGAATATTAACCATTGATTCTAGGGGATTTTCTCAATCTCTCAATCTCATACGTCCGTTCAAAATGCCATTTTCCTCTCATTTTTCAATTAGGCAATATTTTAGACATTAGACGCACTCATATTTCCATAGCAATTGCAGAAATTAATATCTTTATTTGATCAAGTCTTAGCATTGTTTAGGCATAGACATTGTCAATCATAGTCATTTAGACATAGGCATTAGACATTTATACAAATCCTTCAAAGCTTGGTGTAGGACATAGGCATATATTTGTAGATTGCTCGCACAATGGATCTAAGGGCAAAGCATCATCCAACAAGTAAGAGGGTACTAACAAGGTGAATCATGGAAACTCATGCGAATCAAAGGTATAATTGCTCTTGTTTTCATTGTTCTTGATAGGATCTTTGGATTACACGCTTTATATGTTAGTTTATCTCACAATCTAACCTTAAGAAATTAACCATAGATACACTAACAATGTTTTTATAATCATCATATGTACCTAAATCCAAGAGTTTGCGTTGTTTAAAGAAATACTCATAAAGATATGAATGATAGAGTTCAAATCTGTATATTGTAGTAATTTTTTGAACATTATGTCAATGTGGGAGATTCTACATTCCTTCACAGATAATCACTTCATGTTGTGATGCTTAATATAAGCTTTCAGATGTCAATTTAGTGGGAATTCAAAAAAATATCAAGTTTTGATTCACACATTTGATTAATTGGGTAAACAAATGGAAGTTTTTTCATTTGGGTCTTATTTGGGGCTGACCTAACATATTTGAAGGATTAATGTGTGTTGCAATGTTATTCAAGAATTATATTGGTTCCATCCCAACCTATCTTAAGGAGATTTGAATTTTGAATTAAGGCGCAAGATGTGGATGAAATATTTTAAGGATGACAAGCGTAATTTTGTCTGTTACTTCTAATTAGGCCGACCTAATTGAAGTTACACTTGATATGGATATATATATAGGAGATTGATTTCAGTGTTTTTTGGATGGATGTGAGTGTTGTGTGAGTGATGTGTGAAAAGTGACATGTATGGTGTTCTACCTACATGTGTATTATGTGAATTTGATCAGAGTTGTGTGAATTGTATTGTAAAGTATGCAAATTCATAGTAGAGTAGAGCAAAATAGAGCATTGATCCAGATCAATGCAAAGATTATTTTGTACTTCATTAGAATTGTAATCAAGCATATTGTAGATGTATTTGTAACAATTTAATAGGTTGTGAGCCACCTCTTACTTATTCTATCTTAATCTATGTGGGTAGTGAGTCCACATATAGTGAGAATTTCTAAAATATACTATATTTGGATATAATATATTGTGAGCTAACACTCATCGTGGTTTTTCCCATTTTGGGTTTTCCATGTAAAAATCTTGGTGTTCATGTGTCATGTCATTTTGTGGATGTTTCATGCTTTCACTCATTATTTCAGTTAAATTTGTTTTTTTCTAATTGGATGGTTAATGTCTAAATGGTTTAATAGAATACCAATTCACCCCCCTCTTAGTATTCCAAGTGTTCAACACTTATATGGTCAAAACCTTCATTTTGAGGAATGAAACCATGAATTTCAATCAATAATTCTCCTTAGTTTCTTCTCTAACCTTTTGATCTACCTTCTTCAAGTCCGAAAATAATGAAAATAAAATAAATTATGAATCCACCATTAATTTCATGCAATGTGAAATAAAAATCACATGAAAAATATAATAAAAATTAGAAACCCTCACCGATCCTTAGCAAAATAAGGAAAAAATCAAGCTTACAATGATAAAATAAGTGACTTAAGAGACTTGTATGTAAAACTACATATTCTTAAAGGATATGGATCCATATTAAGGTAGCTAATTTCCTTTCTATAGTTATGTATGAGTTAAAAATTCAATGAATCCAACTATTTAAAGGATAACATACCATTTTATGATATCTATTTAAAAAAAAAAAAAATTCCATATATTATCATCACTCCTAGATTGTAGATCCACATATGTGGGCCCGTTAGGAAGGTAATTTTTGTAGTAATTTTTTAAAAATATCTTGATCATTATTAAAAATTTGCTAATGACAAATATTTTCAAGCACAAATTTTCTTGTCAATACTTATACCTTTGAAATTCTTAATAATGTTATGTATTGTAATGCCCTGCCTCGTAACCTAAAGAATGTTGCAATGACTATGAAAGTGTATACATGAACTTTATAAATGCAAACATTCCCTAAGATACGCGACGACACACTACATGTAAATCCCATAGATGACAAAAGTAACTAAACATAGCATGTATTTAATTCACATAAACTTAAGAGCATATATTCAATAACAATTAAGTTACATCAATGAAGGTATAATGTACAAAAATGATTCTTTCTTAAAATTGCATTTATAATAACATTTACAATACTCATTTCCAAATGAGGTAGGTCATACAAAAGTGTACAATTACATGTTACAAAAGTTCTCCCCAATTACAATTGAGGAGTGATACATAAGTAAGGTTTCCACTGATACAAATAATAAATATGAGAAAGTACATTTTCACATATGAGCTCTCCATCCAAGAAGTACTCGTCGCCACGAACAAGAACTGGAGACCCAATAGTGTAAGGTGCACATTCCACCCAACCAAGTGGTATCTATAGGCCCACCTCCCATGCTAGGAGATAGTAAAAAGGTTCCCTAAACATAACCTACAAACTCTAGACACAGGAAAAACCATAGACAAAACTATACAAGTACCAACTTAACTTAATGGTTACATTGCTTCCAGAACAGAAGGATCAAATACACTAATTTCACAAAGATACTGTTATTATAGGTGGAGTGTCATCACAATGTTGCATAGGTTACCCAGGAGAATCTTCCTAGGTTCTAACCCCCATCTTGGGTTACCCTGGTAACCTCTTATGAAACCCGGCCCCACATGCAATCTATTGCAGAATCGATTATCTTCATAATGACAAGATATCGATCTTGCCATTCTAGGCCTTCTTGACTCATCCCCAAGTCTGAACTAGCCCTTGAGTCCATGAGTGAGGCTTAATTAATTCTTAGCTAAAGGTTTTAGATTACCTAATGCATTAATTTAGTTTTCACTGATTAACTAACTCTACATGAGTTACCCTGGCACCACTTTGTGTGTTGGACCTCATAAAGAGCCACTCCCCTAATAATAACACAAGGAAACTAATTCCACTAACTAAGGGTAGACAAGGTGCACATAAACCAACAACAAGTAACAAATTAACACAATAGACATCATAACCTGTTCATAGAACTATGTGCACTACCCTAGTTTATTCAAAATATGAAACCATCATAAAAAAACAACTCCCTTTCAAGAAACTATGTCTGGAAGACTTATTAACCTGTATAACCCCAATATGCCCAATAAGAGTAAAAACAACTTAAAGCAATTCAGGCATAATAATAAAAATATAATGTTAGGATTTACTAAATCCAATCAAATCAATAACATATAGTATGAAATTAATCAACTATAATATAACTCATTTTTCATTCAATATGAAAATTAAAACTAATATTTACCCAATTTTATATTCATGCATTATAATGAATTTTTTTATTTCTCTACTTAATGCATTTCATCATAAAAATATCTATTTATGATTTTCATACACTAATCAATAATATAATATACATTTAAATAAATGAACATTCAAATCATTATAGTTGAATATATATATATTTATATATACAATATTTATATATATATTATATATATATAATATATTATAAATAATATACGTTATATATATATATATAATATACATATATTATAGATATTATATATTTTAAAAATATATAAATTAAAAATTAATAAAAATGAAATTAAAAGCATTGGGAGTGCATTTTGCCATACGATTGAACCCTTAGTGGAGGCTTGTGGTTGTCAGGAAGCATGTTTTTGTGAAGGCAATGTTGGTAGTTGCCCTCACCAGTTGATCCCTATTGAGATTACGATCATGGGGGTAGCCTGCCCCCCTCCCCCTGTGCCTGTACATATAAAATTTCTACAATTTTAAATAATCGTGACCTCTCAAAAAAATTAATAAATTTCTGCAATTTTTGAAAATCGCGTCCTACCTTTTCAACATTAATCAAAATAAAACTCTACATATCAAATTCATATATGTATATATATATATATATCATTGTATACATATATATAAAAATATATATATAATTTAATCAATAAAAATATCATAGTCAGGCAATTGTTTTCACAGAGGGTTTTCTATAGAAAATCGAGAGATCTATCAATT